>PVKU01001843.1:0-265869 GCA_004027475.1 Anoura caudifer | reverse complement strand
AGGCACGCTTTGAAGCCACCTATCCACTGCACTTCCTCCACTGCCCCCCTCTATATAACTCCCTCCATTTTGAAATAAATTCGCAGCTTGATCAGAATTCTTTGACTTGCTGTCTTTCTTTCGCGCCTCCTGTCCCATCCCTTTTCATCCGTTACAGGCATATCGGCGGACCCCGTTGACTGCCTCGCGGGCCGAGGCATGATTGAAAAACACAAAGAACTCATGAGAGGTGAAAGAAGGGAACGGAGAATCCAGTCCAAGGTCAGCCCAGACGGGTGGTCACCTGTCTCCCGGACTACTTCCTGTAGGACATCTAAGGTGCTGGTCCTGTTAAACCGTCACGAGGTGCCACAACAGGAAGCCCTGCTGTCCCTTAAACAGACCCTTCTAACTTGGAACAGGTCTGTTCATAAGGACGCTTTTCCTGTTATTAAACTGAAATCTTCCCATCTGAAAGTCGCCACCGTTCCTCCTGGTTCGCACCTCAGAAACACACAGATGAGAATCGTCCAGGAGGCAGGACACGTCCACTCTTCTTCCACCCCCCGGGCTCCGTGCACCGTGCCTGGCCTCGAGTGGGTGCTCAGTTTTCGACTTCATTTATTAAGGCTGGAAATATTTGGAAGCAGGTCTGAAATAGCTCCGCAGCCTTACCTGTCCCCTCTCAAAAGCTACCTCTCCGGGTCTACACATGTCCTCATATAAGGTGGTCACTAAGCTATCACTGTCTCAGTGGCGCTGCCGTGTGGGTACAGTGTTCCAGGTGCAGTGTGACCCCGTCTGAAAGGGAACATCCATACCCTTGTTCTGTCCGCGTCGCTCATTCATTCGCACCTTCTAATCTTTTCTTTGCTTCTAATGTCGTTTGAAACATCTTGGAGATTTAACAACGGGGATTGTATCTCACACACAGCTCAATACACTTGACTGTTGATGGATTAGCACACTTCCCTTCAGGGAGAAGCCATGACAGGTCTTTCTAAAGCTGCATGGCACTCATTTCGACTCACACGGACCTGGGGGTCATTTTCTGTTTTTCACTTTGGACACTGAGTCTCTTCAACTTTCCTGTTCGACCTAATCTTTATCCGAAGTTAATATTCACAGAAACCAGTTTCACTTTTTCTTCCTCTCACGATTGTAAACTTCTGATTTCTTCGGGCACAGCTTCCAGGGACTGTTCATCCTTCCATTTCTCGGAGGCCAACATACATCTCTCCCTTCCTTGGACCCGTGTGGCTGCAGAAGCGCGTGTTGGCCACCCCCGAGGGGCTTGGCCTTCAATACCAAGCCCCAGGAACCACGGGGACAGAGAAAATAGAAGAAGATCTGTTTTGCTAAGTAGAAATTTTAAAAAACGGAATACTGCTTCCATACCTCCGCAGGCAAGTCAGCGACACAAATGTCTGAAACTTCACGTCCCTCCCAAGGAACAGCCGGCATGTTTAATTTTAGCACAATCCTTGAAAGAGCTTAGGGAGCCCAGGGAGGCTGGTTGCACCATAAATTCATGATACAACACGACGGGGCGGGGGAGGGGAGGGTCCCCTAATAAATATTGATACTAGCTCTCAGATTTCCATAGGACGACTGTTTCAAACGAGGGTCTTTTATCTGAAGAAGCGGATTGACAGATAGCGATTTGGAAACTCTTTCATCAACAAAATGGGTGGAGAAACATCAGCATAATTGTCTCTGTTAGCGGCTGATTTTGTTTAAGATCTGTGGTTTCCCAGCCCTCAATTCACTAGTATCTCTCTGAAGTTCCATTCCCCAGGCGGTCTAGGAAGTTCTACCAACTTCTTCAAGGTTGAACAACAGGCCAGGGGGAGACTCCAAGTCCGGCTGCCTCTGTGGGGCTGTGGCTGTCAGAGAGGCGCGTCGGGTATGGTGAGTGGGACCCTTGGTGGGATGGCTGGGGGTCTGAGACGCAGGAGGGGCCTCAGGGAGACCCTGAAGAGATGAACATGCTGCTGTCTCACAGCATGTGTGCCGCTGCCGGGAAGGAGGAACCTCCAGAGCCCCTCGAACCCCGGAAGGCCCCCACTGACACAATTTCACAGAGAACGAACCCTGCCCCCGGGGAAATGAGGGGTGCAGCCCCTGGGGAAACGAGGGGGGCAGCCCCAGGGACTCTGAGCAGAAAACAGATGGGAATGCAGGCGGGGTCTCCATCTCCTTCCCTGGAGAGTCCTGACTCTGGGAGAGAAAGGAGGCTGGGTAGCAGCCAGCTACGCGGGACACTTAAGGTGCATTTGACACATCGGCGCGGTGGTGCCAGCCTGAGGTGGGGTGCATCCCGTGACATCTGACAACTGTGGAGACATTTCGTTGAGATGCTTCTGAACGGAGCAAGGGAGAGAAGTGCCCACATGAAATGATAAACACAGAATGTAACAAGAGACAAAGCCACGTGAGCATAAAGAAAAGAAGACCATTTGGCTACTTCAGAAAACACATAAAAAATTGTAACCTCTGAATAGTGTGATTCTTACTAAACCTCTGTGTAAAGCATCGCTGGTATAAAATCCACGACTTACATTCAGCCCGGAACAGCACTGTGCCTTTCCAAGGGGCGTGGTTTTACTTTCACGGGGCCACGCGAGGTGCTGTATGCAAAGAGCTAGCCACAACACTGTGCATTCGTTCATTCACTAACTGCCTACCTCGATCATTCATTCGCTGACTGCCTGCCTCGATGAAGAGGTACCCGCAGCAACTCCTCACAGGGTCCCTCTCTGTGGGCAGTGCAGCCGTGAGTAGGCAGAACTACTGCTTGCGCTCAGAAAGCTTGTTAGCTAGTGAGCTCTCCACTGCCCGTGTCATGTCAGAAAGAGATCTATTTGAAGCCAGACAAGGGGGAAAAGGGATTGTAATGCAGATCATGCAGAGAAAAGACCACACTTTACAGAGTTAAAGTGAGAAAGCTTGCGAGTGAGCTAAGCACGGACCCAGCGCGGTCCAGGGCAGTGATAAGGAAGATGGGCTGGGTTACCTGGGGGGCCTTCTGGAGAGGCGATTTCATCCTTGTGCCTCATCTTCACAATCTGTAAAACAGGAACAATGATGCACATTTATAGAGTTGTTGTAAGAAATGAATGAGGGTGTGTCTGTCAAGTATACAGGACATGGTAAGTACCCAGCAAACAGTGATTTTTTTAATGAAAGCAAGTTTATACTTTCTGTCATATGTTTCTGTATTATTTGCAGCTTTACTATAAAAATATATTATGAAAAATAGAAAAAAGAAGGGAGAAAATGCTTCCCAAAATATAAGTAAGTATGGAAACTAATCTTCAACAAAGTTGATCAAACACTAACTATGAAGAAGTATGTAGGTGAAATGCTGATCCCCAAAATGATGACAGAATGATGCAAAGCCAACTGTTCCCCCCAGAGGTCATGCTGTGGACTGAGGCACCAGCCCAGTCAGCTCCTTACCTGAAGCAGAGCCCACCTGTGTGGGGACCCTGCACCCCGGCGTGGGTGTCTGCCACCCCAAGAGCCTTCCACTGTCAGAGCCTGAGAAGGGACATCCCAGGCCCAGGTCCCCCGGAAGGTCCAGCTGTGCAGAGATCTTTCCCACGGTAACCTCCTGGGGTGAGGGGTGCTCTCTTTGCTGACGCCCCCAGAACTGGACTTTAAGGGGCTGTCTGTGTCCCATAAGGAAAAAGGAAGCTACAGAAAACAGCTGCTCAGCTCGACCCGTTCAGATCACCCTGTGTGAATCGTTCAGACTGTTAGACACTTTCTACGGGAATTTTCCAGATACTCCGTGTTCCACAGTGGGAAGAATAGGACTCGGATCCAGACGGGCCTGACCTCGAGTTGTCCTCCTCTCAGCATTCACACGTGGTCCCCTGCAGTTCACCCAGCTGCCTGCCTCTAGGCACTTGACTATGAGAACAGGGACAGCACCACACCCTTGCAAACGTCCTTACGCAGGCCTGATTCATACTTTCCTACAGATGCGAGTGATTCCAGGGGCGGCGGTTCCCAAATCGTTTTCCACACGGACCGCTTTGGCCAAGGAGTGAACGTGCAAAAGCCTTGCTCACCGTCCATCTCGCCTCGCCGGCGGGACATTCACTTCCAGCAAAGCTCATAGGTGAATCTTGAAAACGAAGCATTAAGCAAATATATACATATCTACTGGTGAGAAGTGCTGTGGAGAAAAAATTAGATTAAAATGGGAACTTTAGAAAATAAGAAAAATGTAGAACAAGTAGATTAGCAGTGAGCCTAAAAATCATTTAAAAATTAAAATCTTTAGTGAACTTTATATTATTAATATGGTAGCAAATGGGATACAAATTCAAATGATATTCTTAAGAGAGAAATGCATTTTTTAAAAATAATAATTATGTACTGGGTATAACATACTCTACACTGAGACCAAGCCCAGTAATTCCTACATGAATATATTTTACTTGTTACGATCTTATGTTTTAATAGCAAGTAGGGAAAACCATTCCTCTCTATTACTCTATCAAAACTTTCTCATTAATTTCCTTCCATTTATTTTTATAAATGACTTTCAGGATCACTCTGTCACATTTGAAAGATGACATATATTTTGTAAAGTTTTTTTTTTATCCTCACCGAAGGACATGCTTACTGATTTTAGAGAGAGCAGAAGGGAGGGAGTGGGGGGGAACATCAATATAAGAGAAACATTGATTGGTTGCCCCTCAAATGCACCCTGACCAGGGATCAAATCTGCAAACCAGGCTTGTGCCCTAACCAGGAATTGAACCTGTGACCTTTCTGTTTATGGGATGACACCCAATCAGCTGAGCTACTTGGCCAGGGCTATACTTCATAAAAATTTTCAATTATATTAGCGTAAATTTTCCCCTTGAATTTAGTGGCCAGTAGCCTTTTTCTAATTTCTAATTCTGTGTCTGTGTTTTCTTTTTGACAAAATCAGTCCAAGACTTATCTATTCTGTTTTCTCTTTCAATGAAAAAATGATTGGACTTACTTTTTCTGGTTTTACTTATTTCCAAAGAAAAACATTAGTCAAATAAATACATACCACAAGATTTCAATGTTATGGAAAAAGGTAATAAATCTGGGTGATAAGGAAAATAAGGTGACAGAGAGCTCTATTTTGTATGAAATACCAAAAAAAAAAAAAAAAAAAAGGCCCCCATCGGCAAGGAGTTCCTTTGAACAGGGACCTGCGTGCAGCTCTCTGAAGGCGAAGTGCCCCGGAGACAGAGAATAGCATCGCCGAGGGGCCGACAGGGGAGTGTGCTCAGTGGCAGGCGTACTGTGAGCAGGTCACATGGGTGGGGAGCAACACGCCGAGGTGAAGAATGTTAGGAGAAAGCGCTGGAGAGGCAGCACGGAACCGGGTTTTGTGGGATATCGCAGGACATCCTGAGGACCTGGGGGGTCTTAAGACCAGGAGTGTTACAGACTGAATCGTGTTCCCCCTAATTCACCTGCTGAAATGTGACTGTATAGAAGATGGGCCTTTAAAGAGGTCATTAAGGTTCATTAAAGTTGCAAAGCTAATCCAACATGACTGGAGTCCTTGTAAGAGAAAGAGACACCCGAGATCCGCACCCGCAGAGGAAAGGCCACGTGAGGACACAGCAAGGGGCAGGGATCGGCACCACGCCAGGGGGCGGAGTCTCGGGAGGAACCAATCCGGCTGGTACTGCGATCTTGAACCTCCGTCCTCCAGAACTCTGAGAAGATAGACTTGTGTTGTTTGAGCCATCCGCTCTTTGGGATTTTGCTCTGGTAGCCCTAGCAAACTAACACAAGCAGTGACATAATCTGACTTCCTTTTTTTTTTTTTTTTTTTTGCAACCAGTCCTTTCTCCCCAGTCCCTCCCTTACGACTTAGGATATCTTAAGATAACTCTGCCAGGACCTTCATCTCTTACATCCAAGGATTGTGAGTTCCTTGGAACCATCCAAACATGGACTAATTCTCTGTCGTCTTATTGCGGTCTGGCATTTCCAATCTTGCATAAAATTCCTTCATGTTTCTGGTATAGGGAGGCATCTTCTCTAGTTTCCAGTACTGGTGTGTTTTTCCCTATTTTATATTCAAATGGCCATTTCCCTGAGAATCTGCAAACATGGTATTATATACACATACTTCCTTCTTCAGCTCTCTCAGAAGTCTGGGGAACATTCTTCTTGAATGAATGTTGGCTATAGCAGCAGATTTGTTAAAGATTTCTTGATGTAGCAAGGTTTTGCATTTAATAGTGTTTCTAGTTTACAAAAATCTTCTTACCTACCTGGTAATGAAGCAGCAGACAAACAACATCTGGGCAGATATTTATCTTGTTAAGTTAAACATGCACCTGGCCCCTTAATTATCAACTGTAATTGACAACTTCATCATCAGAGAGCACTTTTCTGTCCATGCCACAGAGGTGCAAGTAATTAGGTAATAATTAATGATTCTTTAAGTGCATTATTTCTGGTGAGTTCAATTTTCACTGTATGTATATTTAAGGAGCAACAACCCTGTTTGTTTTGCCCCTACAGACAAATGTTAGGATGAATGAAAATTGCCTTGCTTATCATGGGTATCTCAGAGCATCATCTGTAATCATATCTGACCTTTTTCTCCTCCATGTAGTGCTCATTCTATTTTTAATTCAGCCTTACCAAAGAACCACAGAGTTTTGAGCTGATTGTAGACACCAAGCAAATATATATTCACAGAGATATTTATCTCCATGCCATACGTAAGAAGGAAACATGTAAATATATAAATGACTAATCTTGAAGAAAAGATTAGTAAATTATCATACATAACTAAACAAAATCTTAGACAAATTTCAAAATAACTCTAAAGATTGTAAAAATACAAAAAAGTTATCAAGAAAAGGAACATACAATTCTCCGATTATAATGATAAAAAAAAATGCATGTTACTAGACTCATGATGGAAGGAAAAAGTTTAGTAATGACCACAAGTGAAAATGATCTTGCCAGGATACAGTAAAACGTGTGCTTTCTTTTTAAAAGTACTTCGTTTACATTCATAAATAGGCACCACGTCCAAAAGATACCGAAAGTCCACACTGCAAGGGTGATGTTCATCTTGGGTCTGTCCTCCAGGGCCCTGTTCCGTTTCCTAGGAGTAACTGTCTAGAAAGTGCTAACTTTCACTAGTTTTTGTGCATTGTTGCAAAGACAGTTTATGAGTTTATAAAAAACCTGTGCGTGTACAAAGAATTCTTTTCATACAAGTGGTAGCAGTAGCATCCTACACGGTGCTCCATACCTTGCTATTCTCACTCAATATCTCTTGGAATAATTCCATGTCATTACATAGAAAGCTATCTAATTATTTTTAATGGTTATGATGGTTTATTATATGAATTCATCATAATTTACTTAACCATCCTGTATTCATGTAGATTTAGGTTCATTTCAGTCTTTTGCTCTTTGAAATAATGTCCCAGGCAATAGCCAAAGTGATACGTTTACAATGAAAATGAGATCAGACTTCTGATCTGAAGATAACATTGCAACGCTAAAGTTTTTCCCTTCATTTCCCCAGAAGTGTTTGTAAAGGAAAAAGGAGAATCAGAAATACAAACACAGAAACCATAAACATTTTCTTTGTGGCAATACTATAAAAGAAAACCCCCACATATGTCTATGAAGTTCATAGAAAAGAAATAAAAGTCAAATGAACTTATATATCAAACCCTAGCTTTACAAAGAGCCCACTGATAAAAAGTTTGTTTGACTTTAAAGATTTATAATTAGAGATGTATGCTTCTGGTAATCAGAGAGTAGCTGGTTTCAGACCAAGTCTCCCACTAACATCAACTAAAATGCTTGGGAATATATATCTTTTTAAATATGTATTTGAGGATATTGAAGAACACAAAGACAGTGAGGACTTGAGTAAACAAAATCCTGGAGAAAGGAAATTTACAAAAAGGTTAGCTTGTCATTAACTAAATACCTTTTCCGATCAAGGAATTTGACCGTTCCGGAGTGCTGGCTTGGAGGCTGGCTGAGCAAGGGTTTCCTGCATTCATGCCAGACTTGGGGGAAATCGCTGGAGGAGGTGCTCTAGAAAGGACCCGCGGATTTCCGCTGAGAGCCCTGAGGGACTTGTAGTAATAGAAATAAACCAGAAAGAGGCCTCCCTTACAAAGACTGAAGCCCAACTTCCAATCGATTCAGCATCTGATTGAACTGAAATGATCCTATTGAAACAATTGTGTCCTACCCGAAGTACTTACCACAGGCAAAAGAAACCAGCTCGAGGCAAAGATGACACCACCCAGAGCATCTCTGAAATGTTTTTATATTCACTATAGGGATTTGGCCCAAACTGTTACATCAGGAAATAAAACCAGATGGTTTAAATCATGGGGTGGGGGATGGGGGAACGGGAAATAACAGAAATAGAACCACCAGTAATTCAATAACAGTTTGATCAGACATAGTCTTCAAGAATAAGTCACTGTCATTGCTCCAGAAATGTGAGGACAAGATGGTCGACTGTATTAGAAAATTTTACGTGTAAAACAAAAAATTAAATGGAAAACTGCAATTGAAAACACCTGTGCCCGGACCTACCGCAGCCCTGCGGCCATCACGTGCAATTGCCATCAGAAGACCAAGCAGCTGAAAGGTGAGCAACGCTGGCCTATCGTCATCGGGTTGGTTTATGCAACGAAAAAGTCCCGCATGCGTCTAACAGCAATATACGTATATATTATATAGGGAGATACAGACACAGGCAGAGATAGAGAGAAAATTTGTTAACTGGGAATAGGTCAGAAGAAAATATTAAAAGTGAAGCATTAAAAAAGAAGAAAGGGTAGAGTAAAAGATGGGAGACAGGCAAAAAAAATTTAATATGTACAATTGTAATCTTGGAGAGAATGTAAAAAGTGAATGGGATGGAAGCAAAATCTGAAGTGACACTAAACAAAAATGCTCTGAAACCGACGAAAGACGCCCGGGCACAAGTTTAAGAAACACGATACACCCCAAGGAGGAAGATATAAAGAAAAGGCACACCCAGATTTACCACAGCAAAACTGCTGAAAAAAATGTAAACAAGAAAAAACGTGTTGAAATAACTAGTGGAGAAAGGAAACATTTCCTTTAATGAAGCAAAATAAGAATTAACACTTCCTTCTCAACGAAAATAACTGAACCCAGCTGACAATGGAATAACACCTTCAAAGCGCTGAATGAAAATAACTGCTAAGCTTGAATTCTTCCCAGAAAAAAATTCTTAAAAAAAAAAAAAGACATGTAGGACAATAAAAAGCTGAGGGGATTCAGCAGCGGCAGCAGGTATACAATAAATGGAATAACAAAATACCGAAGGAAGACGATCCCAGGTTAATCATGGAAGTGCAGCAAAGAATTAAAAGCAAACAGCAGGTCGATGTGAGAGAGAATCAAAATAAATGTGATTGTATAAAAACAATTGTCCATAGGGACTAATTATATAGTATATAAAATGAAAATATAACCATTCCAGGGTCTTTGCATTAACAGACAAATAGTAAAAATACTAATTTATGTTCCATTGTAACAAGTCAGCATTTAAAGATGACACAATTGTATGTAGGAAGTTTAAAACCTTAAAGATAATTTGTAATGCCTAATAAATACATTTAACAAAGTTGTTTTATGCAAAAATTAATTATGTTTCTATAGGCAAGCAACAGAAAATCAAAAGGATCATAGCATACCAATGTTTATCCCGGACCAAAAGGTCTGGTTCAAACCAGTGACTGAAATTGTGCCTATTCATTCACCAAACATTTCCATGGCTCCATAGTTCCCACCAGTGGCTCTCGATGGCCCTTACAATGAAGTCTTTAGTGGCTCCAGTGGCTTCAAGTACATACTCCCCATTGGCCTTGGAGAAAGTCTAAACTCCTGGTGCAACTCTGCACAGCGAGTCTCCAGCCACACATCCCCACCTGCCCTCCCCACCAGAATAAAAGTCTTCCAAGTCCTTTCAAAAAGACATGTCCTCTCACCCCTCTGCTGCTTCCTGTGTGGCAGGAAGGTTGAGGGTTTCCCAACCTCAGCACTGCTGACATTTTGGGACTGAATAACTATTTGTTGCAGGGGCTGTCCTGTGTGTTGTAGGATGTTTAGCAGTATCTCTGGCCTCTGCCTACGACCTTTTCCTCCCCCAGGGCATAACAACCAAAATGCGTACAGACATTGCCAAAAGTTCCTTGTGGGGAAAAAATGGGGGGGGGGGGGGCGGTGCATGGAGCGGGCCCCAATTACATGTTCCTGAGCAACTGGGAGAAGGAAAGGAGTGTCCTTCAGAAATACCCCTGTAGACACTTGGCCCAGAATCCACACGGCTGTCAGAAGTCAGCCGCAATTTCTGCTTCTCCAAACACGCCCGCAGCCCCAGCGGGCCGGGTGCTGCTCTGCATGCGTGCACGCACACACGTGCGCACACACCCCACTGCTCTGTAGAGAATGTTCTTACAACCTCATTTGCCTAATTTCAACTCATCCCTAAAATTTCAGGTTCGATGCCCCTGCGGTAATCCCGGCACCAATACCCCCTCCATGTTCAAACACACAGGTGATCAAACAAAGGCTGCATCGCGCAGCGCACACAGAGAGGCTGCCAGGGGCCGAGCGGAGCCGCAGCCGCATTCACCCGTAGCAGGCGAGAGCTGTGCTAGACCACAGCGTGATCTTTAGGTTCCGGGACTGACTGGATTATAAGGCTGCAGGAAACAAGGAGGGAACTGTACAAATGAGAGTAGACTGGGCTGGGAGAGGGTGGCGAGAAGGAAGAGGCGAGTTCAGTCTTAAACGTGATGGTTCCAGGGGCCTGGGGAACGGCCCGGTGGGGATGTGCAACACAGGCGAGGGCCCCAGATGTGAGATCGGGAAGCGGTTGCTAGGCCTCCTCTCTGGCCCAGCGTTACATCTGTGCGGGTAGAGTTCCCCACAAACCCCTCCCCCTCCTCGCTGCCCCCATCCCCTACCAACTCCCCCCACACACACACACACACACACGTGTCCTCGGCCTTCAGACTGGCGCAGAAGCTGCTGCTGGAAGAAAACTAGTTTTTCAATGGGGTGGAGAGGCAGAGAAAAGCGGGGGAATGAGGAGGACAGTGGCAGCTGTCCCCAGACCCCTTCTTCACTCATCTGGAAAGGACCTTTGCGGAACCCATCAATGAGGCACCTTAACCCGAACACCTGCTGCCATCTAGTGGCTCGTTCTTGTAACTGGTTGAATTGTTACCTGCTCTGAAGACCAAAGCAGGCCAAGGCAGCCAGAGAGGATGAACCGGGAGTTAGGGAAGCAAGAAGAGCGGTACTGGGTGGACATGCGCTGATCTTCTGGGAACCAGGATTCATGCATTCAGCTTGGCCCCGAGCACTTGAACTGCATGCAGGCTGACCACTGGCGGTGCCCCATGTGCAGCGGCCCCTTTCTAGGGGGGAGATGTGCTTCTCAGAGTCACGTCACGGCCCTGTGATCTTCCTCGGACCCCTGGTCCCCCCTTCTTTGCCTGATTAGAAGATCCCTCAGGTCTGGTTAATGTCGTCCCTTGTTGACGTTTTTGTCCTGATTATTAGCAGTCTCATTACCAGTGCCTGGGTATAGTGTTTCGTATTTGAAAATCCAACAAGCTCTTAATTAAAGAAACAACAGGAAGAGATATTAAGCTGCATTAATGCCTCTGAACACCCAGCACAGCTAAAAGAAAGATCATCGCATAGATAACAGCACATTGGAAATTACGGAACAGCTTCCAGTAAATAACTAAATGGACATTCCCAGAGAGAGTCGACTGTAGTTAGCTAATATCTGTAGCAAAGTGCAGCTCTTAATAATGTGCCTGTTTCTCAGCCCTGTGGGGGGCAAATATCAAGAGTGGGAATTTCCACTTCAGATCGTGATTCTGGTTCAGTTTAAGGGCCCCACACCCTGCAATAATGAACCCAGTAAAAGTGTGTCTTGGGCATAATCTCTTCACTATCAACTCCCAGAAGAGTCCTAAGATGCTTTTTCCTTCCGAGGAACGCCACAAAATGACCCTAAGTCAGGTTATGAGATAGACCCTGCGATAGACTATTCACAGAAAATGGCCACAATTATTTCCTTCCCTGTCTTTACTCCTTGAGTCGGGGTCTGCTTGTTCTGTCTAATAAGATGCCATGGGTAACACTTGCCACTTCTGTGTCTGGGACTCACGAGGCCTTGCATTCTTCAGCTCAATCCCTGGGAACCCCTCTGACAGCCAGGCAAACCAGCCCCGGCCAGCCTGGAGCAGCAGGCAGGCCGTGGGAGGCAGCACGGATACAGGTGGGAGAGGGCCCAGCCGAAACCAGAAACACCAGCCAGCTGATTCCAGCCCAAAGTGCCAGACTTCAGAACCGTGAACACAGTCAGCAGAGACTGTGGTCCCACTCTACATTTCCGGGGGACCAGTGACGCAGTGACAGCTCCCTGATAGGAACATCACAGCCCACTCAAATCTCAGAAAGCTGGCATTTCCTGACTGAGCAGGAAATCATGGTACCGAAAATGAGGGCGCATTTGGAGGGACAGGCCAGGTGGAATCGCGCAGGCTGGGCCATCCCATGTCGCCAGTCCCTCCTGCTGTCCCTTCGAAGCCCCCAGCCCTGGCCTTAAGGAACTCTGTTGGGCCATCAGTACACTCTGGGTCAGCATACAGGAAATTTTAACAAGCTGTGATTGCTGTTGCTGCCATACCGACCCATTACTCATTTATTCCACACCTAACTTATTGTAACAGTTGATGTTTTATAATTCTAGATTTATCTCTACTTCAGTGTATACTGTTGTCTACCATTGGACCAACTATTTTTAATGCCACTTTCAATATATTGCTCCCCTGTTCAAAATTCCTCCAAATCTCTCTATTCCCTCCTGCATAAAAAAAAAATTCTCTAAAAATAAAAGTAGCAAAATAAACTTTTTAATTAATAAATTGGGCTCTATCAAAATTTTAAAAGTCTGTTCTTCTAAAGGTACTATTAAGAAAGTAAAGAGAAACCACAGGCTGGGAGAAAATACTTATAAATCACATTATCTGATGAAGAATGTGTAGGAAGAATTGTTTTTAACTCTCACAACTCAATAAGAAGAAAACAAATGACCCTTTAAAAAATGGGTAAAAGGTATACACAGACATTTAAGGAAAGGAAACGTATGAGTGGCAAATAAACACATGAGAAGATATTCATCAGCATAACTCGCTACAGAAATACTGATTAAAGCTTCAGTGAAACGTCACCACACAGAGTCCAGAAAGCCTTGAAAAAACTAACCACGCTGAGTGCTGGTGAGGATCCCGAGCGGCTGGAAGTCTCCTCCGTCGCTGGTGGCTGAGCAAAAAGGTGCGGCTGCTTCAGGAAACGATCTGACAATTTTTACGCAGGGTAGGGAGGCTTATTACCTGAATGTGACTGCACTCACACCTTAAAACTGTATCTGGACTTCAAAATAACTAATTACAAAGGCCAAATCAAAATATTAACCATGCTGAAGACAGATTAAATATAAAAAGCCAGGATCTATTCTATGGTAGTATTAATTCACATAAAAACAAGTGGAGTTTAAGTTGGATACAGACAAGAAAAACTGAACGTTTAATGTTTACAGCTGTCAAACCTCTGCCCCCCACGGCATTCCCCCAGCCCTAAGTCACTACTAATCTACGTGCTTTCTATCTCCAGAGAGTCCCCCGATCTGAACATTTCATTTGGGGGAACCAAATTATACGTGGCCTTTTGTGACTTCTTTCACTTAACAATGTTTTCGAGGCCCATCCATGTTATACCAGGTGTTGTTATTTTATCCTTTGTGTGTCCAAATAATATGGTATTGTATGGACATACTGCATTTGTTCATTCATCAACTGATGGATATCTGAGTTGTTTCCACCTTTTAGCTACTATGCATAGTGCTAAACATTCATGTACACGGCTTTATCTTTATTTTTCCTTGTGCAGGCATGTAAGGCTATGAATCCTCCACTAAACACTGCTTTAGCTGCATCCCATAAGTTTTGGACAGGTCACATCTTCATTTCTAGTCATCTCAAAGTGGTGTCATCTCAAAGTAGGTTATTTAGGAGAATCTTGTTGAGTTTCCACAAATTTGTGAGTTTCCTACTTTTTTCCTGCTATTGATTTCTAGTTTTATTCCATTGTGGCTGGAGTGCCATATTTTGTACTATTTGTATTTTTTTTAATGTATTGAGGTTTACGTCGTGGCCCGGCACGTGGTCTGCCTGGAGAGCAGCCCGCCCACACCGGAAGGGAATGTGTACTCTGCTGTCCGGGAATGGGGAGCTCTGCAGACGCAGTTAGGCTGAGCTTGCTTTGCAGTGTTGTCTAAGTCATCTCCTTCCTCCTTGACCTTCTCGTTGTTCCAGTCACTGTTGAAAGTGGGATATTGAAGCCTCCCATTAAGGTTGTTGAATTGGGCATTTCTCCCTGCATTCCCGTCAGTTTTGCTCCATTTACCAAATTTGGTGTTCAGTTATTAGGTACATATATGTTCCTAATTGTTGTATATGTGTATTCCTGATTGATCGATCCTTTATTGTTATACGTTCGTTATGTCTGTTTTGTTTGATATCAGAACAGCTACGTTAGCTTTCCAGGGTGAAGCTGCGGTCAGCTGGGCATGGAAAGGTGAACAGAAACAGCAGGAGGTTTTAGCTCCGAAGGCGAGAGGGCCCATTAGATCAAGGGGCAGTGTGTGTCTCGGACACTGCAGAATGAGACTGAACACCAGAGAAGGAGAGCCCGGGATCCCAGAAGGGCCCATTTGCCCTTGTCCCCGGGCCATCTGCCAGGTGGCCATAGGTGCTCGCTGCCAGCAATGGCAGGGACGTGCCTCCTCCTAGTGTGCCGCATCCTTGGTCCTCTAGAGGGACCCCTGCTGTGCATCAGGGGCCCACGTGAAATCCTTCACTGCCTTAAAGGTTATTTGGAAAGCCGAGAGGGTGTTCTGAGACTTGACATACAGGCTTTGAAGTGTTTGAGCACGTTTGGTGGTCAATGCCATGGTTTAAGGTGACCGCTCATGACAAGAACTGAGTCGGGGTGAAGTTTGAGTCTTTGGATGTAAAGACCTAGGGCTGTGGGGGAAAAGGTTGAACTGAGTCACCTGTCCCCATGGGTCTGCTTTTGCAGAATTGTAGGGAAAAATAAACTGTGCTATTAACTGAATTCATCTAATTGTCTATCACTTATTTTCTTTGTCTTTACCACTTTCCTAGAATGCAAGTGCCAGTGATAACAGGACTTTGCCTTATTTGCTG
Source organism: Anoura caudifer (assembly GCA_004027475.1). NCBI lineage: Eukaryota > Metazoa > Chordata > Mammalia > Chiroptera > Phyllostomidae > Anoura > Anoura caudifer. Next base: position 250,561 of record PVKU01001843.1, on the reverse strand, counting down.
CCGTGTGCCCAAGGCCTGGAAGGGTGCCGGACCATAGAAGGCACTTGCCAACCTGCGTTTGTGGAATGAATGAGTGTCTCTGATGAGCTCAAATCCAGCAGATCTTCAGGGCACGATTTCCCTGAGTCTGAACCTAGACGTCATCTTTCCTGAGCCTCTTTGATAGTGTGTGTTTTCGTCCGGATTCCCTAGAAGCAGAACCTGAAAAGAAGACTCTGGAGCAAGCAACTTACTGAGCGAGAGCCCTTGGGAGAAACCGGCAGGGAATGAGGGAAGCAGGGAAGAGGCAGAGGAGGGAGCGAGGGGAAGATGGCTTTTCAGCAGAACCAGCCTTCTGACTGTGGCTTGTACATCACACCACAGGAACTGTCCCTTCCAGAGGCAAGGGGGCTGGCCAGTCAGTTACTGGCCCCAGGCCACGCTGGATGGGAAGTGTGGAGGGACAATTGTCAGGACAAGGGGCAGGTTCACACCATCCGCAGCCCATACCTGCAGCAGCTGGGCCAGTGAAGGAGCCCTGAGCAGCGCCAAGAGCATCTGCTTGAGCACACCTCCCATTTGCCTTCTTTCAGCTGCTTATGATCTTCCCTACAATCAACACACTCCTTGAGATCAAGATCCTCATCTCTTTCACCTTCTCCTCTCCCTGGAGTAGGGGAAGGAGGTCAGAGCAAACAGGCACAAAAAATCTGAGGAGTGAGTGAATGGATGGATGAGTATACTCGCGTTATAGTGAAGTTGAAATTCTTAGGCACATATTCACTGCTCGAATGCCACCAAACACACATTTCTTACATTTATGTAGCCTCCGGAAAAAAGATTTTGATCAGTGTGGATGAAAGGTGGGGTGTGCCTAAGTTTAGTGGCAGGAAAGTAACTTCACAGGGTGGTATGGTATTGCCTTACCCCCTCCCCCCGCAGTGAGACACCCTTTCAAGGAGCTGATCATAAATTCCTAACTGGGCAGGGCTTGGGGGCAGTCACACCCCAGGCCTACGACTTCTTCAGTAAAAGGGTTTTAAGCCAGCCCTGTCCAGCATCCTGGAGTATCTCAGGACGTACCTTTGAAACACCAGAAGTAATTCTCTTTTCCAGACCCCCTCAAGGTGTAACCGCCCTCAAGGAAGCACATAATCTTGTTAATTGTCCCAGAATCCAATCTCACCTTGGTTTCTCCCACCTTCCTTCATAATCTTCCTTATTCCCTCCTTAATTCCAAATATGTGAAAAACACCGCAAAATTGTCATTCTTGGGAGCATTTGCAAGCTTGCTCCAGGGCATGTTGTCAGTTTGGGCTCAAATAAAATCTTATGAAAATTGTCTACAGGTTTGGATGCTTTTACTTCAAAATCAGCGTGGGGGGATGGGGGAAGTTAGTGTGCTTTTAGTCTACAGGAAATGCAAAGGGTTAAATCAACTGTGAGATCCTCTGTAGACCACATTCTTTCCACAAACAATTTAAGATATAAGTTCTTCCTCTATCTTAAGTTAATTATAGTAAATATTTTAACTTGCTCTTGCGGGTCATTATTGCCTGTAAGAAGCACCAGGTGGAAACCAAGAGCTCCTGTGATTTTTGGAGTGGAGCGCAGTGCCGCCCTTGCTGGTAACCAAGTGACCAGCAGAGGGCAGTGCAGACCCGTGCACTGGCTTTCCTCCGAAAGAAGTCAAGATTCAGAACTTGCCTAGACACATTTGACTGGGGAATGTGCTCTCAACTCCGGATACTTTTTATATTTTCTGCTGCCTCATCAGCTTGCCATTCAGGTTAAATGTCTGCTTGTGTCATGACCTGCTTGAAATATTTCTCTGCTCGTGATGCAAATGAATGAGGAGGCAGGGCCACTGGCCAGGCCAGTAGGCAGAGCCCAGGAGACCTACCTTCCTTGAAGGAGGCTTGCCCTGGGGCCTTGGTGTCGCTGCGAGGCTGGGGCAGCCTGGGTCTCACGTGGGCCCACAGAGGGCTCTGACCTGTCCTCAGAACTCAGTGTGCGTGGTTCCATTCAGGTGCGGGGCTCCAGCCAGCCTGGGGCTCTGGTCAAAGCCAAGGATGTGGGTACATTGGGGCCAGGGCTGCCTCTGATGTTTTGATGGCCCAAGTGAACCCTATAAGACACAGTTTCCTTAAAGTTGCCTGAAGACAGAATTCATTCCATCTTCAGCCTCGTCCTTTCTGCTCCAGTGAAAAAGAAGGGACTTCTTTGCAGAAAAACAATTCTTATCCTTAACTCATGGTTTTAGTCCCAGGCAGCCAAGCACATAGAACTCACCCAGTGTGCCCTGAATAGTTCCCGTATGGTGCACAAAGCTCAGTGTGGCCTCGGCACAGAATTTCATAAGCAAACACCTGAGGCTCATGGAAAATATCCCAGAAGAAAGTGAAGAAGTCTTTGCTAATACTACTTTTTCTGTTTCTAATGTTGTTCTGCCCTCTTTCCTCATCCTTTTTGCTCATTAATACTCAGGCTCAAGAGGGAATTCTCACGGAAAAGTTTACTTACCAGACCCTCCGCCAGCTCTAGCAGATGCCTCTACCAGCCAGGATACCACATGTTGCAAGAGACGGAAAACTTAACACTATGCCGGGTCGTGTTGAACTTGACCGTAAGCATTTTGGGGGTGCAGCTAAAGGGGAGGTTAAGTTAGAGATACTCTGTTTGAGGTACATATAGGTATTTTACTGTTGCCTCATTGCAGAGTTAGATTGTTACTCTCCAGCCAGGAATACCTCTGCATGTCACCCAGCGTTATGTACAAAGGCAAAGGGCCGGACATCACATTATAATATGAAAATGTCCTGCAGTGTCAGAGTTGTGGCGGATAAACAAAGTTTTACACATACGGGGCCAGGCAAAAACTGTCCTAGAGTAATTAATACAAATATTATGGTCTTTTCCTGGATTTTATAATACATACAATGGTTGTCATTCATTTTTTAAAAAGCCCTCATTATTATATCAATTTTGAATGTAAATGTTTGCATTTTTAGTAAAGGGGACCCCCCAAAATTATGTGAATTTCAGGACCTGAAAAACCTAGATGTGCCTTAGTTTGTGTCAGATGCAGGAGCCAGACGGAGATCCTGCACCCTGGCAGGTACGGTGTCTCGGAACTGTCTGTGGTGCTGGAAACTGTGTTCACGTGCCTCTCTCCATGGTACTTGCCGCACAAGCACGTCTGGGCCAATCAGTCATGCCCGGAGAAGAAACACCGGGACTACCAACTGAGGTCAAGGTGAACGCAAAGGAACAGGGTGCCTTGCCCATGCAGTGACTGAGGAGGGGTGAAGAGAAAGCCACGGGCGACTCCCAAGTGTCCGGGAAACCCAACAGTCAGGGAACCCAAGGGAGGATCAGCTCAAGCCAAACACTGACCGCCAAGCCATGCCCGAGTCTAGACCGAGGGTGGGGAGGAGGGAGCAGGTGAGGGGGGGAAGTAGCAAGGATGGCACAGACTGGGGGTGCCAGCTTCCTGAAAGGAATGACAGGATGACTGAGGGGTGGGTTGAGACGGAGCCCGGGGCCAGGATGAAGACTCTGCCTGCTGAGTTGCCCATTGAGTTAGTGGAGGACTGACTGAAGCTGAGACTTTGTCCCCGCATCCCCATGGACGTGAGTCAGAATTGATGTGAACCATGGGCTTACGCCAGTCTTCTGGTGTCCGTGAGGATGTGAGGCTGACTGTTGGAATCTTGTTTTAGTTTGCTTGTTGCTGCTTTGAGATGCGCACTCAGTTTCTTTGGAAGTTGGGGTTGTTTGGACAGAGAGAGAAGGTCAGTGTCCGGCCCCCATGAATGAATTTCTTCCAGCTTCACCAGCCGAGGCGGAGCCTCCTGAGGTCGCTGCTGTGGGAGCTGTGACCTAGCAGGCAATGGAGTCTAAGGAGTCGATTCCCACAAGAAGCATGAGAAATGCAAGGACCACACCAGGGCTGGGGAGGGTCAGGGCTGATACAGGCTTTTCACTGAAACACAGTGGCAGTGCCAATAGGGGACCTCGGGTCAGAGGAGGCTGTCGTCGCTTCTGCACCACAAACCCGGCACCAACCCCACCTCCTCCACACAATCTAAGTCAAAACGGCATTGTCAGCTCAGCCAGTGAACCTTTGAGCTTAAGTGCCCTTTGTCCTGCGTTGAAATGTTCCCCCACCCCCAAAGACATATGGGGATCCTAACTCCAGGTGCCTGTCAATGCAATCTCCTTTGGAAACCAGGTCTTTGCAGATCCAACTAATTAACATGAGGTCATACTGGATTAGGGCGGGTCCCGAATCCAATATGGCTGGCGTCCACTGGAGAAGAGTGGAAGACACAGGCAGACACAGAGGGAGAACGTCAAGTGGTGACTGAGAAGACTGGAGTGGTGCATCCACGAGCCATGGAACGCCGAGAATTGCCAGCAACACCAGAAGCCAAGAGAAGGGCATGGAACAGATTCCCCCTGAAGGCCTTTAGAGAGCATTGGCCCGCCAACACCTTCCTTTTACACTTTCGGCCTCCAGAGCTGTGAGAGAATGCATTTCTGTGGTGTTATTGCATCCAGCTTATCTCGATTTGCCATGGCAACAGTAGGAAAGTGGTCTGCGCTTCCTTGGCCAGGTTCATTTATCTCGCAGCGTGATGGCTTCACTCTTGTTGGTACCTCTCCGTGGAGCGCCCTTCCTCAAGGAATTTGCAGGCATCCCCAGAGGATGGGCCAGTGAGGCCGGGGGTGCCAAACGTTCGGACGCCTAAATGCCTGCGTCTCGGATGGGACCCTCCTGGCTGCCCACCCCACTCCCAGCCCTATCTGCTCATCAGCTGCTCTATTTCCTTCACAACACTTCCCTCCATCTGAAATTGCCGCATTTCTTTCCTTCTTACTCAGAATGTGACTGCTGAGAGCAGGGTCCTTACCTCTGATGCTCAGAAGTGACAGAACCACCCCCAGCACAGAGTAGGCACCCAAACAATGGTTCGTAAACAAGGAGTCAGATGCTCAGAAAGTATCTGTTATATAAATAAATGAGGCACATTCCTTCTTGCTACCGTCCTCTTTCTAATAAGACTAACACCCCTAAGCCTCTCCTTTATAGGAATTAGTTAACAACTCTTTCAGAGGCCAAGGAAATAATTATCTTTACATTGGCCTTTACAAAACTGCATCCTGAGAGTTAGAAGGTGCAGCTACTGCAGGTGTGGGCTGCTGATGGAGGACACCTGCCCCCTTGTCCTTCCACACATCAAATCACAATCTTTGCCTCTTAGGACAGCAGGCAGAGGGGGAGGGGCATGAGGCAGAGTGGTTAGCCAGCTTTCTGTTCAGACCGGAACGACACTGCAATGGGCATCCACCAGGGGGCAGTCTAACAAAGTTGGATGACAAGCATCTAAATTGAGTTCACTTGAGGGCAACTGACAGCAATTTTAAGACCAAAAAAAGGGGGGGGGGGATTACATCATTACTCTGATAATCCTCCAAATTAAAAAGAGATTAAATAATATAGAAGCCACGAGGGAGCAGAGGCTCCCAGGAGTCGCAGTCCTTGGGAGAGCAGGAACTGAGGAAACCGGAAGGGATGTGAACACGCCCACATACCCTCCTCCCCAGGGGCAGGCTAAGCCATTCCCTTTGTGGTGGTGTGGGACATCCAAGGGGTCACGCAGCCTCTGGTGCTTCACAGGGGTGATGAGCCCGGGGACCACCAGCTAAACCCCTAAAGGTCTGGGGGTGCGATGGCACAAGGTGGTTTGCTGGCCAGAACCCATTCTCTCCTTCCGATGTCATCAGGGGTGCAGCGATGTGGGGCCATGAGATTACCTGTCGGCCAATGAGCAGGTGTGAGGTTTCTTGGAAAAGAAAATGCCTGGACTCAAAAGAGAAATTTTTTTCTGTCTTCCCTCACTTCCCCCTGAGCCCGTGTCCGAAGCAGAACCAGCCAGCCTCCCAGCGGGGAACACCCCACGAGACACCTGGGCACGTCTGGCTGTTGGGCTGCTGTGCTATCTTCTTATGGACTTGACCTCCTCAGGGCGGCCCACCCGGCCACCGGAGGGAGCTGGCTCTGCGCTCACTCAGGCCTGCAGTGCCGGGCCTTTACTATTTCAGTTCTGTACAGTACAATCGCTAACTGGGGAGCACTTCCAGACACCGGAGCCCGGCCTCCCCAAGGAAGAAGCCAGAGCAGTTGCACGTCCAGCTGCCCTTGCAGGAGAGCACAGCTACCCGACTCGCGTGAGACTCCAATTCAGAAGTGAGCACCTTGAAGAAAGAGGCTCCGTGGGGAATCCGATTGGCTGGTGAGAATGGCGCAAAGCTCCCTGCTTTTGGAACTGTGAGTCTGGGTCCCGGGCACGGAAGAAACACCGCTGAGCCAGCAGCAGTCAACAGCCTCGCCATCGCTCCCTGCAGGACACGGCTTCGACCCCTTCTCTGCCTTTTGCAGCCTCGTAAGGGTTCTCTGAGCTGCCCAGCATCTCTTCCCTAAACCCCTCTTCTGACTTACCAGCGAAAATTCTCTTCTGTGGCTCGCAACCGAAAGTTTAGACTGACAGGAAAATGGGCATGGAGGCTGTGACAACCGATAGAGCCTCGGGAAGTGGGGGTTACCTGGGACTGGTTATCTAGCCAGAGGCATCATGGGGTGGGACTCTGGCAGCCAGCCGGCGATGCACCCATGGCGACCTGGAATAAAAGGCTCACCACAGGCACGCTTTGGGGGTGTCTGGTGGCCACCCTCTTCAAACAGTAGAGTCCGTGGACAACAAAGACTATGGGGCGAGCTGCTTCCGTTTCTAGGAACCTAAAACATCCATGTGACCTTGGTCCCAGTCACATGGCATGAGCCTCAAAGATCCCCTGGAGGCCAGGACTTTACTTTTCCAAGTTCACTCTCAGCTCACTCAGGCCTGTTCTCAGGCCTCTGCTTCAGAATCTAAAGGGTCACAGGACCCAGGACATCAGATTTCTGCCCCATCCACCTCCTCCCCTCACTGCTCTCCACTTCTGCCAAGTGACAGCCACCAGGAAAAATGACAAGACATTTATTGAGTCATCTACAGCAGTGTGACATCCGTAAAGTCCCAGACAAGGTTGTGCGCACAGCATTAATGGCGGTGGCAGGAGCAGGAGGTCTGTGCGGCTGGTCTTGGCTGTGGGAGAGGAAACCCAGGCTGCCTGGCTGCCCAGCTGCCCCAAGGGACCCAGGCGCCACCTCTGGAACACCAGGGCTTGCCCCGCCCCAGCCCTCACGGAGGCAGAGCTACAGAAGACAGACACAGGACAAGACACACATGGCTAAGCACAGACACATCCCAGGACTCAAAGTTCAAGGAAAGGAGCCCGACTGGGCGCTCGGCCCACTGGAGGGACGTCCCAAAGCTTTAAAGGATCTCCATGGAGGTGGCAGGGAAACGCTGGCATCACCCACATGGAAGCCTCCTTATCCTAACCGCAAGCACAAACCGAGTCAGTGGACGGAGACAAACCTGCAATCCTGTGTCCATAGGAGGCTTGGCTTCCACCTTCCCTCTGGTGCTAGGGGTTTTTACAGATGGGACAAAGCTTAACCCAGCAGGGCACCAAGCAGTTGGCAAACAGCACTGGGTACCCTGCGGGGGTCTTCACCCCAATCACCAGCCCACGCCTGTGTGGTGACCAAAGCCCACGCACCTGCAGGGCACCTCACTTCAACCCCACCCCTGCCCCACAGGACTGAACGCAAACCACGTCCTCCCGACTGTTAGATTAGGAAGCAGAGGCCCAGAGAGCTTCAGCCCTGGCGCACGGGACACACGGCTGAGGCCCAGGGCAGCGGGCAGGACCCCTGCCTCACAGCGGCTCTGCCGCCTCTCCTGTCCTCCGGAGCACTAACAGCCTCGGGAGCCAGGGCCCCTTGCAAGCTGCACAGGGCTGACCGTGTTCACAGAAGCTTTCCTGAGGGTCTCGCTCAGGCTCCTGTGCAGCACGGGGCGGGCGGGGCACTTGTGGGCGGGCCCCTGTCCTCACATCTGCGAAGCGCACTGGGTCCCAGCACTGCAGTAGGCACCAGGCTAGGCCCACCGGTGTTTCTTCGTCAGCCCCGTGGGGAGGTTTGACCTGCAGATCTCAAGTTCCTCCCCACTCTAGTGCTTGGAGTCTCCCCCAACATACATGGGGAAGGAGTCAAGGTCAAACAGGTCAGTCGCAAAACTGGGAGAAACCCAGGCCCTCTGTTCCCCGCTCAGGGGCCCCCCAGAGGTTTCTGTGGTCACTAGGCTCAGGTAGGAATTTACGATGACAAAGCACTCACTGCTTTCACTCCGGAGTGGCCTTGAGGGGGTCAGGGGGACTCCCAGAATAACAAAGAAAGCCTCTTCTGCTTTCCTTCAGGAAGGGAAAGGGTCGGGAGGAGGAGGAGAGTCAGCACTCTTGGCAGGTGATGCTGGACTCAGGTGTAGGGCAAGTCTTGGGCCTGGCTCCAGCTCCCTGGGCTGAGTCCCCAGAGTCACCAATACAGGGAGTGTGGGACAGGAGAAGGAATCACTACAGGCCCCCAGGTGTGTCAAGGAGGGTCACAGAGACAGAGAATGTGGCCTGGCCTCAGACATGGGGACAGTCATGAAGTCCTCAGTGCTAGGGACCACCAGAGCCACTGAACCCCCCAAACTTCACACTCTGACCTCTCCCGGGCTCCCCGACAGCCTCAGCATCCCAGACTTGGAGTCCCATCTCCCCCAGGGCTGGGGATGTTCTCGACACTGCCATGCTGAGGCGCCCAAGACAGAGGATGAGAGACTTCCTCCTTCCAAGGAGAATTCAGCCTCCCATGGGTGCACTCTGTCCTATGGGGTCACATAGAAGAAGTGTAGCCCCTTTTGTGATAATGACCTTCTAGAGACGTGCAGTCAGGACCTCTACTCCTCTCCAGCCTCCCCCATCCCGGGCCCTCGGTCTCCCTTCCCTCGGTGCGCTTTCTCATCCTCTTGGGATCAGGCAATGACTGTCCTTGCCCAGGGCCCGTCCCCAGTAGGCGAATGGCATTTGGACGGAGCCCCTGGGGTGCCCTGCACCGCCTGAATCATCCAGTCTTGCTGCCCATTTCACAGATTTGAAAACAAGGGATCAGAGAGGGAAGGTTTCACCCAGACTTCATGCCGGCCTCCCGCTGCCTGTGCCTCCGAAGGCCACTGCCTGACCTGGAGCGTGGAGAGCATGGGGGTACAGCCACCCACAAGCCTGGCAGGAGTTGGTTCGGAGAGAAAAGCAAACTGGCAAACCAACAGGAACCTGGAGCCTCCGCGAGGGCCCAGGCCCAGGGCTCAGGTGGGCAGCACGTGGGGTTCAGGGATTTTCGTTTCTGCTGTTTTGTGATGGTCTCTGTGTAAAAAGTCCAAGCTTCTTCCACAGTGCGGCAGGTCTGCTGAGGGCGGCGAGGATGAAGAAATAAGGCCCATGTCAGGGTTGCTCCTGGAATCTGGAAGTGACCACGGCCCACCCAGTCGCTGCACCCTGGGCCCTGGCCAGGGAGGGCTGCACACCATGCCGAGGCACCTGTCCAGTGGTCCCGGGCCCAACCTTTCCTCCGGCCCACCAGTGTCCACTGCGGTGTCCAAATGAAAGAGACAGATGTTCCATTTCTAAGAATAAACAGCGCCCCCCCCATACACACATATAAACATACACATCAAAACTTGGGTGATACACGTAAAGACACACGCCCTTTCCCTGCCTCGGATTCGCACTGGAGAATGGCGGACGTGCAGAGCCCAAAGAAGCATGCGAAGGCCCCTCCCCTCACCAGTGGGGAAACCGAGGCCCAGACAAGGAGCTCTCTGTCTGCAGTCTCCTGGTCTGAGGTGGACCAGGGCAGATCCTCTGTCTCTGAATCCCAGCCTGTGGCCCCTGCCAAGCAGCCCAGGCCCCTCAGCACAGCCTGAAGTGCAAGGTGACCAGTGGACACCCACTTGAGTAACACACGGGTCTCACGCACGAGGCCTGGTGCCGGATGGAAGGACCGCGGCGCACTCCTGGCCAGCCTCAGCTGCAGACTGCCCAGGCAACGGCAGGCAGCTCCCTTCCTCTTCCGAGGCCCTGCCACAGACCCAGGGTCCACGGTTCTCTAAACCGCACATCGAAGCCCTTCTCCAGTCGCCCTGGAGGCCCCTCCAGAAACAAGCAGCCCCACCAGCCCCCTTCCTCTTTCTAAAACCAGGCAAAGCAACCTTCCCCTCCCCCAACACGATCACGAAACAAGTTAACAAGTTCACAGACACACTCGGACGGGAACACCAAAAGCTGACGGCACGAAGCCAGCCCCACACGCAGGGCGCGGCCCTCCAGCACTTTCCTCCACCGCCCGGAACTGGGTTCTGGCCTGTTTTATTCTCAGGCTGGCTATGTACAGGGAGCCAGGACAGGCACTGGGGCCCCAGCTCTTCTGCTAACAGGCCTGGGGGGTGTGGCTTCCCTTCAGCATCTGCGACAGCTCTGATACCTCCTTGTCCTTCCGTGGTGATTCCAAGAGCACGCAGAGGATGGTCTTTGCGGAGGTCTCAGATGGGTGTCAGTAGCTGAGTCCAAGCCCAAGGAGCTGGTGCTGGGGCTCCTCGTCATCCATGGGGGTGGCATTGGGAGTGGGGAGGGGCCCTGGGCCCTGGACTTGGGCCCACGGAGGTGTAAGGATTCACTGACATCACTGGAAGGTGTCTGGTTCGTCCCAGTCATGGCTTTGACTTAAGGGAAAGTGGGGGTGGGAGGGCTTAGGGATTCTACCGGGAAGGCATGGCTGGGGGGCAGATTCTCTGAGGCATTCACCTCTCGCCTTCTACAGCTGATGCCTGGGGCAGGAGGGGCAAAAGAGCGGCTACCAGATGAACCTGCCCCCTGTGAGCCGGGGGACAATAATGGAGCCGGTGAAGGTCTTCCTCCATGGGTCCTTCTGCGTCCTTCCCAATCGTATCCACATTTCCGGCTCTCAGCAATTTCCCTCGGGCCCGATGAAAAGCACCAGAACTTTCCCTGACCTTCAGCCCCCACTCAAACTGCAGCCTCTGAGGGGAAGAGGCCTGAAGCTGCCCTGCTGGCCTGACACCCAGGAGCTGGGCACTCAGACACCATGCATGGGAGACCTTCACAGCTGGTTTGCACTGAAGGATGCTCTGGCCACCCACACGGCACCTCTGGCTGGCCCCCGAGACTGGGCCAGGCCTAGGAAGGGCCCCGGGGGGACAAGCAGACTGGGGGAGTCCACATGGAGAGTCACACAGACGAGAGGCTGTCAGGCGGGCCCCACCTGAACCCCCAGAGCAAGGTCTTCAGCCTCACCACAGGCCAGGTGGTCACTGAGGCTGGTGGTGACAGGGTAGGGGGAGCTGGGACCAGATTGGGACACTGGATGAAGGGATCAGGATGGGAGGACTTTTCCAGATTTGAGGAGTATTTACATGTCTGGGGTCAGGACCTAAGGGCCCATGGTGGGTGGGGCCAGCGCCCAAACGGGAAGAGGGGGGACATACCCATCTGCGCCTGCATCCTTTTCCCCCCTCGGGAAGCCCAGCTTCCAGCCCAGGGCCTGTCCGAAGGGAGAAAAGAGGCACAACATGCGTGGCCAGTGCCCACCTGCAGCCCCAACCTGTGAGTGGAGGCGAAGAGGGCGGAGGGGGGCTCAGGTAGCCAGGTTGTCAGCTGGGAGGCCGGACATGCGGATCTGGGAGCTACTCTTGCTCAGGATGGAGAGCTGGGTGCCCCCGTTCACCCCGCTGCTGGCCAGGGATGGGTGCCGGTGCTTGAAGTCCACAGCAAAGTAGCGATTCACCTTCCAGCTCCGCCACTTACGCTTGATCTCTGCCTGCACCTGCAGGGAGCAACGCAGGTGGTCACCTCCAGGGGTGGGGACGTCCTGTCCAACCTCATCCACCTGTCTCCCTGCCACCTCCAGCAGCACCCTGGGCTCCCAGTGGAAAAGGATCACCTCTGAGGAGCTGACCGCAGTCAGTCCCTTGCCCATGTTGGCTTCCTGGGGTCCTGGACTCTCGTGTCCGCAGTCAGAGACTAGCCCATGGGGCCTTCAGGGAAGGTTTTAAGAGCAGGCCCCAGGGGCAGACAGATCAGGGCAAGGAGCACCTCTCTCAACTGGTCCTCAGAGGCAGGATGCCCATGAGGCTCACTCAGAGAGCTTTGAAAAGGCAGACACTCAGACCAGCCCCGCCACGTGCACATCAGGATCTCAGGGACAGGCCTGTAGGTGTTTCACAGCTTCCCAGGGATGCCAGGATGCAGTCAGGGTTGAGAACCACTAAATAACACACCCCTCTAGTGAACACACCCCCACTTGCTCTTAGCGTGGTGTGCGCAGGGCAGACCCCGTTTCAGCCTCGGTGCGCCCCTCAGTCCGGCACCCGTGTGCGGTACATGGCCTGGCCAACCAGCAATGGTCCCGGCACCCACCATCTGGTTCCAGCTCCCCTGTGCAGAGCAGGCCCTGGACCAGCCCCCATACTCCCACTGCTTGCTCCCACCTGCCTCTGCTTGTCTATCCTCGTCTGACCTTTCTGTGGGTGTCTTAGCGATCCCAGAGCCCAATCTTCATTTCTTAGATGCAACAGTGGAGAAGCCTGCTGAGGTCCACAGCCATCCCACCAACCCAGCCCCATCTCGGCACCTCGGGCTGGGCTCTGCTCAAAAGCAGCACCCCAGCATGTAAGATCTGAGACCTCAAGAGCACAGCACTGGAAACGGAGCCTTACTAGGAGGTTCCAGGCCTCTCCCCACAGTCTCGGCCAAGTCCCCACAGTCCCCTCTCTACAGGGGATGGGTTTGCAGGCAAGCTGCCTGCCAGGAGCAGCGCTAACCTTTGGGCAGCTCTGCCCATCTTGGCCTGCTGAGCCATGGACCCTGTTTCCCACGCCTCACTCTTCCTCACTTCCACTTCTTCGTTACTGGGGTACGTCTTGTGGCGAGAGCCCTCCCAGGTGGGTCTGCTCTCCGCAGCTGATGCCCCTGGGGGGCGGGATGAGGGAGGGCTCTGCTGCAGGGGCTGGGCCTCGGCTGTACAGCAGACCAAGTGCGAGAGGTTCTGGCACAGGGTGGAGGCTGTCAGGGGACCCCGGCACCATGCCACCCCCTTCCGGCAGGGGCTGGGAGTGTGGCAGAGCCCTGGTCTGGATTATAAACCCTGTGTGGCCAGTAAGCTGCACCCCCAAGTGCTCCCCAGGAGCCCCACCTCCACTGCATAGAAGCCAGAGGGCCAGGGTCTTACCTCCCCATTCAGAAAGCAGTAGAGAACGGCCACCACAAAGCCCTGGAGAGAGAGAGCAAAAACACCTGAGCGTGAGAGCAAGGGGCCTCCACACCAGCTGTGGGGGAGGTGGCAGGGGTGAGGAGTGACACCAGGAAGCAGAAAAATACAATTACTTGGATCAGGGGGCACCTGCCGCCCAGGAATCTGGGGCAAAGCGGGGTAAGTTCTGCTCCGCGGCCATGGAGCCAAGGGCTGATGAGAGTCCCCTCCCACTGACATACCTGGCTTCGGGGCTCACATTTCCTGGTCATTTCCTGGGTCAAATCCTTCCCATTCCCAAAGGCCAGCTCTATCTGCCTTCCTACAAGGGGCCTCCCCTGAATGCCCCAGAACGTTCTCTGGGCTCCCAACCCACCTGCAGGCCTCCTGGGGGCACACCCTTCCAGGACGACACAGACCTGTGTTGTCCCCACCCTCACGCTAGGCCAGGCACACAGCACACCCCACACCACAGGAGTAAGTGCCCGACACAGAGTAGGTGTTCAGCTACCCTACTACGTTCTTCACGCACGTTCTTTGAATTCAGATTCCTAGTGCTGAGACAGAAACCCGGGCTCTGATTCCCAGGCCAGGGCTTTGTCTTTATAACTTGCAGCTTTGCCAAATTAAGAATTAAAATTGGGGGAGGGAAGAGACTCAAGTCAGACACAGAGAGGGACTTCCTGGCCATCCAGGTCAAATACATGTTGAAACAGTTGGGTGGAGGGACAGCTGCTGTCTCCTGGGGGCACTCAAGGGGCCAGCCCTGCATGCACAGCCCCCTCATGCTCCCAACTGGTCGTTTCCTCACTGTGGACTGTCTCACCGACTCTCCTTCACTCAGTGGTTACGACCTGCCTACATTCACGCATGGGGCCCCAGCCCCCACTCTCCCTCCATGGGTCATTTATGTGCATGCCTGCATGCTCGTCCACCAGTTGAGACCGCTCAGCACTTTGTGGCCAGGTCCTGGACTGGGGGCCCTGACTTGGGCAAGACTGACCTCCAGCGCTCATGGGGTGCACGATCTAGAGACGGGAGCCGGGACATGGGCACAGAGGTCTCTAGAGGGCACTCCACCCACACCCGGAGCTGCCGCTGAGGGATGGGGGCGACCGTCCCGATTGCCGAGAGAGGCCAGGCTCAGGACGCCCCGGCGCAGTGACTGGAAGGCAGCAGTGTGTCTGCTCACAGGGGCCCGGAGCTTAGGCAGCAGAAGCGGCTCTCCCAGCTCCTTTCTAGTCTAGCACCCTCGTTTCAGAGATGGAAACACAGAGGCCCCGTTTACATTAAGGAAGTTTCTAGAACCACCAGTAGGTTAGGGCCAGGGCTGTGGACCCCTGTGGGTCCTGCCCCCACCACGTACCTGGAAGGAGCCCAGCCCCAGCTCAAACACCAGCCTCTCCCTCTTGCTGACGTTCTCCGGGGAGAAGGCGAATACCGTGTAGTGGATCCCAAACAGCGGGATGAGCAGCAGCGTGGACCGGGCCAGCCGTCTGTGGGGAGAGAGCAAGACATCTGCTCCGGGTGCCGCCTGTGCTTGGGCGGGAGCTGTGGAGGGCACAGAACCCCAGTGCCCGCCCTTTCCTCTCCCTCAGAGGTGGAGCCCTGTCCATGGAACCCCTCAGGGTTCTCCCCAAGTTCATGGGGCCCAGGAGGGATGGTGGCCGACACAGCTGGGCTCCAGAGCTCCATGGGAGGTTCTGGGAGGACATCCCCCAGTCTACCAGGCCCCTGTCCGTCCAGGCCATGTCAGTGTCCTGTAGACCCACTAAGTGTGCACATGTAAGTATGTGATTGACAGAGACACCCCCAGTGGAAAAGTGAAGTCATGGCAAAACACAGGGAGGGGATTCGGGAGGCTCGAGTGACAACGTGATTGGTCCTGAGCAAAGCCAGCACTGTCCTGCTCCCCAAGGAAGCTCCATGGGCCTGACCGGTAGCCCCAAGGGGCTGCAGAGATGGTTGTGTTTCTGAGTCTGGGGCTAGCCAGGGACACTCTTGGAGAGCGACAGGGTGATGCTGACAACAGGGAGGTGGGGTGGGGGTTAACTGAGTGGACCACAGAAGGACAGACTCAGGCAGGATCCTAGGAAGGACAGTGACCGTGGGCGTGGATGACTCCCATCCAAGCAGAAGGACCTGAGGCAAAGGGAGAGAAAGCCGTCCTCATGGGGATGGGGTGGGCAGGAAATAAAGGGCCAAAAGGATCTCTTGCCCTCAAAGCCAGCTCTTCTGCGGGTCCTTTGCCTGCTGCTGGCTCCTTGATCCAGTGGGAGGGGCTCTGTCCTGAGGGGCGGGGCCAAGGAGCCACATAGGACATCAAGAGTATGCAGTACATGCCCTCGTGGGTCCTGTTCTGTGAAGGGGGGCTCCCAGAGGGTCCCCAAGGGTGGGGCCCCATCTCTGCCCACCCCAGCATATTGGCTCCCCCTGAATCTCCTCAAAGAGGAGGCCTGCCTGGGAGGTGCCATTGCCGGCACCCACTGCCCCCAGTACCCTCTGAGTTGGGGTAGGTGGGAGGTTCAGCCTCCCCATCTCCCTGCACCCTTGGCCCACAGGGCAGCTGGGCATGGGGGCCGCTCTTTGATTTGGGGTGATTACACCATGTGCCCCTCCCTCTTCCCCATTACGGCTTTCCTGGGGGAGAATGTTCTGTTGGATCCAGATGTCAGAAGCAAATCCATGTAGTCAGAGTGAGGCCCTTGACTTCTCAGAGGAAAGGAAGAAGGGAGGGGAAAGGGGAAGAAAGAGAAGGAGGGTAGGAGATGCGAAGAAAAGGGAGGAGTCACCTGGGAAGACCTTCATGTGGACCAGGCTCAAGCCTGGAAGGAGGAAGCCCACCCACTCCCCCTGCTCATGGGCAGCCCGCACCGCAAGCCCTGGCCGGGACAGCACCTGCCTTCCCTGGCAGCCCTGAGGCAGCCTGGAGCAGTCAGGGATGCCCGCTAGGGGTCCAGGGCAGCCCAGTGACCCCTTTGGCAGATGGGGAAGTGGAGGTAGATGAGGAGGTGACCAGGGCCCAGAGTCCTGGGACCTCCACACTTCAGAGCTGACCAGAGGCCTGGAAAGGGAGACATGTGGTATGAGCCTCAGGACGCCTGTTTGAGAACAGTCACAGAATCCCTGTGTGATCTGACAGGGACGCAGGGCCTTGGCGTCTGTAGCTCAGGCCCTGGGGAAGCATGCATGGCAGAGAAGTCCTGGAAAATACCAAGGAAAGCTTCCAACAGTCAGATCCGTCCAGTGAGAGTGGGCTCCCCGCTTAAAGGAATGTCCGAAAGAGGTGGTTGCTCCCCTCAAAGTCAGCCTGGTACCAGGAGACGGGGCACCCTGGGTTCAAGCCTCACCCTGCCAGTTATGTGACCCGGAGTGAGCTACTTCGCCTCTCTACGCTTCAGTTTTCACATCTGTAAAGCAGGGGCGATACACGTACCCACCTCCTAAGGCTGTGGCAGGGGCTCAGAGAGGGAACAGTGACAGCGCACATGAAGCGTGAGTGAGGCGCGCTGCGATGGGGGTCCCTGTCATGTGCGGGGGCTGGGCCACATGAACTCAAGCGGTAAGACTAGCAGAAAGAATCTGGCAGTTCCAAAGACCGAAGCCCAGAGATGCAGGACATCGGGGAAAGGCCACACATCCAGGAAGCAGTGGCCGAGGCTTCCGGGCCCTTCCTCGGTGCCAGCCCTGCCAGCTCCCTTGGTGGATGCAGCTCCGTCCCCACAACCTCCTTCCCGCCCCCACCATGAGATTGCAGAGCACTCACAAGACACACAGAGGTCAACATGCAGCAGCCAAAACGGGGCTCAGGGCTGGAGGCACAGGCTGCCCTCTGCTCTCCTCCAGCCCAGCAGCGGGCAGGCGGGCTCCAGGAGGCGGCAGCAGCATGCGTCCCCTCCCCCCACCACCAAGACATGGGCCAGCCACACGCACTTACAGAGTAATGGTAGACAGTTCTGACATCTTGCAAGAGTGCTGCTGAGCCCGCTCTGGCTTGCAGTAGCATTTCTGCACGCAGCTGCTGGGTGTGACAAGATCAGCACTCTGTCAGCGGGGGCATCGGGCAATGAGGACACTGAGGTGGGACTAGGAGCCACATGGTTCACGGGGAGGGCAGAGAAGCCGAGGGTATGGAGAGAGGACCGGGCGGTGACATGGAGCACGAGCAAGCTGAGGGCCAAGACAGGGTCAGCTATGGACATGGAAATGCACGCCCACATGTGTACATATCTGTGCACAGACATGTATGCACTCATACACGAGGGCTCACCCTGGGACCATGGAGTGGGGCTGGGGTGTTGGAGGGAACACAAGCATTTGGAAGGTGGGCCCGGGGCTGGGTCTCAGGGCCAGCAGCTGTCGCCAGGGTCAGCTCTAGGCTCGGAGCGTGGCCTTGCTGGACGTCACCCAGAGCCGGGCAACTGGAATCGCACACCACGGACCCCGTGGTGCCCAGCGTCGGCGCACCCAGCTACTTGCGGACTTGATTACAAAGCCCGACCCCACAGGCACTGGTCCCTGCCACTGCACCCTTCTTCTTCCGCCTGAACCTTCCTCTGTCTGAGCCCCCAGGCACCTTCATGTGGACACATGGTGGGCACAGAGGTTGCCTGGACAGAACCAACTCTAGTCTAGACCTGAAAGATCCAGTATGACAGCCACTGCCCATCTGCGGCTATTTGAGTTAAAATTAAATCAAGCTAAAAAGTACTTCCTCACTGGCCCTGGCCACACCACAAGGACTCAACAGCTACAGGCGAATAGTGGGTCCCACGCGGGACAGCAGCGATCAGGGGCATTTCTGTCACTGCTGAGAGTTCCAGCACACAGGCCAGGTAGGCTAGACTGCCTGAGAGGATCCAGTGGGCAGGGGCTGAAGGCTGGGGAGCATCTTTAGGGCACTGTCCCACTGCCCACAGAAACAAGTGGCCCAGGGCACTGGTCTAGCTGGACTTTCTACTGGGGGAGGCACAGAGCTCGCACCCCTTCCAAGAGGCCTCCTTTCCCCCCCTGCCAGCCCTTCTCTGCCCGCCTGAGCCTGGGACGATGGAAACCGCGGGCGCTTCTTTTACTTCCCTGACCAGCACAGCAGTGTCACCTCCTCAGACTGCAAAAGACCTGCCGGCCTCACAAACCCTCCTCAGGCCCCACGCAGCACTGCGGTCCTGGAACCTGCCAGGGACCTGACCGATCCGAGGGGGATCCGATCCGATACGAAGGAGCGCAAAAGCACGTGAAAGACTCACGGATTTGTTATTTGTGACTCCAGCTCTTCGAGAGGAAGTCTGAAGGTCCCTGGCATCGGGGGGCACATGCCTTTTTGCCAGGGCAAACATTTGGATCACGCATTTCAAAGACGGGAGAAAGCTGAGGTCCGCCCAGCCTCTGGGCCTCAGTGAGGTCTACGGTGCTCATTTAAGAAACAGCATCTTATAGCCCTGGCTGGTGTGGCTCAGTGGATTGAGCTCCAGCCTGCGAACCAAAGGGTTGCCAGTTCAATTCCCAGTCAGAGCACATGCTTGAGGTGCGGGCCAGGTCCCCAGTAGGGGGCGCGTGAGAGGCAATCACACATTGATGCTTCCCTCTCTTTCTCCCTCCCCTCCTCTCTCTAAAAATAAATAACATCCTTAGTACATGTGCTGCCAAAATGAGCACTAAAGATAAATAAAATCTTTTTAAAAATAAATATTGAAGAATAGTTCTTTTTCAAAAAAAAAAAAAACCACCTGCATCTTTCAAATCCCACAGCACTAAGGTGGATGATGCTGGCCCATTTTATAGATAAGGGGCATGGAACACGATGCTCTGCTACCCAGAGTGGGGCCCCCAAACCAGCAGCATCAGCACCGCCTGAGTTTCTCAGACATGCAGACTCTAGGGGCCACCTCAGACCTGCTGGCTCAGAACCTGCTCCTTAACGAGACCCCCTGGTGACCCACACGCAAGTCAAAGCTCGAGAACCACCGCTGGGGGAAAGTTACGTGTTTGAGAAGTTTCTTCTGTCCTCGGTGAATGCCAAAGGTCTGTTTCGTGTACACACAGAGACAGACGGCCACAGTTTTCTTTTAATTACATACACATGTAAGTGTGTAATCAGAAGAGCGTGACTGAGTATTCAGGAATGGACGCTCCTGGTCTTCACGTTCATTCTCGACCTTGCCCAGACTGAAGGGTTGGCTATTCTCTCCTATAGTGAATGGCCCGATCCCTCAACCTTGGCCTATGTGAAGCCCCAAAAGCAGTGTCCAGGAGCCTGAGAGTCCGAACCTCAGACATCGCCTCCTCCACACTAGGCTCGAAACCTCACCCAGAATTCTAAAGACTCGGCTTGGAGCTCCCAAATTGTCCCTGCCCTTCCTGGCCCCTGGATGCAGTAAAAATAGACTCCTCTGATTTCTTCAAAGTGTGCTCAAGGCCATTTAGTGGCAAGTTAGCTGGGACACCAGCCTCCGGTAAAGGCGTGTGCCTCTGGTGGGGGGAGAAAAAGGAGGAGGGGGACCTAGTGCCTCAGGGGCTCTTGGGAGAAGGTGGGGGGGCACCTAGGGACAAAAGTAAGGGCTCTTCTTCCCAAATGCCGCTCTTCCCCCAGATCTTCCGTGACTCTGTACAAAACAAAACCCACTGAACAGATATGCCAGGGAGGAGCAGCAAAGCCAGAGACAGGCGTGAGAAAGAAAGAGACGTCAGCTTCTCTGGAGAGTCGCCACAACCCGTGAAAGGGGGGAAAGCAATTTAATCCAGAGGAAGAGATAAACGCAGGCTGGCTAATGAGCTCAGTTCCGATTTGGGTCCAGGGAGGACAAGAAACTTGGACAAGGGTGCTGGGTGGGGGCTGCTTGGTCAGAATCAGAGGGGAGCGTTAGCCAGAATCAGAGGGGAGTCCCTGTAGCAGGAAGTCAGAGAGCCCTGGCACCCAGGCATGGTCCTGCCAAGGCTTTCCTGTTTGTCTGCAGGAAGGTCAAAGCCATTTCCAGGTGTCCTACCTATAACCTGGTTTCTTGGGCACCTGCTGTGGTCTCAGGCCAAACTCCACGAAGGCTTTGGTGTGCTCAGTGAGCCAGGCTGCCTGGCTGGGGCCCTAGGAAACCCCTGGCAGGGTGCTGGACAGAGACCCCTGGAGAGAGACCTCCACGGGCAGCACCGCTGTCTGTCCACCCTGATCCTGGTGATCAGTCTAGCACTGGACGTGACAGGCCCACAGAATGCTGTGGTCTGAGCTGAACATTCCCTATAGGGTCCCTCCTGACACTAAGATGCTGTAAGCCCCCAGCACTCAGCCCAGTCCCCAGGGAGGCACTCCACACCACACTGGTACCCCAGGCAGAAGCCCAGCACAGCAGATCTGGGAGCACCCCCCACTCCCACCTGCTCCTCCACCCCCGAGGAGCCAGCTCTGTGTGGCTCTATATCTGCCCAGCCAGGGAAGAGCCTGTCTTCAGAGGTGAACGTCGTCTTTCTGACAGCGGGCACCTTACAGCCCCACTGAGCCAGCTACGACACCACAGTGTCTGTGCTCTTCTCCTTCCTTCACCCTGGGGACCGTGGAGACCCCCTCTGTGGGGTCCCTGAGGGGGACACGGATGGGATTTCCCTCCCCCACACCAGCTTCCAATGCCCACCATGCAGTGGGAAGACCACTGGGAATGAAGCCAGCTCCACAGGGCCAGGCCCTCGAGCCTCCCCTCCCCCTTCTGAGTCAGTTGGCTTCCAGCAGAGGTGAACTTTGCTCCCCAGGAAAAAGAAGGTTAACTCTGACCCCAGTCCTGGGCTGATCCCTAAGCCCTACCCACGACCAAGTCGAGTCTGAGCACATGCTCACACTCCCTGCCCAAGTCCTGACCCCAGGTACTCTTTCTACCGGGAGCATCAGATGCGAGTGTGGGGCTCAGTGCCACTTCCCAGCCCCCGACAGGTCCTTCTGCCACCTCGCCTCCTCTGTGGAGGACAAACCCTTATCACCTGAGCAGCTGGAACCAACCTACAGGAAAGGGAGTGAATGCTGGTCTGAGGGCACAGGCAGGGGGTCCTCTTGGGCTTTCTTGGGGACTCCCAGGCTTAAATTTGTTCTGGAAACAGAGGAAAAAACCGAAAAGCTGTTGATAGCTCTGAAGGGCTTCTCAGCCCAACACATAACTCTGGTGGCCCAAGGGGACGCAGGCACAGCCCTAAAATCCTCTCCCACCATGCGCTGCCCTTTCCAGGCCCCCCATAGACTCCCCTCCCCCACAGCAGACACTTCTCAGCTCAACGCCCTCCAGGTGGGCAGCTTTATACAAGGCTGGAACCACTGGGGCCTCTTCTTTTAGGAAACTTTATTTATATACTTGCTTAACACCATCTTCTCTCCTGGAAATTCCCTGAGGACAGGAATGCTGGTGTGGCCAGGCTTGGAGCCAAGAGCCTGCCCGCAGGGTAGCTGTGCCGCACTCTTTCCTACTGGATTCACTGCACTTCGGTACCGATACCGAGTTCCCTCAGCTGTGAAGCAGGGGGTGTACTGGGCGTACATACATCTCTCACACCTATCTCGCCAGGTCCTCTGGGTGCTTGTGAGCATTAAGTGGGCACAGACTGAGATGCAGGTGTGTTTCAATGCTCTGAGTTCTTAGCATCCCTGTCCCTTTGATTGCCCCTCACTGTCCCTTTGATGGCCCCACACTTTCCCGACAGGGTCTCCTGGACCCTGGAAACATGCAAACACGTCGCTAAATTTAATTGGATCAAGCTAACCCCTGGTCCTGCGTCCCTCACCCCTGGTTCGCGGAACATATCCACCAAGTGTTTAGTCTTGGGGGCTTGGGATGAGTGCATGTTTTACTTTCTCTATAAAAAGGATTTGCTGAGATTATGAGGAGATTTTTTTACACAATAGAAGCAAACCAACTAGCTGGTTCTTTAAATGCCAGTGCTTATATGTTCAGGCAAACCTCGTTTTGTTGTACTTTGCTGAGTGTGTATTTTTCTTTTTTTACAAATTGAAAATTTGTAGCAACCCTGTGTTGAGCAAGTCTATTGGTACCATTTTTCCAGCAGCATTTGCTCACTTCGTGTCTCTGGCACATTTTGGTAATTCTTGCAATTATTTCACACTTGTCATTATTGTCGCATTTGTTATGGTGACCTGCAACCAGTGACCTTTGCTGTTGCTGCGGCAGTTGTTTGGAGCACCACGCACCACGCACCACGCCCACGTAAGACAGCGACCCTGACAGATGCTGTGTGCGTCCTGACTGCTCCAGCAGCTGCCCCTTCCCCAGTCTCCCTCCCTCCCCTCGGGCCTCCCTACTCCCCGAGACACAGCGATGTCAGAATCTGGCCAGACACAACGATGTCGGAATCTGGCCAGTTAACAACCCTCCAGGGGCCTCGAAGTGTTCAAGTGGAAGGAAGAGTTACACATCTCTCTCTTTAAATCAAAAGCCAGACATGAGTAAGCTTAGTGAGGAAGACACGTTGAGAACTGAGACAGGCTGAAAGCTAGCAAAGCTGTGAATGCAACGGAAAGTTCTCGAAGGAAATTAAAAGTGCTACTCCAGTGAACGCACGGATGATAAGAAAGCGAAACAGCCCCTTTGCTGACATGGGCAAAGTTCTATCGGTCTGGGGAGAAGATCAAACCGGCCGCATCCCCCTAAGCCGAAACCTAACACACAGCAAGGCCCCCACTCTCTTCAATTCTTAAAGTCTTAGAGAGTTGAGAGAGCTGCAGAAGAAAAGTCTGAAGCTATGGAGGTTGGTTCATGAGGTTTAAGGAAAGAAGCCACCTCCGTAACATCAAAGTGCCGGGTGAGGCAGCAGGTGCTGATGGAGAAGCTGCAGCAAGTTACCCAGAAGGTCCAGCTGAGAGGGTTCATGAAGGCGGCTACCCTCGGCCGGAGTTTCTTTGTAGAAGGAACAGCCTATGTTGTAGACGTCACCCAGGACTCTCACAGCTGGAGAGGGGAAGTCGGTACCTGGCTTCAAAGCTGCAAAGGACAGGCTGACTCTCCTGGGAGGGGCTAATGCAGCTGGTCACTTCCAGTTGAAGCCATGCTCATTTACCATCCTGAAAATCCTACAGTTTTCAGAATTACGCTCTAAGGAATCCTGCTAAGTCTACTCTGCCTGTGTTCCGTGAAGAGAGAAACGAAGCCTGGACAACAGCACATCTGTCTGCAACATGGGTTACTGAGTAGTTTAAGGCCACTGTTGAGACCAACTGCTCAGAAGAGATTCCGTTCGAAATACTGCAGCTCACCGACAATGGACCTGGCCCCCCGAGAGCTCTGACGGACATGTGCAATGAGACGAATGTTGCTTTCACGCCTTTAATGCAGCATCCGTTCTGCAGCCCAGGGACCAAGGAGTGATTTTGGCTTTCAAATCTCATTATTTAAGAAATCAATTTCATAGAGCTGCAGCTGTCATACACAATGAGTCCTTGATAGATCTGGGCAAAATGAGTAGAAAACTTCCTGGAAAAGATTCATCATTCTAGATGACATTAAGAACATTGATATTTCATGGAAAGAGGTCAAAATATCAACACCAACAGGAGTTTGGAAGAAGTTGATTCCAACCCTCCTGGATGACTTTGAAGAGCTAAGACTTCAGTAGAAGAAGTAACTGCAGTAAATGCAGATGTGGTGGAAATAGCAGGAGAACTAGAATTAGAAGAGGAGCCTGAAGATGGGACCGAATTTCTATAATCTCATGATGACACTCAAACGAATGAGGAGCTGCTTCTCACGATGAGCAAAGAAAGTGGTTTCTTGAGGTGACTCTTTCTGGTGAAGAAGCTGTGAAGATTGTTGAAATGACAACAAAGAACTTAGAATATTCATAAACTTAGTAGATAAAGCAGCACAAGTTTTGAAAGGATTGCCTTCAATTTTGAAAGAAGTTCTGTTGTGCGTAAAATGCTATCAAATAGTATCATGCTACAGAGAACTCACTCGTAAAGAAAATTGTCCCATTTTGAGAAACTGCCACAGCCACCCTAACCCTCAGCAGCCACCGCCCTAATCAGTCAGCCACCATCAGTGCGGGGGCAAGACCCTCACCAGCAAAACGGTTAGGACTTGCTGATGGTTCAGGTGATGGTTAGCATTTTTTAGCAATAAAGCATTTTTTAATTAAGATATCTACATTGTTTTTTAGACATAATGCTATTGCACATTTGATAGGCTACAGCAGAGTATAAACATAACTTCTGTATACACCGGGAAACCAGAAAGTTTGCGTGACTCGCTGTACCACACTCTTCATTTCACTGCAGACCATGTGCGAGTCACAGTGGTTCTTGTCTATGAATTAGGAAGGCCCCACAGGACTCTACAGCTCCAAGTCAGTGATAACTTAGAAACCCTGGCCCCAGACTTCTCTCCCATCAACCCTGGCGGTTCTCACTGCCTGGGGCAGGCTGTCTGGGCTGGTGAAGTGTGTTCTGGCTGCAACAAGCAGGGTGTCCCTATTTAGGTTGCGGCTGAGCGTGGGCAAGCTGGGAGAAACCCCAGAGAAGAGGTCCCAGGACCCCAGAAGGAGAAACAGGCCCTACTACCAAACAGGGAGGGGTGACTGAGGCGGCCAAGCTCCAAGGAGAGATGAGGCCGACTTAGTCACACACCGGCTCACACATCCAAGGTAACTGCTCATGGGGAACCAATGTACCCTCGAGCAGGAGGACCTGAGGCCAGACACAGGACATATTACTCATGCTGGACAGGGTGGTGAGGAGAGCAGGGAGCCCTGAGATGAAGGCAAGGAGTCACCTCTCTAGGGCAGTTAGTTAGTGGCAGAGAACAGGCCCAGCTGGTCCCCCAAGGTCAGGGCCTCGGAGACTTTATGACTTAGTATGGATGAATATTTTTTAATTATATGACATACACATACAAGCAGAGGTTGGTGGAAACTTGCAAAAATTGAAAAAACAGTAAATGGATAACAAAAGAAAGCATGTGGGTGGGTGACTCTTTGCCAATGGAATGGAATCCTCCTCCATGCAGAACAAACAAAGCTTACCAAACCAGGCCTTGGGCTGACCCCCAGCCCCAGGGGAAGGGCTTCCGCAAGGGGCATGCCTGGGCTGAACACACAGACCATGGGAAGCCCCGAGGAGTCAGTCATGGGGAAGGATCTAGCATGGGTCTCTGAGCTGCTTCTCTTTCTTTCTCTCTGTCTCTCTCTCTCTCTGTCTCTCTGTCTCCAGGAGAACCTTCTGCTGCCCTACTTATCCACTAGGCAGCTATCAGAGTTCTGAGCCCCACATTGGGGTCTCTGATGAAGGCAGGACAAAGCTCCCTGCTAATGCAATAGGAATACGCCAGCTCCTTCTAACCTGCTCTCTTCTTTAAAAACCAAGGAAGCAACACATGTGGCTTCTATCCTGGCCACAGACAGACCCCAGACACTGCCCCCAGATTCTCTGTGCCCATCTGGCCCCTCCAGCCAACCAGAAGTGACTGACCTTCCACCCTAGCATCAGAAGTGTCCCTGCAGCACCCCTCCCCACCCCCCACCACACACACCCCTAACTTGGCCATGCTTCTGACCTTGAAGCAAGAGGGGTCAGATGAAACGCATTCAGGCTGACTCAGAATGGGTGGAGGGTTGGAAGGGGGTGGGGCAGAGAAAGCAGGGACAAGCTGTTGGGGATGTGACGGCAGAACCACTTGTAGGAAACATGCCAAATGGCAGTGGAAGTGAAGAAAACCCTGCACTCAATGGTAAGAGGTTGCCTGCGAACCTCATCAATCCAAAACAATTCAGATGTTCCTTTGCTCAGGGAACAGGGAATTCTAGGAAGAGGACCAGACCCAGAAGTAAGCTGCCCCAAGGGGAGGAGAAGAAAAAGAATGGCCCCCTTCCAACACCCAGACCAATGAGAATGCCCACATGGCTCGCTGGTGGTGGCTGCGGCAACCTGCACAGGCGGGGCTGGGACGGGAGCCTCAGGCAACCAGGGGTGTTCATGAGCCTCCCAAAGCACCAAGATCCCCAGGGGAAACCTGGCTTCTAAACAACCAGACCCTACCTATGCTGGGGAATCTGGCAATTTCCATCTTGAGTTTCCTAGGGTGACATGACATCTGTCAGTCTCTTCCCCTCTCTCTGTTCCCTTCCATGCAATCACCATGTGGATTAGGAGCTCCTAGGCTGGCTGAGGACAGGTGGGTGACTAGATCTTGAAGGCACTTTTATCAGAAAGAAATCTTGCAAATGCCCATGCTAGGTTACCCGGTCAGCACAGCCCAGGCCTCTCTGCCCTCGGCCTGAGAGCAGGGCCCTCACAGCTGTTGGAAGTGTCTATGGTATTCACATAATGGTACTTACAAGTAGATGCTGGACTCATTGCCTCCCATGTCTGGAGATTGAAGTTTCTGCACAAGGATGAAGATGATGCCAACAAAGAGCCCAAAGTTCACCTGAGGAGCCAAGAAAAAGCAGATGGAAATGATTCTGGGCAGAGGCTATCCACTCCCCTCCCCTGCATTGGCCGTTAATCCCCCAGCAGGGCCCTCCCCCATCTAGTCGAGATCCCATCTAGACTCCTCATCCAAGATGGCGGAATGAGAACACGTGTTCATAGGGTTGCAATGACAGAAGAGACAGAAGAAAAAGAATTCCACAGGAGTACTGAGAAACGGGAGAGGTTATCATGAGTGATCCAGAAGAGTGAGTGATTTATGGAAGAGAAAGAGCAACTAGGGTCGGGATGATGGAACAAGTCCCATGCCAAACAGATAGAGAAGAGGCTATTGCAGAGGTGAGAGCTGCCCTCTGGAGGAACTCCAAGTTCAGAGTCATTGAATATGGGGAACCGGAATGGACAACCACACACATTATTAATTAAAGACTCGCCTGGGAGTAGCAACGGCAGCATTTACCTTCAGATAAAGATCAGGGGCCCAGGCTCCCTAAACCAAGTGCCAAGCAGCGGGTACGGTGAGAGAGGAGGAGGGAGGTGGGCAAATAAACAGAAACTAGGCACCAAGAAAGGGCTACAGAGCGACATCTTCCAGATGCTGCCGCAGCAGCACCCTGAGAAAAACGTGGGGTGCCTCACACTTGCTTATTAAAAAATAATAAATGCTGAAGATAAAATAATTAAGCATTCAAACAAAAAACTAGGGAAAGAGTACCACAAATTTAACTTCTATAGTAAGGAAATTAATAAAGATAAAAATTCATTGTAAAAAAACTTTTTTTAGAAGGTAGACTTGATGGAATAAAAAAGATTTCCATCTTGGGCCTTGTTTTGTCTGTCTGCTTTTGCAGAGCTATGAGAATTATAAAGCAAGCTGCCATGTGAAGACAGGGTTCTGTCTGTCGTGTTCTCCCCTACCTGCCCTGTGTCCGGTCCATACCCGGTATTTAGCTCGGTAATTACAGCTAACTGCATACGTGTGTCCATCCAAAAGGGGAAAAAAATGTAGTTAATCAGAACAAAAAAAAAAGGAAGCCAAAACAACAGATGCATAGAATATTTTAAATCATAAGAAGAAATCAAACAAAATGGGGAGACGTAAGTTAACAGAAGCAAATCTAGAAGATGTAGAAAATCCGAGGAGAGCAATGACCTCAAAAGAAACTTAAAAAGGAATCAGCTGTGCACCCAGGAAGAGGCGCCAGGCCCAGCCCACCTTACGGAGCAGTTCCAGAACACCTCTAAGGAAGACGCGGTTCACAAACTGCCCCGCTGTTCAAAAGCAAGTGAGAAGAGAAGCTCCCAAATTACCTATGAGGCCAAGACAACGCTGCTACAAAACACACACACTCACACAGACACAGGTACCCACCTAAAACCAGAGAACTTACGAAGAGCAACACAAAAACTATAAACGAAATGTGAACATGGAGAATTTAGCGGTGTGCGAAATGAACAAATAGATCATAACCATGAAGGTTTTGTGCCAGGGATACGAAAAAATGAAAGAAAAAACTACTAACACTTGCTACTGTAACTGATTAAAGCAACGAGTTGCTGTCGTCCCTCAAAAGACTGGCAGGTCGCTCGGCAGTCATCACACCAACAAAGACAGGAGACATGAGCACTCTCGTACATGGCTAGTCGGGGCAACTTGACACCCACGAAAATGTCAACTGTACACAGCCTGTGTCCCAGAAACTCCACCCCTGGAGACGAATTCTGAAGACACATCCACGCATGGCCAAAGAGAGGCGCAAAGATGTCCACTGTGGCGCTGTTCACGATGAAGAAAAACTGAGATACTAGAAACGTCCATCACTAAGGGAAAAATTACTTCAACAAATGTCTCCAAAACACATTGGATAACATTTGACACCTATTCCTGGCTTTAAAAAAATGCACACGGAAACAAGCCAGGGCCAGAAACTCTCCTAACTTATTAAACAGTGACTTCCCAAAACTGCAGCAAACATCATCCTCAACGAAACCAAGGCATCAGTGGTATACATATTAGAAAGGAAGGGTAAAAACTAGTTTCATTTAAGGATTATGTAATTTTCTACCCAGAAAATCCATGAGAAACAGCTGAAAGGGGATGAGAACGAATAAGAGTGTCTTAAAAAGTGACGATGAAAAAAATAAAATAAAAAACTAAAAGCTTCCCCAAATACCAGCGGCGCGCTGCTAAAACATATCATGAACGAATGGCTCCTGGACGCAGCGAAAGCACAGACTGGCTGGACTTAGCTCACAGGTAAATTTAACAAGACAACTAAAAACTGTGCAGCTGTGAGAAAGACTGAATAAATGGAGACCTGTGCCATGTTCTCGGAGGGAAAGACTCCTTGTTTTAAGAAAATCGGTTACAGTTGTCCCTCCTTCTCCACAAAGGATACTTTTCAAGAGCCCCAGAGGATGCTTGAAACGGCAGATAGTACCAAGCCCCCAACATACAATGTTTTTCCTATACATCCATATCTGTGATAAAGTTTAATTTACAAATCAGGCACAGTTAGAGATTAATAATACCTGATCATAAATAGAAGAGTTGTCACAAAATACTGTGATGAAAGTTCTCTGAGTGCAGTCTTTCTCCCTTAAAGTATAATCAGTGTGACAACTGAGATGGCTACGAAGTGACCCACCACATGCGTCCTGCACAGTGAGGGTCCTCGGGACAGAGAGGGGCTCCTGCCCGGGCGCAGCAGGGGGAGACAGTGTGAGATTTCACCTCACCGTTCACAATGGCATCCACATTAAGACTTACGAACTGTGTATTTCTGGAATTTTTCATTTGCATTCGTTTTCCAGACCATGGTTGACTGCAGGTAACTGGAAACTCAGCAAAACTGCAGATAGCAGTGGGGGGGGGGGGGGACTGTATCCTCCAAGTTAGGTTATAAATTCAGTGTAAGTCCTACAAAAATCTCCACCAGACTTTTGTTTTGCAACTTGCCAAAGGATTTGAAATCCCCGTAAAAAAGAAAACGTGCAATAAGATTTTGAAGAACGAAAGGATAAGGAAGGGGAAATGGGCATGAAACCAGACATGAAAACACACTGCAATGCTATAACCTAGAACAGAAAATCTGGGACCAAACAGAACACAGCGAGTGTTCACGATGCAATGCCATTTTGGCCTAAGAGAGAAAGGATGACCTACTCCACAAAAAGAATCGACAGGGTGGAGCACGTACCCATGGGGGAAAAAATAAAATCAGATAAAGTGAGGAATCATTTCAGATCAAGGAAGTAAAATTTGAGCTGGATTAAGGCACGGAATAACCCAATCAACAAAAATGTGACACGACAATGACGAAGCATGTCTTTCTGTCTACAGTCTGGGAAGGCTCCTTAAACAAGAAACAAGGCTTGGAAGGTGTGGAGAGGAAGCTCGCTGGCTTGACAGTAGGAGGTACGCCACCTCGCAACACACGTACCACCTCTAAGCTAAATGCATTGGTGTCGTCCTCCAAACAGCGGGAAAGACAACTGGACTAGAAAAGTAAGCAAAAAATCAATCAATAAAAAGGTAATAACAGGAATATAAGCAAACTGCCCATGTAAACGTCAGGGAAACGCCCTGCGGCACCGGCAGCGTGGAGAAATGCACACCACAGCCTCAAACAACCATTGTCCCCCGACAGACTGTGCAAATATTCAAATGGCTGATAACACAAGTGCAGTGGACAACTGACCCAGCAATTCCCCTTCGGAGGATTTGTTCTAAATAAATATTCACACGTGCTCAAAATGAGACACAGAACTGTCCCTAGTCAGGTCTTTCGTGATGAGGAAAAATGGGATAATATAAAAGGCCAGCATCATCAGGAGAGCTAGCTAACATGGACACCCATGTCGCAGAACATGATGAATATGATGTACCCGTGAACAAGGAGGAGGCTGGTGTAGGCGGTGACCTCTTCATTTCCTCTCCCACAGTGCCTCCT
Source organism: Anoura caudifer (assembly GCA_004027475.1). Taxonomy (NCBI): domain Eukaryota; kingdom Metazoa; phylum Chordata; class Mammalia; order Chiroptera; family Phyllostomidae; genus Anoura; species Anoura caudifer. Next base: position 219,966 of record PVKU01001843.1, on the reverse strand, counting down.
GGCCCGGACCGCCACCTCCCCCTGTGCTTGTCCAGAGGACACTCACCATGATGGAGCCGACCACTGGGCCTTTGATCACCCACCACAGAGCTGTGCTGTCATTCATGTCCCAGCAGCTGAAAGACAGGGGGAGGGAAGAGGGACGATGCTCAGGGCACAGCACACCTGCCACGCAACATCTCTGGTCCTTGAGGAGGGGCAGTGGGAAGGAGAGCTCTCAGGGGCCCCATCTTTCCCTCCGCTCCCCTGTCAACATGGGAATGGAAGCCCAAGAGTCAGGTCACCAAAGGGCTCCTCAGGGGCTACATTCCCCCTTCAGATCTAGGACTCTTGGGGGGCGGCACCTTCCCCTGAACTTTCTTCCTCCCCTCCCCAAAAGGACCAGGCGCTCAGCGCTGGGCCGGGGAATAGAGAGGGACTCAGAAACTGCTTGTTCTCACGGACTTCTGGCTGAGATGCAGCTGCGTGGCTCCACCCAGGAGGAGGGGCCGGTCAGTACAGTGGACGCCCAGGGCTCGGGATGCAGCCTGGGTCCCATGTGGGATGGTCTGTCTGGGCCAGTTAACATGGAGTGGGGGCAGCCACAGAGAAGCCTGTGTGGAGCCATGTCCCTGGGGCCCCGCCCCGGCCCGGGGGGCACACTCACCCTGTGTCATCAAAGTAGAGCCTCAGCACGGCCCACACCGACACGCACAGAGTTGGGGTCCCTGAGAGAGCAAGACAAGGGGCCCAGTGACAACAGGAACACCCCCGGGCCCAGTGTTCCTCCCAGACGTGGGGCTCCTGGTGGCCATCGTCCCCACCCAGATGTGGGGTTCTGGTCCACGGGCATGTGTCCCTCTCACGCCTGGAGTGCTGGGGGCCCTCACTGTCCCCGCAGCCTCCTACAGGTCTGTGTCTCCCCTACACCACGGGCTGTGTTGCCTCACAGAAGGACTCCTGGGCATACCCTCTCGGAAGGTGGCAGGCTTCCTGGGGGCAGGAAGAGCGTGAGAGAGTCCATGCAGCAGGTGTGTGCCCTCTGCGGGGGCGGGGAAGTGCCTACTCCTCAGCCCCGACGCTCTGACGGGGCACCAAGGCCATACCTACCCACGAGACCTTAGCCTGTCCTGGCCACAGCCAGCGACCTACCCCAGCCAATAATGGTGTACCAGTAGAAGTATCTCCTCTCGGGGAAGAAGGTCTCCACCAGCAGGGTGAAGAGGTACAGGCCCTCGATGAACAGCCAGAAGTAGTTGGACACGACGCAGTAGTGAAAGAAAACCATTACGGCTTTGCATTCCACCTGCCCAGAGAACGGGAGTGGGCGGGGGACGTGAGCTGCGCCCCCTCCGATCCCCTGCCCCACTGCGCTCTGAAACCCAGCCCAGCAGGACCAGGGAGAATCCCGAGGGCCTTCAGCTCTGGTAGGCTCAGGCTCCCACATCCTGTGGGTCTGAAACACTCGAGATTCCTAGACTCGGAGTTTAAAATGTAGCAGCCTATGGTTCTGCATTGGAGCTGCCCATGGAGGCTCATTCTCCCCCGTCTTCCTCCCCCTTCCCTACCCCCACAGGCTAGGTGATACTGAGGTCCTTGCAGGAGCCCTCTTGATAAGATGAAGGCTCTAGACATGACAGGGGTTGGAGTGGGAGATACCCCTGCCCCCCAGAAATCTCACAGAGACTTCCTCTAAGTGTGCCCTCCCGGGTCAAGGCCCCGTGCCCTGGGCTGCCTTTTCCACACCACCCCATCAAAACCGATCTTCTCCGCTTACTTCCACAAGTCGGAGGTCTGGAAACAAGGCCAGCCCATCAGCCCCTGGGCTCACAGGCAAGGTAAGTGGCCGGGAACCAGGCAAGCCCTCTCTCTGAGCCAAGTGGGACTCGGTCTTTCCGCCTGACCTTCCACTGCTCTGCCACGTGGACCCACATGCCAAGGGACAGGAAGTGGTGTCATACAGGGGACTCACTGGCTACTGGTAGCCCCTTGATCACCCCTGGGTTTCTGTGTTCACTGGGGCCCCACATCTTAGCCTGCAGGAACCCCCCAGGCTGCAGGCACGTCCCAGGAGGGGCATGTCCCGGGGGGAGGGGCGAGGGAGGAGGCTCACTCACTGAGGAGATGAAGCAGTGGCTGCTGTCGTGCTCCTCGTAGAGGACCCAGTCCTTGATGAACACAGAGATGGCCCGCAGCATGAACGACACGAACAGGTTCATGTGGATGAAATTGCGGGTACAGTGCAGCTTCCTGCCGAAGCCGAGGGAGAGGCCTTGAGGCGGCAAACCCGCAGCACGGCAGCCCGCGCTCAGGGTCCGCTTGGGGACACCTGCGTGGCTGCGTGTCAGTGCAGCTCCCCCCTAGACCACCGCCCCCTTCCTCCCACCTCCCGCAGTTTCAGGCCCCTGTCCCCTAGTCCCAGAATGCCTCGGGGCCAGACATCCCCCTCCAGTGGCCTTTCTATCTAGACCAGGAAGCGACAGGTGAGGCACGGAGGTCTCCTGCCCTGGATGGGCCGGGTGCCCTCTCTGGGGTCAAGGTTCCCATCTGTTATCCTAGAGTGGGGGGAACACCTCCCAACGCAGCTCCAGGACCGACATCCAGGGACGATCTGTGCTCCCTGGAACACCGCCGGAGGTCTCACCGGAAGCGACACAAGATGACCATGGCAGTGGTGAGGGACACGAGGGACGTGCTGTAGCCGGCCGTGTACAGAGCCTTCACCGACAGGTAGTAGGAATCCTGGAGTGGGCACAGGACAGGCAGGGCTCCACGTGGGGCCTACTCCAGCCTTGCGCCTGCCCACCTCTGGGCCCGCCACCTCCTCCCCCCTGTACAGCGTCTGCACTCGTCAGAGGCCCTAAAGTGCTTGCTGAATGCGGGAGCGCTAACCGACCCAGTCACCGCCTTAGCCCGGAAGAGGGTCCAGGAGGGGCCCTGCTGGGCCCAGCAGTCACCCGCTAGGTGCCGGGCCAGGAAGGCCGGGTGTCCTGGAGGAATAGCCGGGGAGGTGGGGGACATGTGGTGGGGGCTGGAGGAGCTCAGGGAGCTACCCAGCTGCTTGTCAGCCCAGAATGAGTGAATGCAAGCCCTGCCCTCCATGTGACTGGCTTGGGGACACAGGGGACCTGAGATTCCTGTAGTCCCATCAAGAGTCAAGGCCTCTAGTGGGAAGACCCTTCCACCTGCTCCCACAGCACCCCCCTCAGGGTGGGGGCAGACACTCACCTGGTCCCCGGTCTCATTATATGCCTCGTCAAACCCACAGGCATCGAAATAATGAGGGAACGTCTCTGACCAGCCATCCTCTGTACAGTTCCGGCCTATCACCCGCATGCCTGCAGCAGAAGGGGAACCCGGAAGCACAGCAGTGATTTAAGAGGTTCCTGAAACTCTTCTTCAAAAGTTGCTTCATGCCCTGGCTGGTGTAGCTCAGTGGACTGAGTGCGGGCCTGCAAACCAAAAGGTCGCTGGTTCAATTCCCAGTCAGGACACACACCTGGGTTGCAAGCCAGGTCCCCAGTGCGGGGCGCACAAGAGGCAACCACACACCGATGTTTCACTCCCTCTCTTTCTCCCTCCCTCTCTGTCTATAAAAATAAATAAAAATATTTAAAAACAAAAACGTTGCTTCATAGGCGGGGATGCCTGGAAGCTGCTCTGGGAAGCGCAGCCACTCAAGGCTCACCAACTCCTCCGCTGTTGAAGGGAAACCAGCCATCACCAAGGACCTTAAGCTCCAACTTTATGAAGGACATGAGGGTGGGGGGTGGGGTGCAAGCTGATCTCTGAACTAGGGGTGAGGGGCCCAGCGGGGCTGAATCCAGCCTCCCCCTCTGTCTTAGAACTGGCCAGGGCTCACCCAGGAAAGGCCTGAGTCCCTCTCCTGGGCCCTGGGTCAGCGCTTACCAAATTTCAGCGAGCGGAACCTCCAGGCCCACATTTGCCCCCCACCCCCCTGCCAGAGGTTCTGGTCCAGAAACCACCTCAGGTGACCAAGGGGCAGGAGTCCCCTTCACACCCTGGGTGACACTTTCACTGGGAGCTCGGGGCCTGCCAGCAGAGGGGACACAGGGCTTGCTTAATTAACAAGAACCAGACCTCCGTCAGCCTAGCATAAGATCGCATTAGGATATGCCTTTAGGTTGTTTTTGTTTTTTCAAAGAACTTCTGCCTTCCCAGGTGTGGAGGTCTGTCTGTTTCCTGACACTCGTGTACTTCGGTTTTCTTTGATCGACTTCAAAGGCCATGCTGGGGGGCCTTGGAGGGGGCAGGAGTCCCCGGCTGGCAGCACAGTGGTGGCCAGGCTGGCTGGTGCCCGGCCCAGGGCTGCTTCAGCCTTGAACAACCATCCCGATGCCTGTAGGGTGACCCACGGAGGTCCAGGGCTATGGAGAAGGCCAGTAGCCCCCTGGGCCTCCAGCCCAGCCCCGGAAGGTGGCCCCAGACTGACCCTTGCTCCCAGACCAGCTCCCTGGGAGTTCACTTGGTGGACTAGCATGTAAGGGAACACAGAGGATGGTTCTCGCTGTCGCAGGATTTAGTCACAACCAAAGACACCTGCAGGAAAGGGGCTCCTGCACCTGTGCCACTGAAGGAACACCTCCTCTTTGGCCAAGGTCACCTCTGGGGAGCTCTGGAAGGAGCCAAGGGCAGAGGCCAAGACAGGAGAGCCCCCACCCCAAATTTGCCAACCTCATGTCCTTGCCAGCTGAGTTGGAAGTTCTACAGCCAGTCTTTTTAGCCAACAGTCAGAAATGCAGATTCTGGGCTCCAGGGAGAGCAGAGGGGCGGTGGCCCTGCCATAAAGACAGCTCTGCCCAGAGTGGAGTGGCTTCTGGGACTCTGAGCCCTAGGACAGAGGACAAGGAGGACGTCTAGCAGGCCCAGGGAGAGCGGGAGCCCCTCCTGCCTCACAGTTCCATGCCGACTGGTCCCGCTTCCAGCAGGTCTGTCTCGGGCTGTGACTGGCAAGCTCCTTCCACATCCCTGTGAGCCCTTCTTTCAGACAGTCCACATGTCCCAGGGGACCATGGCCTTGACCCTTCCCTCCCAGGGCCTCATCTCCTCTCCGCTTTGTCCACATCAGGGTGGTGGAAAGAGGCAAGGGAAGCTGCTTTGAAAACCAGTTTTATAAAGTGTCCTAGAGGTAGGCATCACTTCCTTCCTCCTATTCTCCTTCTCTCTCTTTTTCTTTCTATCATACAGTGTGGGCTCAGAGAAGTAGGAGCCTTTTTGCTCAGAGCCTGGCCATGAACTGGCCACACAATTGCCTAGTGCTCTCCAGGCCTTCAGGCCCCCGCAGTGACTGCGCCTGGTGGTGTCCCCAAGCCTCTCCTCCCCGGCACCCTCACGGGAGCACCGGGTGCCAGGGTAGGGTTCTCAAAGTGGGTGCCCTCCCCAGACCAGCCCATCAGCATCCCTGGGACACTGGCTAGAAATGCATGTTCTCAGGCCCCACCCCAGGCCGACTCAATTAGAGACCTTGGGGGGGGGGCAGGAATCTGAGTTTTAACAAACCCACTGGGGCATCATCAGCACAATTCAAGTATGAGAACCACATGGGAGCTCAAAGCTATTAGGGGCCGCTGATCCAGGGCTCTTTATTTGGGGCCCACAGGAGGCTTCGAGAGATCTGTGTGCCCCTGAAACTGGGTACTTGAGTGCCAGTTTCCATGGAGAAGATCCACAGCTTCATCAGAGAAGGACAGGGACCTGCCAAAGGGCACACAGCCACAGAGAGGCACGGCCCAGGCTCACACGTCAGCGGATGCCACCTGCCCTCCAGCCAGCCCAGGATGGACTCCCACTTACCTGAGAGATTCAAGGAGTTAATGTCTGCAAAATCAAAGTCTCCTGCAAAACAGAGACATGGGTACAAGTCAGAACGCTGGCCGCCCGTGTGCCAGGACTGGACATTGCTGGCTCTCCAGGCTGGGAGGCTGAGCCTGCCCCCAGTCCGGAGGGCAAGGGGTGGGGTCTCAGCCAAGAGGCGGCCTCGCAACGGCAGCCTCACCTTTCTGACACACTGCACATTCTAACGTCAGTCTCATGTGTTTTGTATTTCTGTGCTGCTAAACATGCTGATGACTCAGTTCCCCCCACCCCGGACCACAGGAAGTGGAAACGGGACATGGTCCGGATGATGAGAAGGCCTCCTCCAGAGCAGAGTGGGAGAGGAAGGACAAAGGATGATGCGGCCTTTTCAAGGGCAAGGCGAGGAACAGCCACCCAAGTCCTGGGCTTCGTGTTTCCTCTTCGGCCTCCCCCCCAAAATTGCTCCCATCAAAGGGAACCCAGAACTCCGAAGACTTCATCCTCAGACCTTTGTCTCTTTCTCTCCTGAATCTTTATTCCCACCTCCACCCATGCCGATATCCCTACCAGCACTGAAACTCCATTTCCCCTCTACATTCTCAAATCCTGTTTCCAAGGTCCAGCAGACATGCCACCTCCTCCAGGAAGCCTCCCTGGACCTTTACATGACTCTGCCTGCATGCTGCATCCTTAGGTCTCTTCTGTCCTCATGCCTGCTGAACATTCCAACTCTGCAGCCACTTGGGGAGACTGGCATCTGCGTAGGCGCGCGCGTGCGTGCACACACACACACTGGGGCCTGCACTCATGCACTTGGTGGGCTTCTTTTCTAACCCCTCCAGGGCTGGGTCTCATCCTCCCAAAGAAGCCCATGAGCACCGAGGCCAAGGGCTGCACCTTCCATCTTCCTGTGCACCTCCCTCTAGAATAGTCTGGGGGGGAGGAGGGAAGAAGAAGGAGGGGAGACCCTGGTCCCTGGTAAGCCTTTCACTCCACTCCCACCCATTCCCAACAGCCAGTTGGGCTCCAGCTGGATGGACAGATGGACAGGTGATTAGCAGTCGGCTCTCTCCAGGGCTCCTCTTACCGATGCTTTCCGTCTCCCAGACTGAAACAGAGAGAGAGCACGCAGAGGTAAGTGAGGGTTGAAGTGGGGTCTGTTCTCAGTGGGCCCTGCTGGCCCTCCCTCTCCCTCTTCCCCACCCGACCCCCAAACTCCGGAGAGAGGCTCCACGGGGGGCCCTGAGCCATAAGGACTACTAGCTGGGGGCTGGCTGGTCACTGAAGACTCCCACCTCTCCCTCTACAACAGGACACAGTTACAGGGAGTAAGCAGAGGTGTCTGAGAGGCGGTGAGCGCTCTGCGCCCCCAGGCTCTGCAGAGCAGCAGCTACTACAGTGAGCGCCAGGTCTGGCCCCGGACACCCGGTGGTGCAGAGAGAAGTGCCATCTGCACTTTCTAAGTATTTAAGGAGAGTCTCACGAGTTCAGCTTTGGGAATGGAGATGCTAAAAGGCCCTGCCTCAGCGAGCCACCGAGCCTCCGGTGTCCAGGACCCACTGACTGCGCAAGTGCAAGGGCGGGCTGGAGTTGGAAGGGAAGTCTGTCCTAAGAAAACATCACTTTACTGCTGACTCATTTTGCCTTTTGATGCTGTGGCTGAAAAGAAGCAGTCTTGCCACGGTACCTGGCCCAGAGTAGATGCTCGATAAATTTTAAATGGATGAACGAATGAATGAGAGGAGTCCCTGAGTGGGGGAGGTGACTGACGTGGTTTCCACAGAAGTGAATTAGAGACAGGGCTGCACCAGGGGCCGCCCCGGCCTGACGTCACCCACTCACACTGCCCTCCCTCCACTGTCTCCTCTTTCAAATCCACTTCCTATCCTGTTCTAGGCAGGACGTGATCACGCCCATTCCCCTAGTTGTCAGGATGGGGCAGTCGGACTGCTGGCAGGAGGTGTGGAGGCAGGAGGTGTGCCTCCCAGGAGGTGTGGTCGGGGGCGGGGGCACTGCAGCCCTACCCTGCCTTCTCAGGTCTTGGGACGACGCCAAGTGTGAGAGCCCGGCCTTGCCCCAGCCATGACAGTGCATCCCCACATGGGCCTGGGAGCCAGGTCTGAGAGGAAACTGTGTCCCTGTGAGCAGGAGGTCTGTGGTTACTCCTCCTCACCCGGAATGTTAGCTCTATGCCAGGGGTTATCTACCTGCCAGCAGGGTGCCCAATGTCCCTGGCGCTTGTGTCCCAGGAGGGTCTGGGGCCCAGGTGTGGGGAGTGGGCTGGGCTGAGTGTGGCCTGAAGAGGCCCCAGGGAAACCCACCTTGGTCTGGATAGATGATTTGGAAGAACTTGGGGCAGGTGATGAAGACCATCTCGCCCACCTGGGCGTGCTTCCAACACGTGATGTTGTCCCATATCCCGGGGCAGCCTGTGGGGGAGTGAGCCACATGAGCCAGGCCCTAGCCATGAGCACCTCTCATGGCCTTGTCACCTCAGTCCCCTAACATGGTCCCTAAGTCCTGACACCATGGGCATAGGGGAGGCAACGGGACAGGAGTTCACGAGAAGGGGACCCTGCGGATCCCGTTTGTGGGTGAGCAGAAGAGCTGCATGTGGCAGAATCAAAGGAGGAGGCGGGTGAAGTGACAGGTAGCAGAGCACAGAGTGCCAGGACAGGGCGTGCACGCTGCTGAGGGGCCTGCAAACAGGGGCTGCAGAGAGGGCCACTCTGCCAGGTGAGGGACAGCCAGCAGGTGAGCGACAGTGTCCCACCTCCGGGGGCTGCCACGAACAGTAGCGAGCTCACACCTGTAACACGCCTGGCAGAGCACCCAGCTCACTCAGTGAACACCCCCTATGCTATTATCATTAATCTCATGATGTCAATTAGGTGTCCCTGGAAATCATTCCCCTGAGAGGCCAGGGCAGGGACACGGACGGAGCCCTGCAAGGTGAGAAGAAAGGTCAGCAGAGGGTCGCCAGCTGGTCACAGGGCAGGCGCCAGGCAGGGAGGGGCCCAGGGCAGGCCTCACGAGCTCAAGGCCTCTCTGTGGGTCCCCTGGCCAACCGGCTTATGGGGGCTGCATGGACCTGGGGTGGTCTGCCTCTCCGAATCAGGTCCTGGCTGTTCTGGGATTCACACCCAGTCACAGTAGCCTGCTGGATCCCCTTCCTGAGGTGACCGAGTTTGGGAGCCTGGAGTGCCACAGAGTTCTGAAGATGACAAACCAGGAAGGCAAGGACACTGGGGGCCATGTGAGACCACACGAGCTGTGTCCCAGGTCTCACAGCAACAGGCCGGTTATTGATGGTTCCTGTCCTGTCCCCACAGCAGGACTCCAGCCAGCACATGCCTGGCTGTGACATCAGGCCCTTGAAGGGGACCCAGCAACACGTTGGTGGCTGCTGTGGCCTGTACTGTCCATGGAATGGCCAGGGAGTGCAGTCATGTCCGGCCCATGTCCCAGGAGCCCCACTGACAGATGTTCCCTTAACGTGCAACATCGGGCCCTGGCACAGCCAGCTGCTACTGCCAGCTGACATCCCTGAGGTCCCAGGGCACTTTAGGTGGAGGTGAGCAGTCATGAGAATGGAGCGGCAGGGAGGGGCACAGGGCTCAGGCAGGATGGCACAAGGAAGAGGGGCTCCCAGGGTGGAGGTCCCAGGCCTGGGGGCGGGGGCGGGGAGGAGTCATTCTCTTAACAACCATTTTCAGAGCCCCCGCCACGGGCTGGTGCCCATTGGCCCAGGACCACAGAGGCGGACAAGATGCACCTGAGAAGTCTGCATTTGAGGGCGAGGGAAAAAGGGGAGGGGCAAGGTGCCCGCTCGGCTCCCGCATGGCAGCCAGGAGACTGGAGTTTCGTCTGCCTCTGCCAAGGGCTCACTGCATGACTCTGGCAAGCCTCTACCCCCCCACCCCCGTGCACCCTGACTCAGTTTCCCTGTGTGCACACCGAGGACAGGATGTCTCCGAGGGCGTCCCTGAGTCTGAGCGACTAGAGCTCACATCAGGAACAGAGCTTCACTGGGGACCTGCCCATGCCCAGAAGGATGGCTGAGGGGCTGGGGCAGCCCTCCCTGGCCCCACAGCCAGGACAAACATCCCCCAAGGGGCGTCTGCCAAGACTTCCCACAGGCAGGTAGTGGTGTGGAGTCCAGAGGGGAAGTCAGAGCTGGAGAAAGGGCAGGGAGTGGTCAGCGCAGGGGTGCTCCGGAGGGCCGTGGAGCTGGATGAAGTGCAGCGTGAGAAGGCACCCACGTGAGAAGGAGGGAGAAGAGGGCCCGGCCCCGACAGGAGAAGGAGCGCCAACACCAGAAGAGGGGCTGGCGAAGAAGGCTGGAGGCTGAGGAGGGGTGGCCAGAAACACAAGGGAAACGGGGAGAGGTTAGTGACACCGCAGCCAAGAACGCGCGTGCTTCCAGTGGGGAGCGGTCAAGCGTCAGACACTGTTGAGAGGCTGTGAAAGTCACCCCCCACCCCCTGACCTTCTTGCCCCTGCAGAGGAGGTGGGAAATCAGAACAGCTCCTGGCGCCTGGAAGAACTCGCTGCTCGGACACCCCAAGCCTCCCTATTCACCTCTCCGGGCGTAGCCCGGTTCTACACTAAGTCTGCCTGCGCCCTGCTGGCTCTGCCTGCCCCCTGCCACAAACCCTCTATGGAATTTGGCCAGAGGAGCTCAGGTCGGAGGAGGTGGGGGAGATGCCCGTTTGGTGGGCAGCTCCCACTATGACATCTACACAAAGTAGCAGAAGAGGCTGCACCTTATAGAAGCAGGAGGAAAGACCATTTGGGCAGGCAGAACAGAGAGGATGCGAGAGCCATTAGCCTGGACTGGAACAAAATAAGGCACTAATCTCAGGTTGTCATGGTGATGATTCTGTCCAGTTCCATGCTGTGTTCAAAACCTGTGAGAACAGAGGCACCGGGTGCAGAGACAAGGGTGCAGCCTTTGAGAAGCCACCTGAGGATGCTTGGGCATTGTCAGAACAAGCCCCTCACCGTAGCATTAAAGTTCAAGGGCAAAAAATGGTTTCAATTTACCGAGAGTGACTTTGCAGTCAATGTTTCCGATTGGTGAAGTGCGGGCGAGCTGTGAGCGCAGTGTGGGGGTGGGGGGAGGACTCAGGAGGCAGCCTCCCCTCGAGCTCAGTGGTTCTCAAACGGAGTGGCCAGCCTAGCAGGGGGGCCCGTGACCCGCGTCGGTCTGGGACCCTCAAGAGTGGAGACGCAGGTTCCCACGCACAGGAGCCCTTTGCCCTGCTCTCTGGCACAAGAGCAGGGCAGCACAAAGGGCGCCCCCGGCTGAGGACGCAGACCTGGGGCCTGTCCCAGAGCTGGCTCAGGCCTCCTGGTCTCAGCCTCTCCGTGTCACGTGACAGAGCTGGACACAGCATTGACTCAAATCCCATTTAGCATTCAGAGGTTTGGAAATGAGGGATCACCAAACACAACTCCTCAATTACAGTCCCAATAAACACCTTTAAAATGTGCCAAGGATGCTGCAGACAAAAGCACTGAGTCAGAAAGCTTGCTGCCTGTCTCCAGGACCTTGCTGAAATTCTCTGCCTCCCTCACCTGCCTGCTCGGCTCCTATGCCATCCCCAGCGTGACCCTGTCCCTCGGCTGCCACTCTGAAGGCCACTATGCACATCACCACCCAACGTTCTCTGGGAGGTGGAAGTCCTGGTACCAGGGAGGGACAAGGATTTAAAGGGCACAGGTACCTTCACGGGGCCCCCCAACTCCACCCAGTGCCACACTCCTCACCTCTGCCAGGTCAGCATCCTCACCCCAATGCCCTCACTTTATTGTATTTAAAAGAAACACGTACATATAAATACATTAAAAAATCTACAAAAACCCTCACCATCACTGGAAGGGGCTGACAGATTTTCATTTTTCATTCTCAAGTGTGTTTCAGGGAAGCTGGCTGACCTGGGGCCAGCCTGCTGTGCACAGTGTGTGTGCTTGGGGACAGAAGGGACAAGAGAAATGCAGAGAGGGGGGACAGCAAGAAGGCTGGCCTCTCTGGGTTCACCCAAGCACAAATTAGTAACATAACGCACAACTGCTGATTCTGGTTACGCTCAAACCGGACTGTCTTTAAGCAAAATACATAACCTGCCTGTGCCTCCGTGTCCTCATCTGCCAAATGGGGCTGATAATAGAACCTACCCCCTAGTGGCTGCAGTAGGAGCTGGTACAGGGCTGGGCAGATGGTAAATCCATGTAACTATGGGCCATCGAATGACCCATTCCGCCTCCTCATTTAATAGCAGAGATTCTGAGACACAGAGCAGGAAAGGGCCGTGGAGGTGGTGGTCCATCTGGGCCCACAGTCTCCTCTCCTTTTCCACCTGATGGTTGTCTTTTTTGACCGTGCTGAATGAGGTCTCAGTTTTGTCCTGCTGAGTCCATTCCTGTGACTCAGGGGAGGTAGACCATGGAAAGGTGCTGCCTCCACCCTCCTCTGGGCACTCAGGGTTAGAGGAGGAATATCCCCTTGCCTGCAGGAGACTCCTTCATGCCCTGCCTTCTGCCATGCTCAGTTTGAACGCCCCTTCCTCCTTGAAGCCCTCCCTGAACTGCCACCTACACTCACCACCCCCCAGCAGGAAGGTCTTTCTCCCTCCACTGAATTCCACAGCACCAGCTGCTCCTCCTCCCTCTGACACACACCCCTGAACCACAGTGGGGGCTGTCGGAGTGCAAGCCTCTTTCTCTGCAGGCCCCTCTCCCTGGTCTTGCCCTCCATCCACCCAGGCCAGACGCCCAAAGATTCCAGCTCGTCACGTGATTGGCTCCTGCTCTCTCTTTGGATAAAAGATCAGATCCGCCTGTTTTGGCCAAGTGGAGATGGTGGTGGAGCATCCAGGCACCTAAAGATTCCAGCTCATCATGTGAGTTAAGTGAGTGAGTCAGAGAGTGAGGGGGTAAGTGAGTGAATGAGGAAATTTCTTCTATAGGTTTAGGGTCCCTGAACCCAAGTTCAGGTTTGGGGATGAACTGTGGTGGGCCCTGACTCCAGCCCCTGAGGCAGGGCTAGGGGAGGGCCAGCATGCTGCAGGGATGCCAGCCCAGTGCAAGCCACCCACTGCTGTCCCCTCCTGCCTCCAACTCCAGTGGAAATGGACCTGGAACACCCAGATACCTGCTGCCTAACCCAGCCCACCCCACTCCGTTCCAACAAACAATTCCAGTACCAGGGAGTTGCGCCCACTGCCCACCAGCCTGGGATTTCCTTCCTTCCTTCCTTCCTTCCTTCCTTCCTTCCTTCCTTCCTTCCTTCCCTCCCTCCCTCCGCCCGCTCTCACCTGCCATCAGCTGCCTACTCTTCCCTAGGGCCTGGCTCAGGGTTCTCAGCCCAGCTTCTCATCCAAATCACCACGGGAGCCTTTACAACTCATGGTGACTGCGGCAGGATGAGGCTCTGCTGTAACCAGTTTGCACTCTAGCCTGACCCCGTTTCTCTGATGATTCTGATGTGCAGCAAGGCTTGAGAACAAGGGTGGAGCTCCAATACCACCTTCTCCATAGCGCCTCCCAGAACTCCTTTCTCCCTCTCCTGAGCATACCTGGGGCTGGACTCCCCTCCCCAGCCCTAGCCTGCCCCTCCTGGGAGGGGGACCCTTCTCACCTCTGTCTCACACGAGCGTTTGCCAGGACAGCCCTGTGGGCCCTCCTTCTCGTCCTCTTCCAGCCCAGGGCTCCACAAACATCTGTACAATAACCCACCTCTGCCTCTCCACTTCCCTTCTGGATGCTTCTCACTGCCCCACCCCCAATGCACCTGACACCTGTGCTGCAGGCACAGTGGCCCTGGGCTGGGAGGCAGGATACCTGGGTTCTAGGTTCACCTCAGGGCCCCACTTTCCCGTCCCCTAGTCCAGCACCTTGAACCAGATTTGGGCCCCCTGCCTCAGGGTCCCTGGCTGGGGTGGCCTAGAATCCACTTCCAGCCTCAGTTAGGGCTGAACCAGAGCTTGGCCCCAGGGCAGGGCCGGCAGGACCAGGAGCAGCTCCGTTACCAGTTAATGTTCACTGACTGGCCAAGGAGCTCGGCCTGGAGGGACCGTTACACGTAGCTGGGCTGCAGATTAATTGAGTATTTAAACAGACAGTGCCCAGAAGAGCTCCCTGTAAACGGGGAGGGTCGGGAGGGAAGAGCGGATCCTTTCAGTCTGGACAGAGAGTAGCCCCTGCAGCGACTGGGGTGTGAGTGAGGCTGGCGAGGCCCCCAGGATGCCCCCAGCCCCTCAGTTTCCGCCACACCGCCCCTCGGGAAGTCAGGCAGTCGAGGGTGCCCTCCTCTGGGCCTCAGCGTTCCACCTGCGCAGTGAGCGAGTTAGGAGTAGGGAGTCACACCGGAGCCCTGATTCCCAGCCAGGGGCCATGCCACCACCTGGGCACATCTGGAAATGCTGCAAGGCGTTCGGGGTTGTCACTGGGACCAGGGGAGTCACGGGCGTCCAGTGGGGAGAACTGAGGCTGCTAGATGGCCTGCCGTGCCCCTCCCGCGGAGGAGGCAGGACCCCTCCCCAGGCCACTGGGGGCCCCGGGAGCAGTGCCACCCAGGCGAGGACTGGGGGTGCCCACTGCTGCCTCATTCCGGGGCTTCTGATGAAGTGAGCAGAGCGGGTAGGGAACGGCCGCCCACCCCGGCCTTGGTGGACCAGGTGCTCTCCAGCTCGGCACCAACAACAGCTGCGTCCCTGCTGCTACAAAGCCTGGGCTGCTTGCTAACGAGCTCTCTGACAGCCAAGGCCCAGCCGCCAGGATCAAAGGCGGCCCCGTGCAGCCACCCAGAACAGCCCCTCCCCAAGGACAGCAGCCCCAGTGCGGACCCAGGACTTCCCTGCCTGGAAGGACTCTCTAAGGACCCGGGGACCCGTGCCTTCCACCTTTCTTTACAAGGTGGCCAGAGGCTGAAATACCCGTTCTAAAGGCTAGCCTGGATGTGCTGGGGCAATGTCCTCCCGACACCCTACTCACCTGGGGAGGAGTCGTTCAAGCCCATCTGTTCCTTCTCCCTCTGGATCTTCTCCAAACACATGGCTTTCTCCTCCTTCAAGATGCAGTTGAAGTGCATGGCGGTGGTCTGCAGGGCACAGGCGACGGACACATGGGTTGGGGGGTGGGGGAAGCAGGGAGGTTCATCTAGAAGCACTGTTCCCTGAGCCCTAGGGGTGGTGCAGGGGAGGGGGCAGGGGGGAAGGGGATCGTGACAGAGACGCAGGAGATGGGCCCTGACAGCCACTCTGTCACAAAGCTCCCAGAACACCCTTCTTTCCCAACTCAGTGTGTGACCTTGGGTGGATCCCACCCCCATCCCTGGCTCTCAGTTTCCGTGTCTGATAAAAATCCTAGCAAACACTGCATAGCACTTTTTTACCACCTGCATACATTTAGTAAATACTTGTGTTACCATTCCTCATCTTACAGATGTGAAACTTAAGCCTAGAGATAGTAAGTAGCTTGCTCAAAGTCACACAGCTTAGCAGACTGTACAGCCAGGATTTGAACCCCAGCAGGCTGGTTCCAGAGACCATGAAGCAACTACTGCCCTTTAGGGGAGTGCGGAGGGGCTGGGTGGGAGGAGGGGCTCAGGTGAAAGGCACCGGCAGAGGAGCAGCGGCCGCATTCAGTGGGCCCAGGAACTGCTCTCATTTACTCTCACCCCATTTTACAGAAGAGGACATCGAGGCCCAGAGAAGTTAAGAAACTCCTGCCCAAGGTCCCACAGCTGTTTAGTGGCCGATGCTGGATTCAAGCCCAGGACCACTGTTACCACAACCGCTGTGTCCCAGTGCTGTCCCTAATGCCCAGTTAGGGACAGGGGCAGGAATGGCTCCGGGAGGGCATCACGGAGAGCACAGAGGCATCCGAGCTGCCAAGGGCAGCGTGCAGTCCAGCCCCTCCTCCCTGGCGCTCAGCGTCCCATCTGCACAGTGAGGGAGTTGAGGGGGGGAGGGTCACACAGGAGCCCTGGTTCCCAGCTTAGGGGCCATGCCTCTGCTGTGGAACATTTGGAAATATTGTGAGGCATTTGGGGTTGTCACTGGGATCAGGGGACTCATGGGCACCCAATGGGGAGAACTGAGGCTCCGGGGACAGTGATAGGCCTGTGGTTACACACTGAGGCTGGGCAGAGGCCGGACCCAGATCCTGGGCCCTCAGGAGGGCTCCACCGATGACTGGTCTGAATTCTCAGCCCGGCGCAGGGGCTGAGGCCTGGGAACCCTCCCTGCTGCCCTCACTCTGGGAAGGACACAGCAAAGAGCGGGCTGCTGAGCTCTAACCTGGCAGAGACATGTGGGCAGGGGCCTGGGATCCGCAGTGCCCTCTGCAGCCCTGGCCAGGGCCCCTGGCCAGGATGCGTGCTGCACAGTTCTAAAGACTGCCTCCCATGGCGCCATAGTCACAGATTTGCAAACTGTGCAACAATTTCTGCTCAAGTCGTCTGAGGAACTGGAGGATGGGCCCCCGTTCTAAGTCACACAAAGGTCCTGGATGGCCCAGCGTGGGTGGGGGCTCCAGTTGGCAGTGAAAGGGACAGTCCTGGGTCCTTACCATTGGCAGCAGAAGAAGGGCGGCCAGGGAGGCCTGCATGACGTTGGCCTGGACGCTTCTCAGCCGGAAAGGAGGCTCAGGCCAGCCCCGCTCACCTCCCACTCAGAGCAGCCACTGGTCAGCCCCAAGGTGGCTAGGGCTAGAGAGAAAGGAAAGGCCTGAGTCCTGCAGGCCCCGTGACAGAGGAGGGGCAGGCACAGCCTGGCCCTGCCCAGGACCTCCTCCCCTACCCGTGGTGAGGCCCTGAGCCTCCACGGGGAGCCCCTCCTGCCTCCGTCTGAGCCGTTCTCTGCTCTGTCCCACTAACAGCCACTGCACGCCTGCTCAGTGCTAGGCACAGGGGAGCATGGACTCCTGGGGTGCCCCGGATGGCTTTCTCCTCTGCTGCAGACAACTGCATCCCCAGGTATGCCTGCACAACCAGTGTTTGCTGTCACATGCATGCGCGCTCAGAGAGGGCATTTCCTTGTCCCCCACGCTCTCAAGTGAGGGCATGTGATGAGGTTCCCACCTATGGAATGGAGGTAGCAGTGACAGGGGCCACTTGTCCATAAGCACCACTCGCTGTCCACTTCCGCTCCTGCGCCCTTCCCAAATGCCAGACCCGACCCAGCTCTGACAGGGCAGCAAAGATAACACCTGAGGGGTGGGGAGCAACACTCCGAAAGGAGCCAGGGTGCCTGGGGGAGCTCCGGGAGCCGGGCCACCCCTGGCTCCAGACTGCTACATGCCAAAGAACCACACTTCTAACTCGCTCAGTCATAGAGGGCTGCTTTGTTCCAGCTGCCGAGCCTGGGCCCCTCACAAGCATTGTCCCCTTTCGCCCCACCTCAGCCCACTGGGCCTCCAGCACAAAGCCTTCACCTCCGCAGCATACAGAGCAAAGTGGCTGTCAAAGGGCGAGCAGCCACCCCAGAGTGGCAGGGGCTCCAGGGCCCTGCAGGACTGAGGCCACCAGTGGGGACGACAGGGCGTGGGGAGTTGAGTGAGGAGGCAGTGGGAGCCTCAGCACATTCCCAGGGGATGAGTCTGGTCTGTTTCTAAAACTGATTGTCAACGCGTATTCGCATCGCTCAACAATCCCACATCTGGATTTTCAGCCACGCAGAAGCACATTCACACAGCAGAGAGCAAAGATGTGGGCAGCTGCAAAATTGCACCGCAATTCACATGTTCCAGTACATGTATCAGACAGTGGACATATATGGTAACATGCACATTTGCACACACCCCTGTGCAAAGGCACTCAGCTGCGCAGAGGCAATGAGATCTGTCTGGATTCAGGCGCAGGCGTGGGGACGCACACAGGCA
Organism: Anoura caudifer; assembly: GCA_004027475.1. Lineage (NCBI taxonomy): Eukaryota > Metazoa > Chordata > Mammalia > Chiroptera > Phyllostomidae > Anoura > Anoura caudifer. The sequence continues at coordinate 202,284 of PVKU01001843.1, read as the reverse complement.
TATACATACCTGTGCGCATGCACACACACGTGCTCACACGGGAAGGCCAGACAGGCAGATGCTCATCACGCTCTCTGGCAGCTCAGCTCCTCAGCCACCACTGCACTGCACTGAAAACACGCCAGCGCAGAAGCCTCAGCCTACCCATCCATCCCCCGCTCCCTGCCTTGTCACCCAGCTGCGCAGGCAATGAGGAGAGAGCCAGGAGCCAGCCGTGGTCCCAGCCCAGGGACGCAGGGTGGACCGGATGGGGTACTCTCAACATGTGCCTCCTTAGGAACTAGATCTGAGGTTCTTGAGTCCCACTAGCACCTTCTCTTGCTTTTACTGAGATGGAATTTACCTATAACATTATATTCATTTCAAGTGTGCACCACAATGATTCAATATCTATATATTGCAAAATGACTGCCAGAGTAAGAAGTCTGCTCCATGTCCAGCACCATAGTTACAAAAATTTTTCTCTTGTGATGAGAACTTTTAAGATCTACTGTCTTATTCACTGCTGTCCTCTCTCGCTCACCCACCCCCAAAACAGTCCTCCCCCTTGCCCAACTGGACACAGCAGTGAAAGAGACCCTAGAAGCTCCCAAGGCCTGACCCTTCCACTCCCCCACCTGAGCTGGGGACCTCAGGGGTCATGTCCTGCAGCCTCTCCAAGAGGGTGACCTCCTCAGCCCCTCCTGGCACCTTTGCTGAACGGGTGCTCAGAGTTTACGATGTTAGGCCACCTGCTCCACACCTGGTCCTCCCTTGGGCCATGTGAATGCATGCCTTGGGTCTGCCCCCACAGCCCGTTGGCTGCTGCTGCTTCTCATCTTCGCCGCCTCCCCCAGGCTGCCATGACCCTCTCGCAGGACAGGTCCTGGCTCCTGCACCCTGGGATTGGGCCTCCCTCCCTTGAGGATGGACACTGGGCCCCTTTGGCCCAGCCACACAAGTGGCTCAGTATGACCTGGTCCCCGATGGTCCCAGCCTGTCTCTCTCTCTCTCTCTCTTTCGGGCCCAGGCTCTGCTGAGGCAATTTTGCAGCTGATCAAGGACAACACACGCTATCTCCTAACATTCATTGTGGTGAATTTATGGACCATTTTGCTGGAGTTTCTAGCCTTAGGGTCTTAAGCAAGCTATTTGGCTCTTCCTGTGCTTCAGTTTGATTAGCTGTTAAACTGGGAGACACCAATGACTTCACTTAATAAGTAAAACTGTGGAGGACGCGGGAGAGCCCAGCCCCCGGTGTGGGCTGTGCGTACATTAACTCTTTTTATTATGATCTTACCACTGGTGTTCAGAGGTGTGCACCATCTTGCTGTCACCTCTATCCCCACAGCCTTGTGTCAAACTCAGAATGAGGACAGCAGGCCAGCTGCACCTTTCTTTACTAATGACTAACATTTATTAAACACTCAGTATGTGTCAGGCACACTTCCAAGCAATAAATATGCATTAACTCGTTTCACCTGCCCAAAGCTACGAGGTACTTACTAGCATCATCCTCATTCTACAGCTGAGGTGACTGCGGCACAGAGAGGCTAAGCAACTTCCCTAAGTTCGCACAGCAAACATGTGGTAGAGCTGGGAAGTGAACTCAAAATGTCTGGTACCAAAGCTCATGCACTCATCCCTACATTCCTGCCAGCCTGTTACTGCTGAAAGGAAGCTCAGCTCAGACCCCGCTGACACCCCATTAGTGACCCCTCTCATCTGCTGGGAGACTGCTCAAGCCTTCCACTATCACTTCTCTATCTGAAGAATGCTCCTTAGAAAGATGTCATTGGAAACGTGGCCTTGGAGTCCTGAAATGGACTTTAAAGACCACCTCCCTGTGGTACTAAGTTACCTGTGGGGAAGCTGAGACTGGAGAGGGGGCCATTCTTCCCAAGGTCACACAGTGGAGAGTTATGGGCCCCTGCCTGGCAGGCACCAAAGTGTACTGACACACCTGAGCTGGAGGGGAGTCTGCTTCCCCCTCTCCAGATTCAGGGAGGCCCCATCAGCCCAGTGACAAATCAGGATGGGGAGCTGACAGGAGCAACCAAGTGTCACCGCCCCCTCCATCCTGGCCACTACCCCTGTCCCATGAGCCACTGAGCCAGGCATGCAGGAAGACAGCATCACTCATCAGAGCCAGCGGTGACTCACCAGGCTCCAGGGACTCAAGAGACCCTCCAGACATCCCCTCACTGTCCCGCACCCTGCAGGACCCTTCCTACACAGCAGCCTGGTGGAAGATGGCCTGGCTCTTCTAATGGGGCGCTCACCCCTCTCCAGTGGCTAGTCCAGGCCCCACCACCCCCTGATGGGTGAAAGCTCCAATATCTTCCCACCATGACTTTTTCTAGGCCATCATTTGCCTCGTGGAAGCCCCCACAGTGAGAGGGCAGCATCTCACCTTCCCTTTCCCCTGGGACACACAGCCCTGGGTCCCTCTCCCGCTCTCATGGCACTGGGGCCATCTGGGCCACCTCCTCTGGACTCCTCTGCCTCCCCAGCGTCCCTCCCCATCACCAGGCAGGGCTAAGCGGGACACCAGGTAGGCGAGGACCCAGGAGAAGTGTCTCACTGGCCTCCCTCACTCTCTGCACACTCCCTTCATTAATAAAGCCGGGCAGGCCAGTCCCCCCAGTTCCTCCCCTCCCTCCCAGTGCGGGAGCCAGGGCTGAAGCTGCGAGATGAAACACTGCCCACCTCCCCCTCAAAGGCAGGGCATTGCACTTGCCTCTGGGGAGGAAGGGGGCCCCTCCAGAACCTCTTTCCTCCTCCAAAAGGTCAGGGCTGAGAAAGGGCAGAGCCCAACACCTGGGTCAGGGGCATCCTCGCAATCACAGAGTTCATTGTTGATGCAGATACTCCTCTTTGGTGTCCACACCTTCCCCTTTCAGAGCACGGCCACCGGGGTCCTGTGTCCAGCAGGTGACAGAAGCCAGGTGGTGCCTGGAAGGGACCCTGGCCATGACCTTACCCAAGTCCTGCATCTGACATGGGAGAGCCAAGCTCAGGTAGGGAAGGGCCAGGTGCAGCACCCGTGCAGTGCTTTTTCTTTTCATGGGTAAGGGTTTGGGTCCTTTCCTGAGGTCATGTTGAGAAGCCCTTCCACCCTGGACCACCCAGGCCCATCTCCTGCCCTGAGGGGTCCTAGGTGGCCTCTGCCAGGGAGAGACCCCTGGGGACTGGGCAAAAGAGAAGAGAGGGGGAGGAGGAAGCAGAAGATAAATGAAAAAGAGGGGGAAAGAGTAAGGCGGGAAGGGATGTGATGGAAGGCAGTGAGGGAGGGGCGGGGGAGGCGCGAGAGGGAGGGAGCAGGAAGCTGCCCACCTGCAGCAGGCACTTGTTTGCTGCTATTCACTGAGCTCTGCCTGGCATGGGGTGGGAGCGCCAGCTCCGGAAGGGAGGGCCAGCTCCAGGGCCCCAGCACCTGGGGCCCACAGGGCATGCAGCAGGGGGGGTTGCAGGGAGCAGGGGCGCCTGGAGGGCAGAAAACTGTTGAGTGCTTGGTGGATGGGTTTGGAAAGGTGACTTCGGGGTGTGCGGGGGACGAGAGGGTGGAAGACTGCAGGTGCCAGGACCGCCACAGCCTTGTCCTGCTCCAGCAGGGAGAGTTTGAAGCAGGGCAGGAAGGGGACAGGCTCCCTCCCCCTTTAGGGAATATTCCTCGGAAGGCTGGGGAGCTCCTTAGGAGGGGAACATGCAGGCAGAACCCACACTGAGGCCATTTTCTGGATTCGGGGCAGCGATGGAGCCCGGGGAGGAAGGGCAGCTGGAATGTAAAGACAGAGGTGGGACCCAGAGGCACGTGAACAGAGGGGAGGAAAGGCTCTCTGGCCTGCCCCTGAGGAAAAGGCAGGACAGAAATGGCAGGAGATGACAGAAAGGATAGAAAGAAACTCGAGGCAGGACCTGGCCCGCCAAACAGCCTTAAATTAGAAGCTGGGAAATGCAGAGGTATCTGCAAAGGAGCTTTATACCTTGTTCTCAGCCAACCCCTGCTGTGCCCATTTGCAGGCAGGAAAGGTGAGAACAGTTGAGGCAGTGCATGGAGCTGAAATGGGAGTATCCCAGTAGTTCTTAAAGCCAACCCAGCCTCCTACTGCCACCTCCAGGAAGCCCATCTTGGCTGTACCCGCCTCCACTGACCTCACCCTCCTCTGCAAACCACCAGTCCTAAGAGGAGCCCCTCACCCCTGCTGGGGACGTTTAAGGTCTCACCCTGCTCATGGTGAGTTTCAGTCTCCTCTGGAAACAAGGGGCACGTCCAGGTTTCCCTGTGGTCTCCCCTGGTGGCAGTGGGCACAGGCCTGGGCACAGAGGGTGAATGGAGAAGGAGGCTCCGGAGAATTCAAGTGATGTGATGTTTTGTGTTCGGTCACAAATGTGGTCTCCAGGTGTCCTTCAAGTGAAAGATTTACCACATGGACTGAAGGAAGGCCTGTCTGGGTTCTTGGGTCAGGCGGGCAGCCTGTCCTGGCACTGACCCATCAAACAGAGGGGCCCGCGGGGCTGCGGACAGAGTGGAGGACAGCACCCCTGACCCCTGGGGCAGCCTGAGCTCTCAGCGCTCCGCCCATCTGTTCGTTCTTCGGCCTCTCAATCCACCTCTCACCTTACTGCCCAGGTCTTGGCAAACCGCTCCGGCAGATCGGGTCCAGCCTGTCACCTATTTTTGGACAGCCAGTGAGCCAAGAATGGATTTTTTCATTTTTAAATGGTCAGGGGAAAAAAATGAAAGACTCCTATTTCATGACACATGAAGACTGTACGAAATCCAAATCTCGGTGTCCATAAATAAAACTCATCAGAACAGAGTTACGCCTCCTTGTTTCCCTGTCATCTGCGGTTGCTTTTACGCGATGGCGGCAGAACCGAGTAGCTGCAACCCTGTGTGGCCAACAAGGCCTCAGACACTGCCGATCGGGCCCTTTGCAGATCAGGCCCTTTGCGGAACGCCCGCCAGCCCTTGCTCCCATCCCGGGCAGCACGTGTACTTTCTGCACTCAGTTCAACATTTCATTAAGGAGGACTCTTGTGACCACCCCTGGACAGATGTCAGAGTCCCAGGTACCTCTAGATCTGTGTGAGGGCGTGTGTCCCAATGCTGTTTGTCTTTCTGCTGCCACACACTTTGCCCCAGCTCCCTGGCAGGCGTCACAGGAAGCCTCGATGCCTTCCGGGTGGTGTGTCACTCCCTCTTTGTGTGTCACCACGGGGGTGGCTGTCACCATGTGCCTCTGACGACACCCAGGGCTCAATACAAACTTGTCGCAGCCAAGGAGCTGTCTGGCCCATTAGGCCCAGCCATCCAGACCCTGGACTCAGATGCCTCTGGTCAGGGGTGGCGGAGGCTTCCTGGGCCTCTGGGCCTCCCGCAGTACCATCCCCCCTCCGCCAGGCAAACCTGACTGGGGCATCAGACTTCGGTTCAGTTCGCACACCTCCCTGACAAGGAACCCACTGTCCCCAGGGGTAGGCTTCCCGCTGGGTGGTCCCCAGGGCAGCAAGGCCTTCCTGGGGCTGAGCTGAGCCGAGCCTTGGCCCTGCGCTTGGAACACCTTGGCTTGGCCCCCAGCACACACCACAAGGTGTCTGTCCTCTATTTAATCGGTGCCAGCCCCGGGTCCCTGAACTTTTCCTCCCTGGGAGGCCAGAGACTGGAGACCACGTGCCCAGGAAGAAAGCCACCTTGCGGCCTTATCGCCTGTCTTTCCAAGCCTCGGAGTTGTGTGTGCTGATTGTAAATACCCATTTTCTGTGTTTGTTTATTCAACACAAATTGAGAGAGTATCCCAAAGCAGGAGCACAGCAGAGCTGTGGCTGCAGGAGGAAAAAAGTGGGTTCTGAAGCTTTCTCCAATCAACCCCCTGCCAGCCTGAGCAGCACACAAAACAGGGCCTCGCTGGTACCTGGGGCCTGATTAGCCCTTAGACTGCAGGAAAAAGGCCCTTCGAGGGGCTCCCACACACACGTCCCCTCACTGTGAGCAGGGGCTAACAGATGCCCAGGTCCTGTCCCAGCCACACAGTCACAGATGAACCAGGGGGAGGAAGAGACGGGCCACCTCCCGGGTCACCCCCCACACACTTGTTGATGGATTGGTTGGAAGAGCTGGCCCGGGGCCTGCCCAGCGCTCTCTGTCTCTAATTTACACGTTCAGATTTCGGCTTGTGTCCAGACTGGTGCCTCTGCTTGCCCTCCCCAAGGTCAGTGGGGAGCAGGAGCTGGGTTCACTTTGTGACTGTGGGCTCTTCCAGCCTAAGTAACCCCACCTGTGCCCTGCACCTTTGCAAACTCGGAATGGGACCTCCTGGGAAAAGCTGATACCCACCCCCCAAGGCTCAGTTAGGGTTTCATCCCCTTCTGAAGCCCACAGACACTCCAATGCCTCTAGCCTGACCTTCAGCAGGCTCATCTGCCCCTGTCCACCAGCAGTATCAAGGCAAGTGGCCCTCCCCAGACTTTGCGTAGCCACCTCCATGCCACGTCACCCCCCCCACACACCCCACCACCACACACGCACAGGGCTGCTCACAACAAAAGCTGCCTGGTGTTTTAGGGGGCGGGGTTAAGAGGGGGTGGCTTTGCGGGACTCTGTGAGGCTGGGGGAGGTAGAGAAAGAGGGACTGACGCACTTGCACTAAAGGCATACACACCGTCTGCGGGGCTCTACAACCCTCCCCAGCATCTTCCAAAGGGGGGCCGGAGCTCCTTGCAGGGGTGAGGCTCCGCTCCCCAACTCCATGTGAAACACAATCAGCTCCTGGCTGGGCTCCCTTCTGACTGCCTAGCTCCAGCCATTGGCGTCCTGGCCCCTTCTGATGCCCAACATTCACCCCCTCACCCCCGGATGTGGCCCCCTCCTCAGGCAGCTGCCACAGAAACCTGTGCCTTTAAGGCAAGAAGCAGGGGTCTCCCGCAGGCCCACTTCAGTCTCTGAGGCAAGTGCCTTTCTCCCACAGGCCCCTGGAGGGCGTTTCCTCTCAGGACCACCCAAACCACCGGGACCCCAGCCCCCTCACGCTGCGGGAAGCTGAGAGACGATGCTCCTTGGTACAATCCCCAGTGTGTCACCATAAGGGGCCATTCTCTGACGCCCATCTACCGAGCACATTGCTTGCTCACCCCTCAAACCTCCTGAGGCCTGAGGTATCCAGCACCCAGGGACCCTCCAGCATCACCTTCCCAATCCTCCTAGGTGCCTCCATGTGCCTTGGGAGTAGAGACAGGTCCTTGTGGGTCGCTATGGGTCTCCCTGGCCGCAATGTGCTCCCAGACCCTGATGCTCCCTCTGGCACCGGAACAGCTCGAGGTAGCTAGCCGACCCTACCCCCGAAACCTGGCCCCCAGACATTTGTGGGGAGAGGGTATCAGACTGTCGCGCAGGAAGGGAGCAGAGACGGGAAGGGGCTTCATTTCGGATTCGGGAGGTTGGCCCCGCGCTGCCCTGGCCCGCTCTCTGTTGGTAGAGAACGCGGCTTGCGGGGATTATGGAACTGGAAGAAGAGGTCTGCAGTATCCAAGGGGCGAAGATTCTGGGGTGTGGGGAAGGCGGTCAGCATGGAAGGACAGGGGCAGCCGGGCGACCCTTACCTGCTCTTGGCGGGGCCTCGCCACTGGGCTGCGTGCTGCGACTCGGCCTGGGGCAGACTCCGCAAGGAGGGCGCGCAGCTGCCAGTCGGTGTCCCGCGTCGCCCGGGGATGGGGAGCTTGTGCCCTGCGGAGCGAGTGCCGATCCCGGGTCTCCGCGTCTGTGTGTCAGCCAGCGGCCCGTGGCCGTGGGTCCCTGCCCGTGGCGTGTGCGTGTGCGCACGCGGGAACCGCGCTCGCCCAAAGCCGCTGCTGTCAGTCACCGCCCGGGGCCGGAGCGCAGCTCCGCACGCCCGCCCAGCAGAGTCTACCCTGCGGGAGAGGCGCCGCCTCCGCCGCCCAGCCAGGCTCTGGGTGGGAGGGAGGAGACCGACCACCCCCTCCCCTCCCCCCGCTCTGCGCACTTCGCAGGCTGGGGGCTGGGGTACAGGCCAATGAGCGCCTGGGGGAGGGGTTAGGCTCAGGCTGTAGTAGGAGAGGGAGCGGGACCCCGCCCGCCGCTTTTGCCTTGGTTAGAGGTCGACACCAGCCAGAGCTGCGGCGCCAACCCACTAGGCGAGGATGCGGGGGCAACCGCTCCCCCTTTGTCACTGGGCTTCCGGGGCTCAGAGTCTGGCCTTCCCCGGTGCGTACCGCCCTCCTTCCCACCCTCCCCAATGTACCCAGAGCGAGAAAGCCCTGATCTTTCTCCTTCCCACATCCTCAAGATTCTGTGTCCAGTAGAGCCTGTCTTCCTCCTCCGCGAAGCCTTCCTTAGCTGACAAGTCCTAGACTCTCTTGGTAGCTGTGACCCCACAGCCCTGGCCTGAAAAGATCAGCTAGCTTTGGGGTGCCTGACTGAATGTTTTCAAATGTGACCTCCTGGAGAATGCTTCTATGTTCAGAAAAGTGGTGGAGGCATGGGGGTGGGGAACCTCAAATGATACTGCTGTGATGCGAGTCGGACTGCTTGCGCTCCTGTCCCCAGGGCCAGGGCCAGCTCTGAGAGCTTGGGCCGGTGACTTGCTCTCTTTGCGCCTGTGCTTGCTCGTGAGTCTTAACATACCCCATAGTAGGTTTTCACTGACTTTATTCACTGAAGAATGAATTACTATTGCCACTGTTACTGTGATCCCACTGAACCTTCTCCTAGTATAGATGGGTAAACTGAGGCTTCATAAGGAGAACTAAACAGGTCAGGGTCATGTAGCCAGTCCGTGGTGGAGCCAACGCTAACTGAGAACCTACTCCCAGGCAAAGTATTCACCCTCTGCTCACCCCAATCTGCCATCCCCACTCTCAGTGTCGGGTCACTGTCCCACTGTCAGCATCCCAAGGGCTCCCTCCACACCCCCGTTCACCTCTCTGCAGCCAGGTGCTGTCCTTCCGCATTCACATCAGTCATTGTCCAGCCTCCCTCTGGGCCCGAGTCTTGGCTGTGGCCACCTTGCTGAGGAAGCTGGAAGGAAGAGGAGGGATGAGAGACGCAGCCTTTCCTTTGGGATTCCAGTCCCATGGAGGAGAAGAGGACTGGAGGACGGAGCAGGAGTCCATGATGGAAACTTACAGGAAGCATCTGAGGCCCCAGGAAGAGGTGCAGAGTCCCCCACGTCCGCACAGCGCCTCGATGGTGTCTTGTTACTGCGCAGTGAACACGGGCCCCGCTGCCGCACCGCACCGTTGGTCACCGTGACTCATGTTCCTTTCAGTCCCAGAAAGCTTCCTGGAGGAGGAGAACATCAATCCTCTGTATCAACAGAGTGAAGTCCTTCTGGAGAGGTGTCATGCCAGAGTCAGACAGCCTGACAGACTGGACTTCCCTCTGGACCTGGCTTGTGGCCTTAGCCCCTGGCAACCTGCTTCCCCCGTTTAGACAACCCTGGTGCTGGGAAGATCAGATGAGATGCTGAGTGTGAAAGTGTTCTGTAAACTGTGAAGTATCATCAGAGGGGAGGAAGGGCTGCCAGGAGCCTCAGAGTCAGGAGGGAAACGTGGAGTGAGGCATGCAGAGGCGGGGTGGGGGGGGGGGGGGGGGGGGGGGGGGGAGGGGGGGGGGGGGGGGGGGGGGGGGGGGGGGGGGGGGGGGGGGGGGGGGGGGGGGGGGGGGGGGGGGGGGGGGGGGGGGGGGGGGGGGGGGGGGGGGGGGGCGCTGGGAGTGTAAGATGGGGTGGAGGTGAGAGTCATCTACTGCAGGCCAGCTCACCCCAGAAATGCCGATGGTCAGGCCCCCAGAGGAGGTCCCCTCGGCTCTGAGGTTGACATTCAGTTCCAGGTTTATTCCCTTCCATATACTCTGAGCTCTCCAGGCCCTGTGGTGGGCTCTGGACCCCCTGCACTCTGTTCTGCATCCTCAGGTGTATGTCATGGTGTGGGCAGTGAGCAGGCCGGCATGGGCACACCTTCCTCTTGGGCGCAGCTTCCTCTCTGTGGGGCCGTAGCTGGCCTGGGAGGGGCCCAGCCATGCTGTGCTGCTCACAGCCGTCCCCTTCACCGCTTTTCCCTTGGCTTCACGGCCCCCAGCAGGGGTGAGATTCTAGCTGACCATATCCAGGGCGAGTCCAGGCTCCAGGTCCCACTGTGCAATTGGTGCCCCACAGAAAGGAGCTTGGCCAAGGGGCAAGTGGGGCCAGAAATCCAGCTTCTGCTCTGCCGACTGCCCACCAAGCCAGGCACACAGAGTTTACCCCAGAGGGGTGGTTTTTCTAGTCAGTCCTGGTGGGGCACCCCTCTAATCTCCCCAAGGTGCCGTATGGGCCAGCAGTCCTCATAGATGGATCTCATCCGAGCCCCACCTAGTAGCACCGGCCTGGGGAGACATGGAAATGAACCTCCGATCTGGGACCCAGGGCCTTGTCTGGTCCCCTTCTCTGTGCATGAAGTGCCTAAGCCCAGAGGGGCCACAGGACAAGCCCAAGGACATACAGGCCACTTTCTTATCACATTGGGGATTGAAGCCCGCGTCCTGGTGCCCCACTTAGTTCCACCTGGTGGTCTGCCCCATCATGCTGGGGGCCCTGGCTGGGTGTTCTTGTCCTCAACTGTATTCTGCCCACCCAGGCTCGTGTCTGTGGCCCTTCCAAGCAACCTTGGTTCTCCTTGGGCAGAAGACACCCGTTCCCCAGAACAGTCCTCCCCAAAGACAAGGCCAGAGCCTCCTTCTTTTTCCAAGCCCCCTGCCCATCCTCACCCTGCGTACCTGGCTTCAGGAAGACCAGAGGCTGTGAGACCAGCCTTGGGAATGGTCTTCTCCCAGAAGACCCCTTGCATTGCCTCCGCTCCCCTAGGGAGGGGAGCTGGGAGTCTTCTCAACAGCTTCTCCCTTCCCTGAGGTGCTCACTGCCTCAGCTCCCTTCCACAGCCAGCCAGCCAGCCAGGCGGGCAGCAGCTCAAAACTATGGGATTTAATTCAATTTTCGGAGCCGTGGCTGAGGGAGATAGATGCCAGGCTGCCCTACCCAGCATTCATCTCTCCTGAACAGCAGCTCCCTGTAAGGCCTGCCCCCCCCCAACCCCCAACCCCACCCCGCCCTCACCTTGCTCAGGCCAGACAACAGCACCTTCTGGGACCCCGAGGCATCTTGGTAGGAAATAGCTGACGTTTGCTGAACGCTTACCTTGTCTTGGGCCAGTGCTTCTCACCCTGCTGGTGCTACAGGATCCCTGGGGAGCTTTAAAAGTACACCCGTGCCTGGGCCTCCCCACCCAAGATCATTAGACAGTTGGTCTGTGGTGAGGCCTGAGCAGAAGTATTTTTTTAAAGCTCCCCAGGGGATTGTAATGCGCAGCCAAAGTTCAGAACCATGGCCGTAGGCCCTCTGCTAAATGCTTTGCATAGGAGCGTCCCTTGAGCACCGGGAACCCGGCAGAGGAGGGCCGAGGTGCTGTCCCTCAGCCTTCCAGGCAGCCATGGGCAGCCTGTTCCCTTTGGCCCAGGACAGGGAGAGGGTGGGGAGCAACGGCCTTCTGCGCATTCGCCTATTTAATTCACGTCTGGGGAGTGCCGCGGGCCTGAACGTCAGACTGCAGAAGACGTGTTTGTTTCCGCCAATGCTGGAGGAGCAAACGCTGATCCTGGGTGACTGCTCACTCAAGCCAGTGGGACCCTCAGTCTAAACCGTGCCAGCTCTGAGGCAAGCCTTATTCAGAAGACCCCACTGGTCACTTCCTGCATCAGACAGCCAGGGAGGCTCCAGGGGGTCCCAGATGCTTAGGGGGGGCCCATTGGAACACCACAGGGCAGAATCAGGGAGGCTTTGGAACACTGAGCCCCCTGAAGGTGTGTGAGCCCATAGCCCCATAAAGGTTCCCCTCCCCCAGACCCACAGGCTGCAGGGACAGTCCCCGGTGGCAGAGCCTGGGCTACCCTGGGGCAGTACCCATTCTAGCAGCAGGCACTGCAGGTCGGATGCCGAGATCCCCTGCCCTCTCATCCAGGATGCAGCCACCTCATCACATGAACAACTGCCACCTAGAGCCTTCTCAGTTACCCCATGGATGCTGGACCCCGAATCCTGGGGATTCTCTGAGCAACCAGGGCAATGAAAAGCTGCCTAGGTCCCTGGTTTTCCAGCTGTGCTCCGAGAGCTCCAGGAATCTTCACAGCTGCCTCCCTAAAAGCCTGGAGCGCAGCAGGAAGGGAGAGCCATCTTCAGAACTGCCTCGGAGCTCCTCAGAGCTAAGGAGTCCCACGTCCTTCTGCCCTGCCTGCCCCAAGGTGTGCCAGTAGGTAAGGGGTGGGCAAGAGCAGGATGTGTAGGGTAGGGCAAGTGGGATCAGGGGGCCAGGGATTTGAAACCCTAAATTCTGCGTGCTGACTTGCCTGGTTAGCACCCCATTTCACAGATGAAGCAAATGAGGCTCAGAGAGCAGAAATGAGCCGCCCAAAGTGGGCGGGCTGACTGTGGCAGAGCTGGGGCCACGCACCGGCTCTCTGGACTTGGAGTCCTGTACTCCCTGCCCTGAGCCATTATAACTCTTGGAAGGAAGGACACCCTTCCAGGGAACTGGGAAGAGTGGGCGAACTGGGAGTAGGGTGGCGAAAGGAGCGATCCCTTGAAGCTCGGAGTAGAAGTGGGAGATATATGAGCAACACCAAATGCCCTCAGACTCCTGACCTGTGCACATTCACTCAAATGCAGCCTCGTGTCCAGCACACACCCGAATATGCGAGCTTATTGCTGCAGGTGATTATACTCTGCGCACAAACACACGTGTGTTTCCATCCGATACATCCGCCCAGCGGTGCATCCACCAAGGGGCCGAGCACGCACGGGCGCACACGAGGGCGCCATCCACAGCTCTGCAGTGCAAAAGTACATCTCCTCTATCAAAACCCAGGTGTTTTCTCTCCTGCAGAGCTGCATGCGGGCAGCGGGCCTCTCCTCGGAGGCAGAGCTTAACCACCATCAAGCACTTCTCACAGACTGTGGCGCTTCCCATCCACCTTGCGGAGTGCTCTCCCCAGGGACTCGACTGTTTGTCTGTGGGAGCTGGATACCCCGCAGGGGATGCTGGTTGAAAGAGAATGCGCTGTTTCCACTCCCATCTCCAACTCTTCTCTATCCACGGGGCTTTCCTATCCTCTCCACCCAACACCCCACCCCCATCTTCGGCAGGCCCTGGGCTTGGTGCTCAGGGTTCTGCAGGAAGGATCCTCCAAACAGGCCACTTTGTGTGAGTTCAAGAGCCGCATTTCACAAGCTCTGTCCTCTGGTTGTTAGAGGCTGGACCATTGCCCTCGATCTGGCCCAGCTCCTGCTGAGGTGGGTGCAGGCACCCCCTCTGCCTGCCCTCCTCCCACCCCCTTGCAGGTCTCACAGTCAAGGCCAGGCCCCACTGGCTGATGCTCCACTTTCCTGACTTGACTGCCTTGAAAATCCCAGTGCACCAGCCCAAGGCCTGGCTTTAACACGGGTGTGGAAATCACAGACAGTTCATGAGGAAGGAGGCAGCAAGCACCAGGCTTGACAACAGCCGTTCCTGGCAAAGCAGCTCAGTGCAATGTGGGCCTGTGACAAGCTGATCCCTGACTCAGAGTTGTGCCAACGATGCTGGTAATTATATTAAAAGGAAGGCAAATAGCATGTTCTTTGACGACCAACTTTGGAAGCAGGTTGGCAGCAGATGAGACAACACTTCACCTTGCAGGTGGGAGGAATTCACCCGGGCGCTGGGGGCCCCGGGCCCTGAGCAGGGACCAGGAAGAGACTCGGAGATGCTGAGCTGGGGCTGACCCGAGGCCTTGCACACGCTTGCCCAGGGCTTGTGTACCTGGTTTCCACTGCTGCGTAACAAGTTACCACAAACTTAGCAGCTTAGAGCAAGACACATGGGTTATGCCACAATCTCCTTAGAGAGGAGAGCAGAGGGGGTGTCACAGGACTGAAGCCCAGGTGTCGGCAGAGCCTGGGGTCTCATCTGTGGCTTGGAGTCTTCTCCCAACATCGTTGCAGAGTCTGTCCCCTCTCAGCCCCAGGGCCAAGGCTCCTGTCTCTCCACAGCATGGTGGCTTGCTTCTTCAAGGCCAGCGGAGAGACCGCCACCTCTCCTGGACTTCTAGAGCCTCATTCACAGGGCCCATCTCACTAACTCGAGTTTGACAAACTTAAGATCAAGCCATTTGGGACACTGATAACGTTTGCAAAACCCCTTCCACTCAGCCACCTAACTAGTCAACCCAGGAAAGGAAAGTAAAATCCCATTGTGTTTAGGGGTCCTGGCCATACTCAAGGAGAGGGGCTTGTGTGGGCTTATGTGCCAGGGAGCAGGAACCTTGGGCCTCGCAATTCTGTCCACCCCAATCCCTACCATCTAGAGACCGGAGGGTGGGGGATGGAATGGGGACACCCAAGTGACCAAAGCTCCCCGAGGTCAGGGCCTGTGTGGGTCCTGCTCTATCCCGCATGCTTGGCATGAAGCTCAGGAAATGCTGATTGGGTGGATGAGTGGGTCACTGCAGGTGGGGAGCCAAGGCCAGGAGACAGGTCGGAAATGTCTCAAGTCATCCAAGGCAACAGACGACGAAGCTCAAACAATGATAACACTGCCCTACATGGAGCGCTGCGACTCTGTGCCAGGCACCTTGTTGGGGTATTTTACGAGCTCCTCAAATCTTTATGAAGCTGTGTGATTAGGGGCTGTGATTACCTCAGGTTTAGAAATAAGAGACCAAGTCTCAGAGGTGAAGTTGTCCAAAAATGCAGGAGGCACACTCGCCAAGCCAGGACCCAGCTCACCCGGCTGGACCCCACTGTCCCCGAGCTCTCTTTCTCAGATTGTGTCACCCGTGTCTGCAGGCAGGACAGACTGAGAGCAGCATCCGGAGGCCAGGATGGTCAAGGATGCTCGGCCACTGCTCCCCCTTCCTTCCTTCCCAGGGAGATTAAGTCTTCACTCGGTTTCACACTGGACCTGACAAGGGGGGCGGCGTCTCTCATTACTCATAATTAGCCAGCCTGATTATTCCTGCCACCGAGGGATCTTCTCTCTTAGCGCTTTCCTTTGTGTTCTGAGGACACTGCTCTGCAAAGGAGGGGAACCGGCTTGGGTGTCCAGGGAGGAGAGGACACAGAGGAATCCGACCAGGCTGCCAAAGGGGCCCTCTCCCCAGGCCTGCCCCTCCCACCAGGCCCCCACGGGAAGTCTTTCCCAGCCCTGGAGCACAGAGAAGAGCACAGAGAATGCTGGTCTTCCCAGTTGGCAGAAGGCGCCCGGCTCGCTATCCCAGGGAGTGTATATGCATCACTGCCTCCCCATCTGCAGTCTTGGGTCCAATGTGCACGCCCCAGCCCCACGGGACAGCCCCCTGCACCACCACCCTCTGCCTCCTCACCCTGCACCAAACACGGCGGTCACCACAGATTGTGGAGCCGGACTGCTGGTTCAAATCCTGGCTCTACCACTAGGTCAAGCTATTTAACCTTCTGTGCCTCCATTCCCTCTTCTAGAAGGCGGGGCTAAACAGCAGCATCTACTTTTTCCATCTCTGAATACAGGTAAAGCCTTAGAAGAGGGTTGAATACAGAGTGAGAACAATAAGTATGAATGACTCCATTTTCGATCATTTTCTTTAATGCACCCATCACTGTCTGGCATGTTGCATGTTATATGCCTGTTTGTTTAACATCTGTCTCCCCTATGAAGAGGGAACCTGTTGGGGACAGGGTTTTTCTCTGTCCCGGCTCCGTCTCCAGCCCTGAGAGCGAGGAGCTGGACAGCGTCTGCTGGCTCAGCGAGGGAACCTCCCCTTCCAGGCAGCAGTTCCGTTTTGCTCTGAGCCTTGCAGGAGTTCTAATTTAAAGTGATGAAAATGCAGCTTCTGTGCCCTCACCGGCTTCTAACCTCGTCACCCTGATTCTCGACCAGGGACCGTTTCTGGAACCACAGACGCCTCGGGAACACGACCACCAAATTCGGGAATACAATTAAATGATCTGAGAGCTGTGTCAGAGGGTCCTGGAATTCTCCAATTCAGAGATTTCTAGAATGAACTCTAGGACTTGGAGAATTCCAGAATGGAACTTGGGAATCTCAGGATGTAGTCTGAGAGTCGAGCAAGGACCTAGGGATTTTGGGGAAAAAAGGCTGGAATTTCCAAAGAGACTCTTGGAATCAGATCACTGGGAGGATCTGGTGAGACCAGCTGCCTCGCTTCATGGGCTTCCTCGCAGTGATAAATACACAAGTGGTGTCGGTGCGCACAGGGGAGGGGTAGGGAGAGGGGCCAGGATGTGGTGGGAAAGGGCTCCCAGGGAGGGTTGCTAGGCGCTAGACAATGAGGCTGGCTGGGTAGGTAGAGGGCTGCATCCTAATCAGGATGCAGGGGGAGGCAGGGCGGGTGGGGCTTGGGGCAGCATGCAGGCAGGGCGGGCATGGTCAGCCCTAATCCCATTACAGCTAGCCATCCAGCTGCCAGAGCTGGCTGGGCACCAGGCCTGGTCGTGGCCTCTCCGCCAATTGCAGGCTTCAGCTGCAGAGGGCTTTGAATTCAGCAGGTCATCCATCTCGTCCTGAAGTCCACAGCCCAGAGCAGGAGTGGGGCTGTGTCCTGAGCCCCAGGGGCCTAAGGGCTGAAAGGAGGGTAGTGGCAAAGGGTCTAGAGCAGGGAGGAATCTCTCAAGAAAACAGACTGATCCAGGGTAAAATGGTGGTATTTGGTGAGAGATTCTGGATATAAAACTGAGGTTCAGATACTGGACACCTGCCACTCCTTCTGCCCTGAGAACTGACTCAACCCCAGGCAGCATTTTGACCCAGGCTGGACACCGAACCCTGACCTTGTCTCAAATTAGCCTTTTTCTAATCCCAGTCTCCGGGGAGGCTCCTGCCCCAGCCACAGGCGGACCTCTAACCTCGATCCCTAACCCAAGACCAAGCCTTGATCCCAGCTACAAATTCCTCCAAACAATGCTTCGTGAGCCCGCAGAACTCTGAAGATGGGATTCCCATCAAAAAATCCAAAAGGCCACCAGCATTCCTAAAATGGTAAACCAGAGCCCCTTGAGACACAGAGACTTCTGGAAACTCACAGCTAGGCAGACCTGGACTGAACTCCGTCCCGAAGTCCAGAGCACACTGACTCTCCCTGTCACTGATGTGGAAGGGTCTTCTGTCCCGGAGAAGCTCTGTTCCCCACCCCCACCCCGAGCCCTTTCCAGCGTGAGAAAGAGAATCTGGGAGGAGGGCAGTGGGCCAGGGCTTACCCTGATGCAGCGCCAAGACACGGCCGGAGGTAGAGATGTCGGGTGTGGAGGGACAGTTGGGTGAGTGGCCATAGAGGTGGCCCTGGTGGTGCTTGGGGTGGAGATGGCTGTGGGGATGCTGACCTTGATGACGGTGACAAAGGGGATGAGGATCCAATTAATTCCAAAAGCCTGGAGGGAGCCACATACCCCAGGTGGGTCTCCCGAATTTTCTCTTCCCTCAACTCCTTTCCTCCTTTTGCGACCCACTGTCTTGGCTTCCTCTGTGGCTGGTTTTAGGGTCTCAGAACAGGTTATTGTTTTCCCTTAATGAGCCTGAAGCTTTTTGAGGAGGAACTCCATCACCATCCCAATAACAAATAAATCAGAGTGTTTGGTGCCCCCTGCTTCTCCTTTTAGCATCTTCAAGGTGGAGGGACCACGGCCCTCTTCTTGCCAACTCGGCTGCACAGCCCAGCTGCAGGCTTCCCCCTTCGGCTGTCAACACGTCTGACTACACACTGCTCACTCCTCCAAAGGCCAAGGGAGTCCTGCCCGGAAAGGATGGACGGACCCACAGAGCTCTCACAGCTGCAGCCACCTGGACAGAGAAGGGAGAAGCCCTCGCTCACACCCCGGGTGCTGTGCCGGCGTGCCGCGGCAGTGTGGCCAGCCTCACTTGGCAATCACAGGATCAGAGGGTCATAGGAAAAGGCCCCCCACCCCTCAGCAATCTTCCGGTCCAGTGCCTCACCGACATCATTTTCCTCTGGTGAGAGCAGGGACGATGTGGCGCAGAGGGCTCTCGTCTGAGGGCGAGAGACTCGCATTCTACCCGGGTCACCACCCTGCTACTCACCGGTGTCTCCGCCTTGTAGCCCCGCACCCAGTTCTCAGGGAGGGCAGCTGTGGGCATTTGGGTCAGGACCCTCTTTGCTGCCAGGCTGTCCTTTACGAGGCAAACCGTTTAGCCTCCTTCATCCAGTCTCCAGTTCGAGTGCCAGTGGCATCGCCCAGTGGTTATGACATGAAAAACGTTCGCCTGCGTTTCCAACGCTGCCCATTCTCCCCGCCCTGGAGAGATTGTCCACGCAGGACTTGCCAAGGGAACAGCCCTGAAACTGTTTACCCAGCGTCACCCCACCCCCCACCCCAGGCTGTAGGAGAGAAGGCAAGGAGGTGACATGAAAACTAGCCAGGATACATTTATGGGGAGGGGGGACTTCCGAGGGAAGGCAGGTAACAAGTGGCCCTTCCCCTCACCTCAGTCGAGTGAGAGGAGCGTGAAGAGACTCACTGGGAGAGCTTGGCAAGTGTCCCTGACACTGAGTGATGCTGAGATCGACCACTGATGGTGCACAGACATGTCCCGGCATGACGTGTAGGAAGAGCCAGACCAAGAGATCAGCTTTATTCCTGGAGGATGCAGAGCCAGGGAAGAGTTCAAAGCAAGGGACGTTAAACAGAATCCTTTGGAAAATAGGATGGAGCCTGCACTGAGGGCAGGAGGACAACTTAAAGGGCTGGACTGAACTGAGGCCGTGGCAGTAGATAGAAAACGTGGGGCTGGATCTGAGAAGAAAACAAGCTAAAGGAATGGGAACTGTTTCTAAAAACCCCAAGAACAGGACCCATAGAGGAATTTGGTTATTGTTATTATTCAACTGAAAACATCTAATACCCTCTAGAGAGGAAATACATTGAGAGCCATTATTCGTCATTAACACCTTAGTGTGAATTAGCTGATTCATCCATGGCATACTTGAAATTTAGCAAAAACAGAATTCTAAAGAACCTGGCAGGGAGAGGAAGAAGGAAAACATGCTCTGGGGAAAAGGAAAGGCCTAGGTGGGAGCTAACCTGGACCCCTGCCAGGAGGAGATGATGCAGACAGAGAGAGATGGACGGCTGTCAGACAGACTGCTCTGGACTGGAAGTCTGCAGGTCCGAGTATAAGGCTCTATCTTGTCTATGATCCACCAGCCCCAGGATCCCAGCAAGCTACCCCTCCGGGTCATTTGTGACTCATGGATGATACTATCTGTCTCACAAGGTCAGGTTCTATAAAGGGCCTTTTAAGCCACCAAGCCCTGCAAAGGGTTGTTGTTCCATCACGTTGCTGAAAATTAATCTTGAAAGTGGTTACCCATCACCTTGTACTGAATTGTGTAGCCAGGCCATCAGCTGCCTGTCTTCTTAAAATTAGTTTTTGTCTCTTCCAAGGAAAACTTGATTTAGTCGTAAAAATAGAAAAGGAGGTGGGCGAGAGAACGGCAGGGAGAATTAGGCAGCTAAGAAGTGTTGTATTCACCCCTTTACCCCTTTATGGACCTCAGTTTCCCCCTCTGCCCAATGGAACGACAATAGCTAGCCTCCATATCACCAGGAGACAATCCCACGCCTGAAAGTGCTTTTCACCCGAGGAGCTGTAGTCTCCCTCCTTGTTTGCCACTTGGTAGCTGTGATCTTGCTTGTAACTTTTTGTTGCCTTGGTTCCCCTGGCTATACAATGTGAAGCACAGCGGCAGGAGATTGGTGGTGGGAACGTGTTGAGATAGTGCCCAGGATGGCGTGTGGCACTACTGAGTGAGTGCTCTGTGCTCAGTAGCCACACCACTCTGCTGCCACCACCGCCATCGTTATCGATCCCCACGGGGCCTGGCGTTCAGCAGACCGTCCGCTGTGATTGCTGAGCTGGGCTGCGCCCTATGGGTGTCCCCGTCACGCAGGTGGGCGAACGCACAGTCCAGCCCTCCCCACGGTGCTCACGGGGCTTGCTGCTCAGAGTCTCAGCTTCTGGGACAGGCCCTTCCAAGAACAGGACTCAGTGGGGAGATCCAGAGTCGGGAGTTCTTCCTGTCCTTCCCAATCCCTCCCCTCTTAAGTTGAACGCATTGCCAGGATGCTCACTACTTGCCCCTCAAGTGGCTGCCGTTCTGGTGGCCTTGACCCATAATCGCTTTGGGCCAGATCGAGAACCCAATGTCAGCTGATTCCAACAGGACACCTCCCCAGAGATCCAGATCCCTCTGTCCAACAGCCTGCATCCCACCCTCAGGCCCAGCCTCTCCAGGCCCTCCTGACCTCAGGATCCTGAGCGATCTGCAGCCCCCTCCCAGTGCTCCCTCTCCACAAATGGTACCACATTCATCTCCTTGGCGAGCCAGAAACCCCGGAGTCATTCTTCACACTTCTCCCTCCCTCACAGTTCATGCTGCTAAAGACCACTCAGTGAGGACCTCCGGCGGGCCTGGAGCCTGCAGTCAGGGGGTGGCATGCACAGAAGTTAAACCACGATCACACAAATAACACGACCCAACCTGTGATGTTGAAATAAAAGAATAAGCCTCTGTAACGAGCAGCCTGATCTCCTCCCAGGGGCCAGCGGGGTTTCCCAGAGAAATAGTCCATTAACTTGAGATCTGAAGGACAACTGAGGGGGCTGGGAGAGGGCGGGAGGGGCTGCGGGTGGGGAATGTTGCAGCAGAGAAAGCAACACGAGAAAAGGCCACGAATAGAGGTAGGGACACCTGCACTCAACCCGCTGGACTCGGGCCAATGTGGCTGGAGGGCAGACGGCAAGAGACATAGGCCCTATTTGATGCCAGAGGGCTGGGTCCAGGGGTGAGGACCTTGGGGGCCATCAAGACTCTGGTGCGTTGTTAAGGGTAGTGGGAAGCTGCTGAAAAGAGGTCTCGTTTGCATGTAAATAACATATCATCCAGGATGCAGAGGGAAAAACCAGGCTGGAGGGTGTGGGGAGACCAGCAGGAAGCTGTTGCAGTAGATGAGGTAGAGAAGTGGAAGAACTGGAAATTCAATAGGATACATTTCCCAGCATTCTTTGCAGCCTGGTGTGAGCCTGATTAGGTCAATGTGCCATGAACAGGTGTGATGTGAAGGACATCCAGTTTGTGCCTAGCAAAGTAGGGGCATGACCTCTTTGCCCCCTCTCTGGAAGGCAATGGGGACATGACAGAGGGAACGAGAGGAGCCATCTTCGGCAGAGGGAAGAAAGCTGTTTACGAAGGAAAGCAGAGACGCACAATCAGGAAGCCTGCCCCATCCCAGCCCCAGTGATTTGGGAGCTGCCATACCAGCCCTGCATTGCCTACCTGAACTCTCATGTGAGGAAGAGGTAAACTTCTCTCGTTTGGGCACTGCTATTTTGGGTCTCTTTGCTACAGCTACTGAATCACATCTTGGCAGAGTGACAGATTTGACACGAAGAACATAGACTAGAGGCAGAGCTGCCCTCAGATCGCTGGCTGACACCACTGGATGCTGGCGGTCAACTTCCCGAAGACAGCAAGCCCTGGGGAGAAGCAGGCTTCAAGGTGCAGTGAGGTGGGGGTGGCAGAGATGGTGAACTTGACCTGGGCAGGTTGCATGTGCGGCCCCCTAAGAGGAAGCAAGAAGAGAAGTCCAGGAAGCCGGTGGGGAGCTTCAGAGACAGATCAGTGTTGGAAGAAAGTGTGATCAGAGGTGAACTGGTTCTCATCCCTGAATGCACGAGAGCATTTAGGAAATTCTCGTCCCTGGGCCCGACCCCAGAAACTGTGATCCGTTGGGTCTGGGACAGGGCCTGCCTCAGTACTTTTCACAGCTCCCTGGGGTGACTCTAACATGCAGCCAGGGACGAGAACCTCGGGCATGGAGACAGTAATTGAAACCGTGTGGGCCCAGGGAGGGAGCCTCGAGGGAGCAAAGAATGGATCCTCAGGCCCCTGGGATCACAGTCCCTGTCGCACCTCCTGGGCCCCACGGGGAGAGAGAGAGAGCAGATAACACGTAGCAATTGCCCAGCCATCGCATCACAGTGGTCCTTTCCGATGTGACAGAGCTTTGCAGGGACAAACTGGTTCCCCTTCCAGCCTCCCTCCCTCCTGGGACTGTCTGCCCACCACTCAGCAAGCTGCTCTGACCTTCAGAGGCTGCCCGGGAGGGGGCTCCACCTGCCCTCTGGGTGCAGTGGCTGATTTAAAGCCCTGGGCGCTACCCACGAGGCTCCTGGAAGCTCTGGCACATGGATCAAACTCTACTTACACTTGTTGATAAATTCTACCCAACAGGAGCCTTAAGCACCCCCCTCCCTTTGCAGACTGAGCAGTGGGGTCTCTGAGAGTGGCAGCAACCTGCTGGGACTAGAAGGTGTGGCCATGGTTCCCTCTTGCCCCTGCAGGAGACTGTCCCCTCCTCACACTGCACTCAGTCGGCCTTGCCAGCTTCTCTCCTCCCCCTCCCCCACCCCAGGACGGCAGGATGTGCTGTTTCTTGGGGGGCTGTCGATAAGCCCACTCCAGGTCTTAGTCTCTGAAGGTGGCCTGAAGGTTCCCTCCTGCCAAGGACACCTGGTGACCTGTGGCCAGGTGGCCAGCCTCTCACGCCCGAAGGCATAAACTGTGGATGGCGGAATCTCAGACAAAGGCCCTCCTTGTTAACATCACCTCTGCAGGCCAGTCCCCGAGGGTGTGAACAATGACCGGTAGATCCCGCCACTCAGCAGAAGCCGAAGCAATGGGATTGCAGAAATCTATGAAAAAGAATAGATTTTCTTACTGCACTCAGAGTCTTTAATTTCCTGTGTTTAGCCCCAAAGGGCTTTTTCATTGACAAAGCACTTTGTTTTGTGGGCAGCGAGGTTGAAGAGAAGCTGCTGATGGAGAGATTAGCGATGGGGGCCGCGCACACGGCTGGTGACTGGTGGCTGGTGGCTGGGCTGACAGGGCTGAGGAAGCAGAGGAGAGAGAGTCAAACCAGCCTGAACCTGGGGACTGGGAGGAGGGTAGCACAGCAAGGAGCCTGCAGACCGAGAGCAAAAGCCAGCGTTCCTGCAGTCGGGAGCCAGGTGGCAGGGAGCAAGCTGCCAAACCAGAAACAAGTGTTCTTGAGAACAGATTCCTGGAGACAGACCTTTCAAATCAGCTGAGAGAGATGAGGATTTAGAGGTGGGGCCAGAGGGAAGCTTCTGAAGCTAGTGGCAGGACCCTAAGAGCCCAGATCAGAGTCCCTGCCTGTCCCTCCCCATGTGTCCTAAACTCCACACTTTGTCAGAGCCCTGGGCTGGATCTGGGGCTGTTGCAAGGAGGGGAAGCGTCTCCCCTGGGCCAAGGAAGCAGGGGTGGCTTCTGGAAGACGGGTTTAGGAGAGGGTATGGTCGAAAAAAGAAGCACTTTCTGTCTTTAGCCTCCAGAGAGATGTGTACGAGGTGGTCTGCTCAGGTGAGCTGCAAAGAACCGCAGGCTCCCTTTGAAGCAAAGCAGTTAGGATTGCAGTCAGACATAAGGAAGGACTTTCCAACTCCCAAATGAGAGTAACTTCCTGAGTCACCCTTCCCACACCCCAGGGCCTTCCTCTTGGTGAAGTCTGGGCCCTCTTCTTGGCTGGGCCCACGAGACATGGCCCCTTCCTGCTCTTTTCAGGAAGCAGAGATGCCTGGTTCCTGGGACTCAGCGTGGATCTGGCCAGCCTGCCAGGCTCCAGCCCAGGGTGAGCCCAGCCATCATGCCTCGGGCCAAGGAGTTATCCTGACAGCCTGCTCCAAGCGGCCAGAGGCTCACTGGCCCTGGGGTGAGCCTGAAACCTGACCAGACCCTTGTCTTAAGATTCCTTCCTCTTCTGCTTTGTTTTCCTGTTGCCTCCACTGCCTTCTCCCTCTCAGCCTCCCTTTCTGGTTCCTTCTCTATGGCTCAGCCTCTAAGTGCTGGTGTGGTCCAGGGCTCCATCCTAAAAGCCTCTCCAACATCTGCACTCTCTCTAGGGGATTGCGTCGCCCACCCCCACCCCATGGCTTTAAATCCCGTCTACCTGGGCTGACCCCCAAATGTCCATCTCCACCCCACACACCTTCCTGCAAACCTAGCTGCCTCCTTGACGTCTCCAGCCAGATGTCTGTAGTCCTCTTAGAACAACAGGGCCAGCAGGGAGCCCTGTGCTTCCCAGCCTTGCTTCCCCCTCCCACTGTCCCATCTCAGCAAATAGCATCGCCTTCCACCTGCTGCTCTGAGAGACCCCAGTGAGCCTTCTTGATCCCTTCCCTTCCCTTCCCTTCCCTTCCCTTCCCTTCCCTTCCCTTCCCTTCTCTTCCTTTCCCTTCCCTTCCCTTCCCTTTCCTTTCTCTTCCTACTTGCATGTCCACTCCCTCAGTGAGTCCTGTGGCTCCAGAGTCACCCCACTCCTCTCTGACTGCGTCTTGACCACCCTTACCTAGCGATCATCCTTGTGGAACATGGTCCAGCTCCCAGATTCTGGAGCCAGCTCTACACTGACTTCCTGTGTGGCCTTGGGCAACTTACTTAACCTCTCTGGGCCACAGCTTCTTCACAATGGAAGCGAGGATAACGATATCCCCTTTATGAAGTGGTTGTAAAATTAAATCAAATGTTCTATATTTTTAAAAAGAACAGTACTCAGCACACAGGAAGGAGTTGAGTCAATATTATCACTGGGTAACTCAGCACCATCCATCAGAAACATATTGTGAGCTACAAACGGAAGCCATATGTGTAATTCAAAATCTCCTAGTAGCTACACTTTAAACCATGAATAAGCACCCCGTGGACTGAATTTTAATGATACCTTTTGTTCAACCCGATGTATCTCAAATAGGACTTGAACATGTAATCAAGATCAACACAGGACTATTTTACATTATTTTTACTGTATACCAAATCTGAAATCCGGCATGTGTTTTGCACTCACAGCCCATCTCACCCGAGACTGGTCACATCGAAACGCTCATGGGTCCCACGTGGCGTGGCCGCCAGTGGTCTCGTGGCTTCTGCAGGAGAGTTTCTCCACCTCTGCACGGTTGACGCTTTGGAGACAGAATTCAAACCCAGAGCATATACTGAAAGAGCTGGATGTGAGCGAGCACAGAGA
The DNA here is from genome assembly GCA_004027475.1 of Anoura caudifer. NCBI lineage: Eukaryota > Metazoa > Chordata > Mammalia > Chiroptera > Phyllostomidae > Anoura > Anoura caudifer. The sequence goes on along the minus strand of PVKU01001843.1, from coordinate 177,166 downwards.
CCCTGGGCTCTTCAGAACAAACGGCAGCCCTGGCGAACACCAGGACTCGGGTTAGGGCTCTGCAGCCTCGGCACTGCTGTCATTTGGGGCCTTTGGCGTGGGAGCCGTCCCCTGTCTTGCAGGACATTTCGCAGTGTCCCTGACCTCTACCGACTAGATGCCAGTGGCATCCCCAGCCCTGCCCCCGTCAGATGGTGCCAAATGTCCTGGGGGTGGGGATGAGGGTGGGGAGTCACTCCTGGTTGGGAGTCGTTGTTCTGAGGTCTGTTCTGTTTGAATCCCTCGAACGGTGCCCAGACAGACCACTGTGGCTCAGTGGGGTGGGCATCGGCCCACCGAGGAAGGGTCGCCAGTTCGATGCCATGTCAGGGCACACGTCTGGGTTGTGGGTTCAGTGTTCCATCTGGGCGTGCATGGGAGGCAACTGATCGGTGTTTCTCTCTCATAGATATTTCTCTCCCTTTCTTTCTCCCCCTTCCCCTCTCTCGAAGAATAAATAAAATCTTTAAAAATAAATATATAAACTCTTCTAATGGCTTCCCACCACGCTGAGGATAAAGTGCATGCTGTGGTTGGCAGAATCCTGAGACCTGGTCCCTGATGGGCCCCGCCTGCTGAGCATGTCCCCTCCTCTCTCGCTGGTTCCCACTGTGACCGCCCCCAACTGCCCACGCTCATGCTTTCAGCACTGTTGATCACTTACAAACTCACTGGCAGCTACTGATACACAGCCTGTTTGCAGAGAGGGCACCGTGAGCTTACCACCAACGGCAAAGGAAGCAGACCCCAGCCTTGAGGCTCGAGATGGTTATTGGGCAGCCTGTGCTGACTCTTGACTGTGGCCCATGCCCTCCACTGGAGCTCATGGCCCTCCTTGGTTTCCCCTGTTCTGTCTCCCCCTCCCCCACCCCTCAAAGCCCTTCCTGCATTGAGATGCTAACATGGCTTTGTGAGAGAGTCCCCATCTCTCAAGCTACGGGCTCCTGAATAACCCTGCTTTCCTTCCATCAGACCCTGTCCCTTGAGTATCGGCTTTTGAGTGACAGGCAGCCAAACCCAGGTTCTGTATCACCACCCTGGGCCAGTTCTCCCTTCTGGCTGGCCTGGGAACCTGCAGGAGGAGAGCCATACCTCCCTGTCTTTGTCTTGTGGGTGCTGCCAGATGTCCCCTACCCCCATCACCCCATGCACTCAGCTACCCACAGCAGAAGCACCGGTCTCTCTCCTCTCTGCACACGCCCTGGGCCCCACCTCCCAGGGCCAGCTCTGGCTTCTATATCTCTCAGGACCACGATGGAATAATGGCCTGAATGCAGGAGCGATTGCAACCAAAGAAAGAGCTGCCCGGCTTGCAAACCTGCAAATCCTGGCCAGTGGCTGAAGGAGGGGCTGGCGGCAAAGCCAGCCGGAAGAAGGACCTTCCTCACCAGGGGCATGGGGTAAGGAGCATAGGGTGGTCTCTGGATCTTGGAGCAAATGGTTCTGGAGACCCTGTCTGATAAACGTCCTTGAGCCAGGCACCCTCCCATGTCCTGTTGGGGCAGTGGGGGCAGCTTTCTGAAGATGGTGCAGGGCCCATCCCGCAGGCCTCTGACCTCCTGACCCTTGTCTCAGGCCATTTGAGGCTTAGAGATCAGCCCCCCACCCCTTCAACACATGGGGAGACTGAGGCCCAGAGCTGTGAGTTTCCAAATGCAGTGTTCTGGAAAGAACGGGTCACTGAGAAGGCAGGGATAGGAGGATGAGGTAGTGGGAGGGCAGCCAGGGACTCCGAGCGACTTTCCCAGGCCCCCTGGCCCCAGCCTGCCCCTCCCGGCCCGCTCGGGCTTTGTCTGACAGCTCCCTGCGACAGCTGGGGAGGCTGGGCCTCGCCCTGGCTCCTGCCATCAGCCATCTCTGCGTGGCACTGAAGATGTGTTCGGAGCCAGGGCCCGGCAGTGAGCTTGGCAGGCCATGCTGCGTTGCCTGGGAGACCACAGAGCAAAAAGATTGGCCGCACATGGCCACAGGGCTGCCCAGGGACAGACGGCTGGCGGTCCCAAGGTGCCTCTGTGTACTTTACTGGGGTCTCCCACACACCCAGGAGACAGACAGAAAAACTGAGGCACGGAGGGGTGGAGGGGCCCACTCACAGCCACAGTGAGGGTCAGTGGCTGGGACAGAGGACAGGGTTGGGGCCCTGCCTCCCTGCCCTGAGCTCTACCCACTTCCTAGAGCTGCAACCCAGGAGCACACGGCCAGGGGACGTGTTGGCATCTGAGGCCTGGCCCCCACACTGCCCCTCTGGGAAGCCCTCAGGCCCTGTTAAAGGCGCACATTAATCCTCACTCTTTGGAATAGTAGGGATGGACTTGTGACCTCAGGGTCTGAGAGAAACTCCCAGCTCTGGGCAAAGAAATGGAAGCCAGGTACCCAAATGGAAGCAAGGGTAGGGCACCCCCTCAGATCTCTGGAGACCCAAGGTGCAGGGCCGGGTGGAGGGTTTATCCTCAAGGTGAATATGGGTATTTTGCTGCAGGTGATTCTAAAATAAACATGCCTCAGCCCTGATATGAGTAATACACAAGCCTTTCCAACCAAGTGATTAGAAATTCTGAGAAACGCAAGGCCCTGGGTACTCACCCTCCAGCAGGAGAGGGCCTCCCCTGTGACCTGCCCACAGAGACCCCAGGGCAGGTGGGTGCTTCCCCTCCACTCCTCCCAGTTCATGCATGCATGAAGAGGGAACCCCCAGCCTGGGCTGGGGCCTGGGGCTGAGCCTTTCAGGGTTGCAGGGGTGGGGCTATCAGCAAGGGGTGGGGAAGCCTTGGAAGGGGAGGGACAGGGGGCAGGCCCCTGCTGTGAGAGGTCTGGAGATACCAAGAGTGGCTCCAGGTTCTGATCTGAGTGGCGCAGGGGGGATGGCTGGCCACTTTCCAGCACTGACGTGCAGGCAGGGGTTAAATGGGAAGACAGCCAGGCCGGCTCTCTAGTTCCCGTAACTGAGCAAAATTGCCCCACAGCCTTCTCCTCCATGTGGCGAATGGAAATCCCCACCTGCTAGAGGTTGTGGTTGTCACCCAGGCAGTGTCTGCTCCGCAGAGCTGCCTGCAGCCCCGGGGCCTCCCATCCCCACCCCCGCCTGCTGCCTGCACTGTCAGCCCGACTCCCAAACAGGCTGATTATCCTCGTCTGGGGAAAAGAAAACATGTCAGCAGCGTGCCTGAGAAGAGGCCTGCCTTCTTAGCGAGAAGTGATGTGAGGAAAACTCCCAGGCCTGATCTGCAGTAGGAAGTGAATGGTGCCCACGGCTTTCTTAGCCTGGCTCCCTGCTCACACGAGGGCGGGGGGGTGGGGCAGGCTGGGAATGGTGGTGAGTGCAGGGGCAGACCTTCACCAACATCACCTCCTCCTCCAAGAAGCCTTCTGGGCCTGGGCTTAGACTGATCCTCTCCAAGCTCACCACAAGCTTCCCCAAACCCTCCCAGGCCCTGCGGCCAGGTTTCAGTCAATATTCTCCTGGACAGCCCTGGTGCTTTGGTCTGCATTTTAAAAGTGGACTGTTAGTCCTGCTGTTTGTGGCTTTGCAGGAATTTTAGAGATGGGCGTGGCCTAAAAGACCTGCTGGCCTCTCCAGGAAGAGTCCTTGTCCCTGTTGAACCCAGTGACTGAGGCAAGGGATGGAGTCTGCCCCAGTTTGGGAAGAAAACTTCACAACTTAGAACTTCCCTTGGTCTGCTGGGCCCTCTCACGGTTTCTGGCTGCTGCACTTGCACTTGCTCCCTCCACTTGGGATGCCCTTCAACCTTCTGGCATGCCTCTCTTCGACAGTAGCTCTACTTCCAAACCAGCCCAGCCAACGCAAACCCCGACGCTGCCCAGCCCCCGGGCCAGCCTTGACACCTCCCCCTGGCACGGCGTTCATTTAGGAGGGCACCATCACCCGCTCTGCCCGGCCTGGGAGCCCCTGTTTGCAGGCATATGTCACCATGTCTGTCTGCCCAGGGACCAGACACCATTTGTGTCTGGGAAAAGGTGCTGGGTGAATGACAATGAAAGTCCGCTCTGCCCCAGCCTGACTTCTCCACCTGCTTCCACCTGCATTAGCTGCTGCCGCTGCCGCTTCCTTCTTCTCCCCAAACGCTCAGGAGGGTCTTTGTGTGATACGCAACTCAGAGCGCTCTGGCCCGGCCTCGCTGGGAGGGGCACCAACATTCTCTGAATGCTTTCTCCCGTAAGTAGGCCAGGTAAAGTGACAGCATCTTACACACGGATCTGACCTAACACTCACAGCGCTCTGGTGTCTGGTGTCATGCTCCCCACTTTACAGATGTGAAAACTGAGGCTCAGAGAAGATACAAGTCCTCAGTGGCAGAGCAAGGATCTGAGTTCCAAGCCTCTTGCTTCCTGCGCCAGGGTTCTTTCTTCTCCATTAGGACCAAGGTTCGGTCAGCCAAGCCTCAGGCAAGAAGCCCAGCTGCTGGGAGAGCTCACTCCACAGCCTCTCCTCCCGGGCAGATGCTCACCTGAGTGGGCTGCCACACGGCCATCACCGTCGGCTCATCGTCAAGAGACATGTGCCACACGCCAGGGGCACTGCTCAGTGTTTTGCAAGCACTGATGCACGATAAGTTTCACACACAACTCTTTGAGATTTGTGCTTTTATGACCTCCACACTGCAGAGGGGGAAACTAAGGCACAGAGAGGTTAGCAAACTTAACCTCTCTAAGGTACAGCTAGTAAGTGGCAGAGTCCATATCATTGATAGTATTTCAGGCCAGAAACAGAAACTGCAGCCAGCCAGGGCGCCTTGGGGACACCTACCACAGCACCCACCGTGTGGCACAGTACGGGGCACCGGTCCTGCTGTTCAGCCAGCCTTCAGCTCCCGGGGGTGGGCCACCCCCTTTCCTGGCCTCCTCACCCGACTGTGAGTCCATCGAGGGCAGGGACCAGATTCACCTCGTTTTATCCTCCACCCGCCCCCAGGGGAGCTGAGACCAGAGCTGAACAGGAAGGGAGCACAGTGATTTTCCACAAACATTTATGTTTACCCCGCCCACTTCCAAGCAGAGGTGAGGGGGCTCAGAATATCGAGACACATAATCAGGACTGTACAATTAAGTCTTTCAAATGGAGCGCAGTCAGGAAGATGCAGTTCTCCGGGGCAGCTGTGAGGCCCCAGCCTGGGAGGCAAGAACCTGGGCTCCTGTCCCTGGCTTTGCCACAAACAATCTCGCGGATGTCTCTCCTCCCTCTTAAGTCTTGGCCTTGCTGACCTGTGAAACAGGTCTGCGGAGCTTTTCACACAGATATTGGAGCTGATTCATGGCTTTTCTAACTGTGGGACCCCTGGAGGTTAGTCAAGGACACTGCAGTGGCAGCTGTGGGTGGACACGGAGGACAGGGATGAATCGGGGGGCCCAGCCCACCACCCCACCGCAAGCAGAGTGACCACTTTCATGCATCTTAGTCATTGAAGTTCTGCTAAAAAATGTTTGAAAAACTGCACCTCACACATTTAAAGCCTGCTCTCCCTCCCCGTACTGCAGGCCCCTGACCCCCACCGAGCCTCTGTTCTGGGCATGGCTCCACGTTCCCAGAAGGACAGGTGAGCCCAGGGGTGAAATAGCAGTGCCCTCAGTGAGGGGGGTACAGTTTGGGGCTCGCCCCCAGCAGAGATTGCAGAAACAGGAGCTAGGGTCCCTTTTGTCTCTAGGCAGGGGCTCACCTTGCGCCTCTAAGACAGGCTGGGACTGGAGCACAGGTCAGGGGACCGTGTACTTTAGGGGCTGCCCTCACCACTCCTCAGCTCAGCTACGCAGGGCCGCCGGGCTGCAGGCGAGTGCCAGTGCAGAGGTCACTGCCTCCTTGGGGATATCGCGTCAGACACGGCAGGCAGGCGGATGGCCCAGATAAGCTCCTGTCCGCCTTTAGGGACTGGCTGTTCTAGCCACAGTGGCTCCGGGGATGAGTCAGCGCTGCCCAAGGGCCAGGTGCCCCCTGCGTACTCTCAGCTCCCCGGGACCCGGGTGCAGTTGCCTCCCTCTGCTGGGCGCTGATCTTCGATCACTGTGGCGCGGTGCATGGCACAGGGCCATCCCCTCTCCCAGTCAGTGTCCCTGGGACGAGCGTGCTGGTACACCTTGTCACCTCAAAGTCTAGTCCCAGCCTGAGCCTCCCCCAAAAGTCTAGCCCCCAAGGCCATCCATTGGTTATCTATGCAACAAGAAACCTGAACTGCAGCCTCAAATTCAGGTCCAGTCTGTGGCACCCATGCCCCCTGCAAAGGGAGAGTCCTGGGCCCTGGGAGTGAGGTCTAGGAACCGGTGCCATGCTCAGGCCCATGGTGGTCTGGTCCTCTGGGTCTGAAGGGAGGAAGGAGGAAGGAAGGTGGGAGGAGGGCCAAGAGGACAGCCGGGCTGGGAGAGGGGCGAGGTGCTGGGTGGTCAGCTTCTCCATCCCAGAAGCACGGGTAGAACGGCGCCCTGCGCTTTGGGGAGCCAAGTAATGCACCCCAACATTCCTTCCAGGACAGCTACAGACCCTAGCCTGCTCAACAGGTACTGGCAACAGCAGGCCAGACTTGGTTCTGGGATCTAGGCTTGTCCCCAGCTCCCCTGAGCTGGGACCCTGAGGCCCCCAACCTCCGCCAGCCTCAGGCCCCACTGCACCTCCCGTCTGCAACCCTGGGCACCTATGGCCATGTCCTCGGCTTCCATAAGCCTGCTCACTGCCTCCCCTTAGATGATGGTGGCCCTGACCCCCTTTCACTCTTTGCAGAAACCCTCAGGCAGCTCTTACTTAGACTGGGGTCATAGCACAATCCCGGTGGGAGGGGACAGATGTCCCCCTGGGTTCTGCTGCTCCTGCCTCCCCCCCCCCCACACCCACCCAACTGAGGGCCATTCTCCACCCACTGCCTAACGGCCAGTGGGCCCAAATCCCTGTCTGTCCAACTGTCTCCTGACCCCTCCACAGTGACACCTCGCAGGGAGTTGGCAATCAGCCACAAGGAAGCCCGTTGCTCTGTTAGGGCTCCACCATCCCCCCAACAGCCCAAACCCGGAACTTAGGAATAGCCTCTTCTGCATCGATTGCCCCAGCCAGGTCTGACCCGCCCAGCCCAGCCCTCCTCTAGGTTAGGAAGGCACTGAGTCCTCCTTCCCACCACAGGAAGTACACCCTCTCACCAGGTCACCAGGTCACCAGGTCACCAGGCCTCTGCGCTCACAACTCTCTGGCCAGAGGCAGGGTGAGTTTTGCCACCTGCTAATCTGATCCAGCCGTCCCCTTGTTCTGAGGTCCTCCCCGGCTCTGGCGGCCCATGCGTCCTGTCTAACGCACTCCTCTCCGAGGTCGGCCCCAGGACCACGTTCCCTTTCCCGGGTCGTCTCCACTCCAGCCTCCCCTCCTGTCTCGGCTCGTTTCTAGCTCTGCCTCCACCGCAAGGAGACACCGCTGCCACCTGAGGCTTCCGCCGCAGCCCTGCGCCTGGCCCTCAAGGACCAGCTCTGTCCGCCTCAGACAGGAGCCTCCCCAGCCGGCCAGCCCCCTCCCTTTTCTGAGCTCTCCTGGCCCAGGCAGCTGAGCCCTGCCCTCCAGCCTGGCTACGACCTCAGCCTGGGCTCCTCTCTGGCTGACCTGCAAAGCAGGCTGCTCTCCACCAGCCAGAGGCTTCCCGAGGGCACCGCCCAGGTCTCCTACCCCACCCAGTCTTTGCAGCAGACCAAGCATGTGAAGACCAGGGTGCAGTGGAAGTGGGGGAGGGGTGCAGAGCAGGGCCCTTCCATATCTGGAGGGACCGACCGCTCACGCCTTCCACCCTTAACCTGCCTGAACAACTTACATTTTTCTCAAGAACACTGTGGGGCCCCAGTGATCCTGGGTGGGTTCTGCACCATGTCTTCTTTGGGAGGGGGGTGGATTTAGGAGCCTGCCTTTTGCAGGCGGGAGGCCTAGGTCTAGGAATTTACCCCTGGCATTGACCCCCTGCCCAAGGCTTTGACCAGGGCCCGGGACCGCTGCTTCCTGAGGCCCTGGCAGCTCGAACATCCTCCTGTGAAGAAGCTTCTCTCTTCCTTCCTGCCCACTGCTGCCCTCCTGTCTCCCGAACTTCAGGCTGAAAGCTCCGGGCGATTTTAGTCTAATTTTCTCCTCAAGTAGACAGGTAATTACGGCATTAAGGTCTGGTTTCTGCTGTTCAGAATCAGCAAGGAACAGAATGTGAGGAAAATAATGAGGATTGTTGGATAGGAACTAAGCAGGAGCACTTCCTTTTCCTGTTCCCACCCCTTGACTCCCAAACCCCCTGCCTAGAGCCTGGACCAAAGGAATCCCAGCTTCCCCAACTGGGCGTGACCCTCCACAAACCACCCACGCTCCTGCGACCTGCTCATCTCTACAACAGGCGTTAATATTGTCCCCAGCCCTGGCCAGGTGGCTCAGTTGGTTGGAGATTGTGGGGTCGATCCCTGGTCAGGGCACCTGCCTAGGTTGCAGGTTCAGTCCCTGGTTGGGGCACAAAGGAAGGCAACCAATCAATCTCTCTCTCTCTCTCTCTCTCTCTCTCTCTCTCTCTCTCTCTCAATCTCTCTCTCTCTCTCTCTCTCCCCCCTTCCTGTCTCTCTAAAATCAATAAGCATATTTTGGGTAAGGATGAAATATATTCCGAAGGTTAGAAATCTTTTTTAAAGCCAAGGAGGAGCTGGTAATTGGAGACAGCTGCTGTTCTGTCCATGACCAGCTGGATTCTGTCGCCCCCTTTGCAGGCTGTCGGAGCCAGGCTCACACCCCCCTCTCAGTGCGTATGAACGAACACAGGTGTGCAGAAGTTAAACGTTTGCCTGCTGTCCCCACGTCCATTCGAAGAGCCTCCAGTAACAGCAGCATGTGTCTATGGAGACCTCATCGTATCCCAAACTTGCAGCTACTTGGACTATGTCATTCAAACCTCCTGACACCCCCATGAAAGGGTTCTATTATTGACCCCAGCTTACAGCCAGGCAAACTGAGGCACAGGGGCTAAGCGACAGGCCTATGGAAACACTTAGGGAGCAGCCGGCAGGGATGTGAACCCAGGTAATGTGATCCCTTTGTGGACCATGCACGCCACCATCCCTCGTCAAGCCCCCGTCTAAGGACTGAGCTGGGCAGCCTGTGTGGCTCTGCTCGGCCATGTGCCTGGCGTTGGGTCAGAGCGCCAGGGGGCACACAGATGAAGGAACCCTCGGAGGTAGTCGCCACCCACTTTCTGAGCAGGTGGGCCACAGCGGGCAACCTGAAGGAGGTACATAAACAGGTAGATTCTTCTTCATCGGGCTAAGGGGTAATGGGGGGCAGAGGACACCCCCCAGCTCCTCTGTCCCTGCTTTAGTCCCCCTCTCTCTGGCTCTGCTTCTTTCGCTCAGGCCGCCACCACCACCTTTCTCCCCCTTCTACACCTACCTGTCCTGCCTCTGGCTTCTCTCCTCCAAGTCTCTGCAGTCTACCTGCCTGCCCCTCCTTCCCCTCCCCAAAGCAGCTGCCCTCCCAGACAGGGACCAGATGAGAGCAGTGGAGGGGTAAGCTGCTCCCTGCTCACCCCGGCAGCCCACCCCTTCAAGGGCCTACCTGCTCCTTGCCAGCAGGAAGACAGCCTGTTTATTGCGCAGCCGAGGACAAGTAGGGCCAAGAGCAGCTACCCAAGGTCTTTAACAAGGTCACACAGCAGGAGAGTGGTGCAGGCAAAAAGCATCTGGCACAAATCAAGCTCCTTGGGATGGTCTAATCAATCTGGGGCCTCTGTGGTTGGGTGAGGGACCTGGGGTGGGGGGACGTTGCTACCTGTGATGGGTGCCATCTCCTTCCCCAGACCACCAGAACAGAGGCACCCACACCAGAGCTGGCCTTACCCACCCACCAGGCTCAGAGCGTGCAAAGCCAGCTGCTGATGGCACCAGCTCCAGGGAGACCTTTCCTGCCCTTGCCAGCCCTCCCATCCCTCCTCCCTTACCCTCCCACACCCAGGAGGGGGCAGAAGCTGGAGACAGGACAGGCAGGAGGGCTGCTGAAGGAGGGGAGCAACACCAGGAGACAACAAAGGAGCCAGCCACGCCCCGCTTCCCGCTGCCAACCTGACCTAGCTAGGCAAGGGGGAAAAGCACTGTGAAATCGATTTCAAAGTTTTAATTAATGTCTTCTCTGTGGCCTTAGGGTTAGCGGACAAGACATGAGGCCTGCCCGAGTTTTCAACTAATAAAGCAGGAGAAGACCCTCCAGTAACACATTTTTGAAGGAGCTGCGGGCTGCAGGAGTGAGATTGTGCTTTCCACGGACCAGGGACCTGCTGTTCCACAGATACGTGTAAATCGCCAAGCCTGGCACCGGTCCCAGCAAATGGTAGCTGCGGCGCTAGCGGCCCCAGGCTCTCCCGGCCCTAGCTGGCCTGCAGGAGCAAGGCAGTCTGCGTCCTCCCGACAACACTCGCACTCTCGGGCTGTCTTCCTGTTTATCAATGTGGGGCAGTCCAGCCGCAGCCCTGCCAGTAAGCCACTCAGGGCCTTTGGCCAACTAGGTCTCTGTTCTGCTGAGCCCCCATGTCCCTACCTGTGGCAGGCCAAGGCAAATGGGGTCCTGTCTAAAGGTTTGGCTCGTTGTAACTGTTCAGGTGACAGCAGGGGCTGCTTCATCTGTGGTCCCTCGAAGACCTTGGGTCTAGATGGGCTATGTGATGGGTGAAGGTAAGGAAAAGGGTAAAGTCCAGGAAATTGTGTGCAATCTGGACTTCTGGTTTCTCCCAAGCAATTGAGCCAGTATATCCATGTGACAACAGTCAACTGGAGTGGGTTGGAGCAGTGCCCGTCACCTGCTTTGGCCACAGTCTCCACCATTCCCTATCGCTGCCCCCCCATTCCTACTGCCAGCTGCCATGTACCACTGGGTGCACACTGTTGTTTAAGTGGAAAAAAAAAAAAGATTTCTTTGTCACTGTGTCACTGTCAAAAGTGGAAAACTGAACTGGAAGGACATATGTTCTAAGGAAAAACTAGCAAAGGGAGACGACTTCCTTGGAAAGATGCTTAACCACCACATGCCTGGCCCTGTGCTCTTGTTTGACTTCCCGATCCAAGGTTCAGAGTGGCCGAGTCTGTGTTCTCAGGCTTCCCCAGGGGACTCCCTACCCCTGTCCCACTCCCTGGCTGCTGCCCCAGCATGAGGAAGGGGTCAGCACATGTCCTAGCCCCTGGACATTTCTCTGTGGGGGCTCTCCTTCCTTCTTCTTCACTCACACCCAGAACCTCAGGTCATAGTGGGGGAGTCCCGTGTCTCTGTAGAAGGAAGAGTCTTGCATGGTACAGAGGCCAGCCTGGAGCCAGGCTGGACAGGAAGATGTGGGGACAGGAAGACATGGGGCCACAGGGCCTTCCTGGACCAGGGCTTTTTGCTCAACCCTGTCTCCAACCTCTGCAGATCCCCACTTAGAGAACCAGCTGACAGAGGAACAAATTCACCCTGCCAGGCCCTCTCCTCCTTCCCTCTGCTGGAGTTGCCATGACAACCAGAGCTCACCCTCTATGCCAAAAAACACCAAGGAAACGACAACAAAACCTCCATCCTCAGCTGGAAGGAAAGGGGGACATGGAGGGCATGGGGTCCAATGCCCTACCCTCCTTCCACAGCCCCAGAAAGATGAGGAACTAGGAACTGCAGGACAGGCAGCCCACCAGGGGCAGCAAAGTGGGGTAAGGGCTGCAGGGGTGTTTTATTTGCCTTCCTTTCCCACATACCTCCCTGCAACTCACATCTGCACTGATAGGGTCTCCACAGCACCCACGTGGTCAGCCTCCACTCTGGGGCAGTGGGCAGAGGACAGAGGGGGCAGTGAGGGGCCCAGGAGACCACTGTAGCCCTGGGATGCAGTGCAGAAGGAGTGCAGGCTCCCTGTGTCTGCCCGGCCCATGCTGTGTGACCTCAGACAAAGGCATTTTCCTCTCTGGTGCCCTGGATTCCTGGCCCTGTCCCCTTCATCCCCAACTGCCATCATCAAAGCCAACTCAGGAAGGAGTCGGAATCACACCCACACTGAGGCACAGGCACAAGTGAGTGGCAGGCTTGAAGCCAAAGGCTTCCCAGGGAGAGGGCTCCCTTGCGCAGAGGATGAGAAGGACAGTTCTGGAAGGAAGGTTGAGGAAGAGATGCGGAGAGCAGCCCCTCCAGGTGGGAACAGGAGGCTCTCAGGGGCATGTCTCCAATAAAGAAAAGAAAGTGAATGTATAGGTTACCTGAGGAGGTAGACAGAAGTGAGAGCAGTTTTATGATTTGTTGAAGAGTTTAAAAAGAGCTCAGGGTAGGCACACAAAAGCTAAGGAGGCAACCAACAATCAAAAAATAAGTTCAGGAAAAAGCAAGTCCTGCGTTTCCACTTCTGAAACCTCTCTCAGGTGGGCCCCTCCCCTTCTCCTGAACCCCAGAGGGTGAATGGCCCAGCTTCAGGCAGGATGTCGGGCTCCTCTCAGAGACCTGAGCAGACCCATAGGGTTAAAATAGGCTCAGTCTATTTGGGTGCTTACCCCCTGCCCCCAACGAGAAAGGAGGTTTGCCATCTGACCACCTCCGACATTAAAGACCAAGGTCCAAACACAGAAAATGCAAAGTCCAAATGGAAAAAATATATATAAAGAAATAGGGACAAGGCAGGGAATAGAAGAAAACCTCAGTGAGAACCCTAATGATAACATTTTTAATGAAAAAGAAAGCACATCCAGATACAAAGAAGTTTTGAAAAAGGAACCGAGAACAAAAATGAGCTCTGAGAAATTAAAATAAAAAGAGTAATAAATTCAAAAGTCAATAAAAGGGTAGAAGATGCAATGTAAAGAATACCAAAAAAAAGAGAAAATTGAACAAAGAAAAGAACATGGGGGAAAATACTACAACAAAACATTGGAGCTCCATTTTAGGAAGTCCACCATCTGGTTGAAGAAAATTCGAGAAAGTGAGGACAGAGGAATCGGAGAAGAAAAATTATCAAAGAAACTCCACATAAAAACTGACCAGCACTGAAGGGCATGAATTTCCAAAATGCAAAGACTTACCCAGAGCCCAGCGCAACGGATGCAAAAAAGTTCACGGTCGGTCATGAAGAGATCGTAGGAGCGTCCAAACTGACAAAAGCAGGCCACCCGAGACCAGAAGGCAGAGTGGCAAGGGTCGCTGTGCTCTGGCAGCCCTGGAAGTTCAAAGACAATGGCGAAACTTCACGGGGGAAAATACTTCCAACCTGGAAATCCACGCTCTCGGGAACCCTCCGCCAAGGATGGGGTAGGTTAAAGATAGAAAAAGGACTGCAATTTTCACTTCCCATCCCCCTTTCTCCGGAAGCTACTGAAACAGGGGAATAGCCCCAGAAAGAGAGAGAAAAGAGACCCTGGAATGAGAACTTGATCCCAGAGGGTCCATCTCGGCACGAAGGTGAAGCCTGTCCTGACGGTACAGTTGGGCACAGCCCCAGGGAGCGAGGGGACCCGACCAGAACAAGAGAATCGAAGGGAAATGAAACCAACATGTTTGAGCCCTGGCTGGTGTGGCTCGGTGGACTGAGCGTGCGCTGCCCACCAGAAGGTCGCCAGTTTGATTCCCAGTCAGGGCACATGCCTGAGTTGCGAGCCAGGTCCCCAGTAGGGAGCGCGTGAGAGGCAACCACACATTGATGCTTCTCTCCCTCTCTCCCTCCCTTCCCTCTCTCTAAAAATAAATAAATAAAATCTTTAAAAAATTTTTAAGAAACAAAAGAAACCAACGTGCTTGATTGACTGGAAACTAGTATCAACAGGCAAGGGGCAGAGACATCAAATGCTTAGAAAAAATTAACAATAGATACCAGACGTCAGGCAAATAAAAAAGAGATTTATGAACTCTAGAGCAAAGAAGAATTGTATAAGAAAAGAATGCAGTTATAATGTATAACTGGGCTCCGAGGTGCTTTCGTTCAACGGGAAATTGGAAGATAGCGCTACTGGGAGTAGGAGAGAGAAGGAAGCAGGAGGAAGAGGGGAGGTTCACATCTCTATTCACCACAGCAGGAGGTCAAAAGCTGATGCACAAAAGCGATAAATCAACAAATACTGTGTATGCATCTATTTAGAAAAACGTAGCTAAATACTAAATGAACCACCCGAAAGAAGGAAAGCTGTCAGAGCCTAGAGGTGTGACTGAGCTCGGAGCCGGGTGGGCCAGGGATTGGTGCCTTTCATCCTGAACCTTCCAGCACGACTTAGACTGGACCACGTGCTGGCGTTATTTTGAGTTCCCCAAGCACGACTGCGTTTTCATTCAATCCTTGTATCTCCATAACCCAGCCTGGCACATAGCAGGTTCTCAAATGTGCGCTTTCAGAATGAAGGGGGTGGGGGAGGTCCTGAGCTGGAGGGGCTGAGAGGGCTTTCTGGGCAGGGGAGACAGGCAAGTGGGCACTGCCAGTCTGTGCAGGATTTGGACACCTAGCGAGAAGGTCCCCAGTCGCCTGGAGTGGAGCCAGGGGAGCAGAGGATTCTCAACGACTGAACAGGTTAAGGTCTGGTAGCACATAGTCACTGTAGGAGCTTCTGAATTCTCAAAGAGAGCGCACAGAGAAAGCCCCAAAGGAATGAGGGTGGAAAGCAGCCTTTGGGTGCCTTTCGGTGGGGCTGGGGGCAGGGGTCGGGGGCTGCCCCCATCTATTGGTGCATCACAGCCTCCCCCTCTGGTCCCCTCTGCAAACCTCACAGCTGCATGTGGCACTTCTCTCCGAGCAGGAGAATTCAACCCTCCTTTGCACAGCAGCACAGCCTGCAGAGCCCGCCCCAAACAGTGCCTCTGTCTGACCCGTTCGTTCATTCACAGAGAGTCTGACCCTATCGCCATGGGAAGGGACCCGAACTTTGGGGACCGGGACTCAGTGCGGCAGGTGAGGCCCTCCCTCTCGGGATCCTGCAGGGACAGACACAGAGCCTGTCTGTACTTCAAAGTGTGATATTTTGTGCATCATGGATTTTTAAATTAGTTTCAATGTTTTTAAAATATTACATTGAAATATTATTTATCTTGATTACTGAGTTTTGGATGCCTTTTAAATTGTGCATCCCAGGTGAGTACCTCACTCTCCCTACCCTAGTTATGGCCCTGGAACTAGCATCTCTGGCCTAACACCTCACCAGCCTGGAACCTTGGGGCGTAACTGCAGCTCCGAAGCCTCCTCCGTGCGGAGTAGGGCTTCCCGCAGCACAGGACTGCTCCGGCAAACGCGCACTGCAGTCCCCGGGAGTCTTGGTTTCTGAGACTTTCCTGGGAAGACCTGGCAGCAGCCTGAGGTCACTGGCTCCCTCTGCTTCCTGGCGACACCCTCAAGAGGAGCAGGTGGCTGCGCTGCCCCTGCTGTGGGCTGGGAAACTTCGATGCAGGGGACACCCACCCTGATGCAACCTTCTCTTTCTGGAAACCCATCCGAACAGCCCGGCACAGAATCCTTCAACTTTCTGAGCGAGCAATGTTAATGCCTGCTCATTGCTTGACCAGCTAACACTCTCCTGCTTCACACGGGCTTTGGGGACCTTCGATACCCACTGTGGCTAAATGCCGTGTGATAGTAATTGTCACTTACCACAGGCCAGCTGTTACGTTGGGGCTTTAGGCAAATTACCTCAGTGCATTCTCGGCCTCCTCATTAGCCAGATATCATTTCTACCTTCACTTTACAGAGGAGGAAACTGATGCCCAGAGAGGTCAAGTGAGTTGCTGGAGGTCACACAGCTGGCAGAGGGTAGAGCTGGAACAGGCGCGCTGTCACCCTGACCCCCACGCCTGGAAGCATTCTGTCATTGCCACTCTACAAGCAGAAGGGGCTAGAGCTCAGACTGGAGTCAGGCCCACTCGTCCTTGATCTGCAACCTCCTGACCATGGTGAGGTGCTGCCCCACCCCCCCTCAACTCCCTATTCCCTCCTTCCTGGCCCTCCCCGTCCAGAGCATCTTGGTCCCCAATTACTCAGAGCTGTAGGAGGCCTGCCAGGGAAGAAATTAGAGCTACACATCAGCTCTTCTATATTTACCACCTGACAACCGCGGAGGATCTATCTTCTACACAATTAAATGAAAAGAGTTTTAATATCGGCAGGCAAAGGACTCGAGCATCAATGGAGAATTAGGTTAGAGCCAGCAATTAGATTAGCACCGAGCTGCAAGTAAAATGAGGACTCAGACACAGAGGGTCATCCTTCTCCTGGCGACAGGCCCTTTGTAGGAGGGGTGGGGGAGGCTGGGTTCCTGAGGCTGGCCCGACCGCCCTCCCTGAGAACCAGAGACTCGGAGGGGCAGCTTTTCCCAGAATCCTCTGTGGAGAGGAAGCCCTGGGCCAGGTGTGGTTGATGAGCAGAAACAGGGTTCCCCCCTCCCAGTCAGCCACCACGCCCCTACTGAGAAAGAGACCTCATCCATGTCCCCTCATTCACTTCCCCCCTGTCCTGCCACCATCCTAGGGCTGCTGCAGCCACCCCCACCTCTTCTGTCCCCTTCCACTCAACCTGTAAATGTGCAGAGACAGCCTTCCCTCGGCTGCCTCCTGCCCTGAAGTGCAGCAAAGGGCTGCAGGGGCATGTGTGTCCCCAAGTGAGGGCACAGCGAAGATGCCAAATAATTGTCCCTTCCTTGCTAACCCCCCCCCAACTTTTCACTAAGTTCCTTATTCATGTGAGTTGTATGAATGCACTCTGGCTTTGCTAGGCAATAGCTTGGGGGGGGGGGCGAAATTCCTGAGTGGCCTAGGGAGAATTGGCACAGCTTTGTCCTGCACCTGATTTCCGGTGCGCTCTGCCCTTGCGAGGCACCATGGCTGCCCTGGTGATGCAAATGAAGGAATGAAGGCACGTCCTCCCTACCAGCTCCCTGGAGGTGGCCATCGTGTCTCCCATTCCAAACAGAGCCCCGGGCGTCAGACAGTCCAGCTGTGCCTGGTGAAAATGCACCAGCCCGTCTGTTTGCACAGAAGCCTAGAACCAGAGATGCAGCCGCCAGCTGAGTCTCTTCTGGTTGCTGTCCTCCTGTCTCCCTGACAGCAAATGCTTCCTTCCTCTTGCTCTGAGTCTCTCTGGGAGGCGTCCAAGTGTGCTGGCATTATCTCAAGAGAAGATAGGAATCAGCTGATGATTACCAGAGAACAGCGGTCATCTTCCCTCAGACTTGCAAATCTGACGGCCTGAGTGTGAAGTAGGGGGTCCCAGGTTGGTATCCCCAGCCCAGAGGGTAAAGCTGAGGCCCAGGAAGCGTTAGTTATGGGAGGAGACTGTCCTGAGATTCCCTGATCCCCAGACCAGCGAGTGGAAAGCATACCTGCTGCTGCCCGTTGGCTGGCACTACGGCACCCAGAGCTGTGCGTGCTGAGTCATGGTCGGCAGTGCCAAGAACAGTGCAGGGTCTGAGACTTCACCCTATTTCTGAGCTCACAAGTCAGTCTGCTCCTGAAGATGCAGGACTCCTGCCTGGGTCAGAGGAAATGAGCTCAGGGCAAAGGCAGTAGCCGAAGCTTCGCACTGGTTGACTCCAGTTCTCCTATGCCGAGTGCCATAAAGACAACGCCAGGGGCCCACAACGGGCGAGCCCTGCAGTGGGTTACATGACAGCAGAAGAACACTGGGCTTGGGAGAGCCCCCGCTTTTATAGCGCGTGGGAGGAAGCTTGTTCTCTGCTAGTGACGGACGTTACTTCATCTCTCAAGGCAGCTCATGGCAAGCACGACCTTGAGGGCTGGCTCAGGTGAAGAGTGGCCGGGGCCTCGCTCTCTTAGCATACCCAGGGAAAAGGTTCAGGGATGCCCGAGGCCCATCACAAATTATCTCTCTCAACGGGGGAAGACACCAGAGGAGAGGCTGGCATTGTCCTGCCCTCAGCACACTCCAAATGGCCAGATGACCACGCACATGGGGCGGCCTTGTGCGTGCACAGTGAACGCCCCCTGGAGTCCCACCTGCTGATCGCAGGAGCAGCATCAGGGACCAGGGCTGGGGCCCGTGGGTGTCCCACAGTAAAAGCAAATAGCCAAGAGGACTTGTCAAGCAAGGCCTGAGCAAGACCATCTGAGAATGCTGGAGGGATGGAGCTGAACCCATCAGAAAGCCAAGGCTAAAATTGGACTCATGTTACTTCATGAGCGTGTCGGGTAGGATGGGATAGACCAGGCTGCAGGAGCGAATAACCACCCAAGCCTCAGAGAAGTTCCTACGCAGGAATGTTTCTTATTTACGCTGCATGGTCATCGTGGTCAGTGGGGGCTCTGCTTCCAGCCCCTGGCTGATCAGTCCAACCATGCAGCCAGTATCTGGGCCTTTGCCAGAAACCAAGGCTGAAGGGAAAGAACACGCAGGGAGCCTGTGCTGGCCCCCTAAGCTCCTGCCCAGACTGGGCCCCCGTCACTGCCACTTCCACTGCGTCACCCAGGGCAAGTCATAGGGCCGTAACTCACTGCAGGCGGCTGGAAAGAAAGAGAGCCAGAGGCCGGCACCCAGCCCTGCGACCCCCAGTGAGGCTGCATGCCGTCCCCGCTCTATAAAGAAACCAGCACAGGAAGTCACAGAGGAGGCGTCATGAGTGTAGTTCACAGAAAAAATAATGGACTTCCGGCCGGCGTACTCCTGCCTGGGCTCTGCGTCAGGAGTGGTTCACACAGATCCTTAAAATTAGCCCCAAATATTTAAGATACTCACGTGCCAACGTTTATGATTCTCTACTTGAGCTGACCATTTTGGTTATCTCAGTAATAGTCTTGTGAGGCTTATCCTCCTTAAACTAAATACCCCTGGGCCCCAGGGGACAGTTAAGTAGCTCTTTACTGAAGGACTCAAATAAATAAATAAAGTTACTTCAGGCTGGGGACAGGGGACAGACTTGGGAAGGGAGCCTGGAAGGCCACTCTCTTACACCCTCGTCTCTTCCTCCAAGTCTCTTCTGCCTCTGACACGCCCATTCTTCCCCCTCGTCAGAGGGGTGGACTTTGCCAAGTCATGTAGGCAATTTGTGCCTCAGTTTGCTCACGTGCAAAGTGGGGGTGCCAGTGGTGCCTACCCCACAGGGTTTTATGAGGATTCGTTAAGATGACACACGCGACGTGCTTAGGACATGCAGCCTGATGTCTAATGACTAATGTGCGAGATAGAAGAGCGTTCGCTCTTTCTATCAGTGTCCGGCGGACGCGCACCCTGCCCCCAAGGTTAAGAAGTCTCCTGGCCCACTGCCTCCCAGAGTTATGTAAGTGAGGCTGCCCCAGACATTGCCAGATACTTGTGAGGGCCTCTTTATGCAGACTTTCTGCTGGTCTCAGGCGGAGGTGGGGGAAGGCACCTCATGAGGAGGTCGGTGGCTGCTCCTTCTGGCGGGTCTTTCTGTCTGGCCACAGTTGTGTCTGATTTTCGCCTACATTCCTGAAAGCAAGCGCAGCTTCCCACGGGGAACTCTTCCTGTCTAGTCTATGAAGAACATCAGCTGCTCCAGCTGCCCCAGTTTTGACCCTAATCCATGGGAAATAACCAGCCAGGTGTGTGATCCTAAAGGTGTTGTATTTGCCTCTTTCCCGGCAGAGCACCTGGACAACTGGGCCTCCATGGAAACGGAGAGCTTTCCGCCTGTATTAGCTTGTTAGGGCTGCTGAAACACATCGCAGACTGGGCGGCTTAAAGGGCTGGTGTGGTTTTCTCACAGTTCCGGAGGCTGGAAATCCAAGATCGAGGTGTTGGCAGGGTGGGTTTCTGCCGGGGCCTCTTTCCTTGGCTTGCAGAGGGCAGCCATCTCTCTGTGTCTTCAGGTGGTCTTCCCTCTGGAGCTGCCTGCACTCAAATTATCCTTTTCATAAGGACACCAGTCAGACTGGGTTAAGGGCCCACCCTAATGTCCTTGTTTTACCCTTCATCACCTTTTAAGGGGCCCATCTCCAAATCCTGGCCCTGGGGGGTTAGGACTTCAATGTGAACTTTGCCCGCCCAGTTAAGTCCCTTCCTATCCTCAAGTGTCAGCCCAAATAGCAGGGTGGGGGTGGGTTCTGATCCATCTCAGCCTGTGCTGTGAGTTGGCTGCTCTGTGGTCACCACCTCAGCCACCCCCTCCCTTGCCCCCCATCTTGTCTCTCCCTCCCAGCCCTGACCTCCCCTGCAGGTGGCCTCTTCCTGCTCCGGGGTATTCACCTTTTACCTCTAATCTCCTGCAGCCAGGTCCCCACTGTCCCCAGAGAGTGAGCTGGGTGGTCACCCCAGCCCTGCCCCTAGGCCTGGGGTTCCTTCAGGACAGCCGACACCCACACTGCGCCCACAGAGGGGGTGCACAGGATGGACTGGGGCCACTCTGAGAGGCCAAAGGCTGCAGGCAGGATGAGATGGGTCTCGTGGTGATGCTGGGGCTGCGCCAGGCCGCCTTGGCTCAGGAAGTGGTATTGGGAATTTGGGAGCAGGAAGAGGCCTGCTGAATGCGTGTCCTCCCCGGCCCCTCCCCTGACCGCAGCGGACCTGGGCCCAGTCTTCCTTGCTGGGAGATGACCAGATGTTCCAGCTGTTCCCAAGGGCTCCTGGGCCTCTAAGTGCAGCAGAAGGTCAAAGGGCAGACTCGTCATTTCCTGGCAGAGGAACTGCAGCTAATCACGGAGTTAGCGGTTTGTAAAGTTTCCATGAGCCCCAACGCACTTCTGTTTTGAATACTGTCCCTGCGTGTCTGCCTCTGTATTGCCCTGATCATCTGCCCTTCTGGTTATCGGTCTCACAGCTGCATACGGCTCTGAAATGGGGAGGGAGGGGCTCAGTGAGAGACCACCCATGCCTTGTTTTGGTCTGATCTTTATGTTTGCTTTCACTAGCATGCCCCTGGAGCCTGGAAAAAGTACCTGCTACAGAGTAGAACATGTGTTCAATAAACATTTTTGAATAAATGAATGACAAGGATGACCACAGCTGGTCTCAGGCCCCTGGTGTGCTGTTTAGCCTGGAGAAGTGGCAGCAGGAGGACAGAATTCCCACTGTGAACCTGGAGAGACGAGAAGCATGTGAGGGTCCTTAAGAGCACCAGCTGGGAAGGCAGGGAACTTGAACTTTAAGGCCTGGGTCCAGAGGTCAAGAGAACAGGAATGGCAGGAGACCAAGAGAAAGCACAGACTGGTGATGAGTCCCCTGTCACTGGAGACATTCAAGGTGAGCTAGACACCAGGAATCCAGGATGCTACCCAGAGGGAACATACCAGAGGCCCTGAAAGGGCACATAGTCTCAGACTCAATGTTTACCAAGAACTCTGACTCCAGACCTGGCCCTGCCTCTGGCCCCCTAAGACCAGGGCAGGCCTCTTGTCTTCTCTAGGCCTCAGTTTCCTCCTTTATAATATGACAGGAACATGCACAACCTTGAATGTCATGACAGCCCCTCTAGCCCCGAAAATCAGTATTCTTGAGCCTTGGGAGAGTCTGCCCTGAGAGGATGGGCTGTGGTCCCCCTGCCCCGGGGGAGGAAAGGAGGGCACAAGTTAGCAGGGAGCCCTGAGGAGGCGAGCGAAGGCCTCAGTGAGAACTGGCTCTGCCCTGACTCCCATGCCTCCAGCCAGCCCCCCGGGCCCTGAGCCAATCAGGGGCCCCAATGGCGCAGGAGGACTGGATGAAGGCTTAGCAGGGTCAGGGGCCATGCTTCCTCTGGGGCAGCCCGGGGCGGGAGCCAGGGCCTCCAAAACACGTCTGGCAGTGGAAGGGACAAGGGATAGGAGGCAGCAGGCCTGGCCCCTGCCGCTGCCCCAACTCTGTGACCGTGGGTGAGTCACTCTCCCCCTCTGAGTCCCAGCGCCCAGGTTCACCAGGGCCAGGCCTGGGCTCCGCTGAGAAGGGGCAGGAAGGAGGCAAGGTGAGGCAGACAGGTCCCAGGCTCCTGGTGCTGTGGATGGGACTACAATTTGGGAAAGGAGCAGGAAGTAACACATGAAAAATATTAACATGGCAACATCTGTAAAATGGGTTTGCTCTCTCCACCCTGCCTTCGGCCTCCTCAGGGAAGCAAACAAATAAAGCCTGTTCATGCCTGTCCTCCACTGTGTCACCTCATTTGGTCTCTGAAGGTGACCCAGAGGCTAGATGTTACCACAAGGAAACAGGCTGTAAGGAGTTACGTGACCCATGCCAGCCCTTCTCCCTGTCCAGGGCACTCTCCCTGACTTCACACACCCATGGTCCCTGGTGCTTCCCTGTCACACTCCTGTCACTGCTGCCTGTTCCCTGGTCAGCCTCCTCGCCCGGCGGCAGGCTCCCGGAGGGCAGGGTGCGTCTCTCCAGTTCCCACCAGCTCTTGCAGGGCCTGGCACCCAGGAGGACGCAGCCAGGGCTGGCCCTGAATCTGAGCGGATGCCACCCCAGGAGAGGCCTGGAGCTGAGCAAGAATGTCAGAGGAAGTTTTCTTCAGATGACTTTGGTTTCAAAGACGTTGATAGGGCAGCTCCAGAGAAGTCACGGGAGAAATCGGAACGCTGGACCTCTTCACGCATTTTAATTCTATTTCAATCCCTTTCCACAAACATTTTCCTAATGCCTGCTCTGTGTTAGGCACCGTGGAACAATCTAAACCAAACCTCACACCCTCACGGAGCTTACATTCTAATGGCTAGATGTGTAAGTCATATGTATTTTAATAGTAGGTATCGTAAAGAAGAAAATAAAGCGGGAGAGCGGCTTAAGACGTGGCCACAGCTAGCGCTGAAGGGTGCCATCGGGCGGAGAGGCCTCGCTTAGGTGAAGGTATGAGCCATGGGGACATCTGGAGAGGACTGCCCCAGGGAGAGAGAACAGGTGCAAAGGCCCGGGGGCAGGCACAGCTGCAGCCAAGCCAGCGAAGGAGAGAAGCAAGCTGAGTGCAGAGGCCAGAGCATGCAGGCCCTCACGGCCCAGCCTGGGCCACTACAAGGCCTGCAGCAGTTACTTTGAGGAAAATAGGGAGCTACCAGGGAGTTTGGCAAATAATAGGGTTTATTGTGAATTGCAGTGTTTTGGAGGGCGGGGGTGAGAAGAAACAGCCACCATATTCTCCTTTGAATCCAGCCCTGGCATGAACCCAGGTTCTACTACCTCCATGCTGAGCATCACTCCGGGCCCCTGCCTCCGAGAAGCCGGGGCACAGACCAGGGCAGAGGGAGCGGAGCCCCAGGCCACGGGCAGCCTTGCTGGACCCTGGCAGCTCCCTGCAGGCGTGCAGCTCCCTCCACGGCGCCAGGGGTGTGGAGCCTGCGCCTGGTCTGGACGCCAGCTGAGGACTGTCTGAGAGGGGAGGTGGGGGAGTGAAGCCCGGGCTGGAGCAGCGGTGCCTGCGGGCCCAAGGGTTGCTCAATAGACTCCGCTGGAGTCCGGTCCAGGCTCTGCTCCCTCCCGTTTCCCCACCCCACCCCGTGCTCCCAGCAAGCCTCCTCAGTCAGCCTGCCCCAGGGTCACCAAAGCTGCTTCCAAATACACCCACAGGCTCCAGCAGGCCCTCAATGGAGGGGCTCTCAGAGGAACTTGGCAGGAGCCCCCACCTTGGGGTCCAGGAGTGGGGAGGAGGTGACACGGAGGTGGGGTGGGAGGGTCAGAGTGCACCCTGGTCACTGCCTACCTGTGACCAGAACCATCCAGCCTGCCACCCAGACTCGGACTCAAACCCAGTTCCAATGTGCGTGAGCAGCCCGAGCCTCAGTTTCCTCATCTGTGGAATGGACAGAACACGCCACTGAAAAGATGGTGCCAGTCGAGTGCCTGGCACAGAGCCTGGCACGCGGTGAGCACCCATGACACAGGGATCCCTTTGTCATCGCTCGGTCAGCAAAGTCACTTCTCTCTCTGCCTGCCCCCACCCCAGACTGGGCTTGGCTCAGCAGCAGGAGGACACAGGGGCTTCCAGGCTCAGCCTGACAGGAGGTGCCGGACTGTCTGGGCTGACGCAAGGACCTAAACAGGACGCCAGAAGGAAGACGGCAACCACGGGGCTCTTTCCCATACTGTGGTTTTGGCTTCGCCAACAATGAGAAATACACTTTTCGTGATGACGCAGCACCAACCTGGGTAGGTACGTCGAGTGGAAATTAAAGTTTCATGAGGCCACCCTGGCCCTCTCTGGCTGTGGCGCTCTCTGCTTCCTATTCTCTTCCATTTCATTAAAATTATTAAATGCTGGTCACAACCCAAACATTAAAAAGATCAACGAGCTCATGCGAAGCAGCAGCCCTGGGCCTGGGACTCCATCAGGCTTGCCGTCCGCCTGGCTCAGGCTGGTGGAGAGCGTGACAACCACGTGACTGTCCTGGGACCAGGAGAGAAGACCCAGGGGACACACGCTCCTGAGTGGCTGCTCCAGACCTCTCAAGGAGGGAAGGCCCTTCTGCGGAGCAGGGGCACCCTCAGGGGACTGGGGGTGGGGAGCGGTGTATTTACGTGGAAGAGCCCAGGTGGCCACTCGCCAGCCTGCAGAGCGTTTCTGACCCAGGAAGCACCAAGGGACTCGGCCAGAGAGAGGCGCTATAGCACAACGGCCAGCACAGAGCTCCTGCGGCCAGAATACCGGGGCCCAAATCCTGCCTCCGTGACCCCCGGCTCCACAGCCCTTGGCAAACCTCATAACCTCCTGTGCCTCAGTTTTCTTGTCTGTAAAATGGGATGATGGAAAACTCCTCAAAGGGTTCTTGGGGGGGACCTAGGACAGCCCCCAACACTACTACTGCTTTCGTTGCTCAGTCGAACGGGGGTGCTTGGTGGTTGGAGGCCCCCCCGGGTGCGTGTCAGCATATGTCATGTGGGCCACTGGGACGAGCTGCCTCTCTCCACAGTGCCCCCACCGGTGGGCCAGGTTCTCCTTGAGACTGCCGGGGGACCAGATCGGGCCCAGAGAGCCCACCCAGGCTGCATGGATAAGCATCCCCATTGCTGCCCTCTGTGGAGGGAGTTCCCTGCCCCACAGTTTGACCCCAGAGTCAAGCATCCCTGCGTTGAAACCCAGCTCTGCTAATTACACTCCTCGCGACCCGACGCTCGCTGCCTGACCTCTTAGTCAGGCCCCCAACCACACAGGGCCGCTCCATACAGCGACGCATGGAATGAACCAGCACAGTGCCTGGCACTTCCTAGGCTCACGACAAACACAAGAGGCTGTCGTCTTCTCTCCCTGGTCTCTCCTCCCCGTCCCCACCCCTGTCCTCCCCAGAAGAGCCCCCTCTCAGCACAGCCCCCTCCCGAGGCTCTTCCAGCGCTCGCTCGGCTCTGTAATCAGGTCTCTGGCAGCAGCAGCAGCCTTAATTTCAGTTCTGTGCTTGGTAATTTCCCGTGATTACGGGCCCTGTCAGTGCAGCGGGCTCCACAGCTGCTAGGAAGCCTGCGGGCCGTGGCAGGGCAGGGCTGGAGCCCATGCACACACACGTGATGCACATGCACGTGCCCACGCACGTGCCTTCTCCCAAGACCAGGACCCAGGGGACCGCAGCCCAGCCATGCACACCCTGATTCCTGCAGGAGGGAGCTTACACGGCATGCCTGCACGCAGGACCTTCCCTCGACAGGTGACAGGTCTGACCCAGGAGAGGGCAAGGATAAGGAAGGCTTCAGGACCAGGACCCCCACCGACACCCTCCTTGCAGAACCTTCCTCCCCTCCCCAGCCTCCCCAAGGCAGGAGAGCTAGGAAAAGCCATGGCCCATCTTTTCCGCTTTCAGACCTCCTGAGGGTTCTGCATGTATGTGAATATGTGGGTGTGTAAATGTGAGTGTGTGTGCGTGGGGTGGAGGTGGGTGTATAAGCGTGTGGATGTGAGGCAGGTTGGTCGGTCAACAACTATTCGTGAGACATCTGTGAATCCTGACATTGACCTTGGGGTCGGCTGGGGATAAGACAAAGGGAAGCCTGGCAATAAACATGAACATGTACACCACGCAGTTGGTCTTCCTCATTTGCAGATTTCACGCCTGGGAACTGCCTCCCAGCTAACACTCATTAGTGCCCCCAAGTCAGCACTCACAGTGCTGTCAATCACTCTCAGACACGCGCGGAACCCGAGCTCCACGCTGAGGTCGCGCAGGGTGGCGCTCTGCCTCCCTGTCCCTGCTCTCTCACTGTGAACTGCAGTGCTTTGCACGGCCTGTGTAGCGCCAGCCTTTCTCAGTTGAGGGCTTTTCAGTAGCGATGTTGCTGATTCAAAGGACCCCCGAGTGCAGTGCTGGTGTGCTGTGTGGCGTCCCTAAGTTGGAGAAGGCTGTGATGTGCCTCACGGAGAAAACGCACGTGCTAGATCAGCCTCATGCTGTCATGAAGGGCTGTCCGCCGTGAGCTCGCTGTCGATGAGTCAGCGATTTACTGGCGGCCCTGACTCACCGTGGCTCGACTCACGATGGCTCGACTCTCCAAAGGTGTGAAAGCAAAATGCGCTCAGCAGAAAGGTGCTTCAAATTTTAAATTGTGAATTTTGATCTTTCCTGGGCTAGAGATGTGCGGTAGGACATGGTCCCGGGGTGCTGGGCGGAGGCCGGGAGCTAAAGCCCACCATCACGTGGGTCAACCATCCACACTCTGCCGGATGCTGTGCATTTTGGGGATGTTGAATTTTGTGTCTTCACATCTCATCGCGTCTACGAAATGCCCGTCTGCATCTCCTGCTTGTGGTGAGAAGCGGAGGAAGGCGAGGCTGCTCGAGGTGAAACTCAAGGTCCTGTAACTGTGGGGTCAGGGAAGTATTCTGAGCACGGTCACGGCAGGCTAGGCGGGGCTGTCATGTTCGGCTGGCAGGTTAGGCGTGTTACATGCATTTTTGACATAATGACATTGTCATCGTACAATGGGTTTATCCAGATGTAACGCCATCGAACATCAAGGAGCATCTGGATGCTGAATAAGGTGTCTATACACAGAAAGACCCAGAAGAATGTTGCAACCACAGGCTTTCAGGAGCCCCACGCTGCATTTCTCCCGGGAGCTGCGGTTCTGTACGTGCTAACTCGGTGTTCACGGGGACTTGGTAGAACACAACCACCGTGATCAATGAGAATCGACTGTAATTACTGCTAAGTGCCATGAAGAAAATAAAACAAGGAAGTGCAGTGTGACGGTGAGTGGTGTCACTGGGTGGTCAGGGTGGGCCTCTCAGAGGTGGCGGCACTGGTGTTGACTGGGGCGTGGCTGTGGGACAGCAGTCATGGGAAGCACTGGGGGGCGGGGTTCTGAGCAGCAGTTGTGCTGAAATGAGCATAGCCTAGCAGGGGGAGGGGAGGCAGGGGTGCCTGGGGACCATGGGGAAGGCAGAGCATGGAGTGGGGAGGGTGGAAGAAGGTGAGGCTGGGGGATGGGCTGGTCTGGGTGGGTCCGGGCCACACAGGGCCCTGCCAGCTCTGGAAAGGAACCTCTGTTCTTCCTCTGGGTCACGGTGGAAGTGGGGAGTGCCGGGGGGGACTGGCTGGATCCCTGCCACGTGGGCCACGCCTCAGAAGGGCCAACTGGAGCACCGTAAGAGGGGCCGTCACAGAGGTAGCGGTTCTGGGGCTCAGAACCTCCACGTCGTGATTCAGGAATCACTCCTGGGACCAGGCAGGAAGTGCTGGGCAGATGGGAGTACACAGAACCAGGGGCTGGCAGGAGAAATGCCCAGTGAGAGATGCCCAGACACCCCCACAGAGCCACCGAGGAGCCAAAGGGACCAGGAGCTTGGGCTCAGGTGGGGCATACATGTGGGATTCTCCTTCCACCCTGCGTGAAGATCTCCCCACCCAGGCCATGGTCAGGGCCTCAGCAAGCCTCCCTCCTGGGGGATTTCACTGGGCGCTGCTGACCTGCCCCGGCCCTGGCCTCCAGGCCGCTTCCTGTGTTCCGACAACCAGAGCGAACCCCCAAGAAACCTCTGTGCGCCCACATAGTCTCTTCTGGAAAGACCTGATTCAGTCCAACAGGTCACATGCTCTTTCAGCTGCTCCTCTGCCCAGATCTTTCCTTTCTTCGAATACTCCTCCTCCTTTTAGGCCTAACACCCCATCTCTGCACTTCTCTGACTCTCTGCCCCACAGTGGACCCCTGACAATTGAGCCCCACAGCCCCACTGGCCTGACTCCCACACCGCTGTTCTCAGTGCTCAGCACACTACTCACCCCCAAAAGCAGGGCTTAGGTCTCCGGATTTTCCCTTCCACTCCATGAGATCCCCAGGGCCCAGCCCTGGTCAGAGGGTGTGCAAGAGATCAGAAGACTAAAGTGAGGGCCAGGGGCAAAGTCAAGGTTCCTGCAGGGCCCAGGTTGAGGGCTGAGGCTGTGCTTGTTTAGGGCTCCAGTTGGGCCCGAGTTCAGACTGAGGCTGGGGCTGCAGGAAGGACTGGGGCTGTGGGCGGGCCTTGAGGTTGGCCTGGGGTCAAGGCCAGGACTGAGCTTCAGGTCTGTCTGTGCTGAGTCAGCTGGTGTGGGAGGCAAGTTTGTTCCCAGGGCTGTTGGGCTGAGAGGTTCAGGGGGCCCTTCTGCCTGCCCCAGAGGCTGGCCCCGGGGCTGCTTGTCCCCCACCTGATTCCGAAGGCCGATGGGTGCCCAGGAGGGGCACTGCCTGGCAGAGAGCTGTCCAGTGTGAGCCCAGAGCTGCTCTGTGCCAGCACCATGCCTGGCTGAGCTGTGGGCCATGCCGGTGCCATGGTGATGCCACCGCAGCCAGCCTTTCCCATCGGTAACCATGGGGATGCGTGCAGGGCTGCGGATGCTTATGCAACACCTCGAAGCCAGGGAACAGCCTGCCCATCAATCCCATCCCCTCTGCCTGCCCACCTGCCCTGCTCCTGGGGATGCCTGCAGGGAGGGTCTGTCTGTAACTGGGGTTATGTCGTCCTGCCATCCAGGACCCCCCCCATCCACCCCCACACACAATACCCTGTTTCTGGAAGGCACATTTGGGTTAGAATGGTCCTGTGGGTCCGGGGGAAAGATGAGGAGGAAAGAGAAAGAGCCGCGGCTGTGGGGGATGGGCAGAGGGACCGAGAGGAGAGTTGTGACAGATGGAGAGCTAGCCATCTGCACACCCGTGAAGAGCTCCAGCCACCTCCCGCAGGCCCCAGGAACCAGATGTCCAGCATCACAGACACAGGCCAGCTGCCCAATGGGCTCTTCGGTCACTTCCCACAGCTGGAAGCTTGGGCCTTCTGAAGAGAAAGAAAGAGACAGAGACAAAGACAAAGAGAGAAACAGAGAGACAAGGACTGAGAGAGAGACACACACAGAGAGAGACATAGAGAGAGACAGAGACAGAGAGAGAAAGAGACCCAGAGACAGAGATACTGAGAGAGAGAGGCAGAGACGACAGGGAGAGACGTCGAGCAGGGAGGGTGGCGGGAGAGAAATGCTCGCACAGAGACTCACACCGGAGAGAACAGACTGTCAAAAAAAAAAAAAAAAAAAAAAAGGCCCAAACATCCGCGGTGCTGGCCTCTTGCTGGCTTCCAGAGCCTGGCCCCACCTCTGAAGGCAGCCCGTTCCTAGTGGTCCTGTGACCATTTCCTACCCTCTTCGTCCTTGTTGAGACCCCCACACACACAGACAGACCAGCAGCGGGGAGGGCGTGAGTCAGGCCCTGGGCTGACTGCTCATGCTGGGTTCAGCAGAAGCACAATGTACTCAAGGACCTTGGGGAGCTCACCTGTCTCCAGGAGTGCAGCCAGGAGGAGCGCCTGCCTGACGCCAGGAAACCGCTGTGACACATTTCCCAGTCTACTGCCTGGGTCGCAGACACACAGCTGTTCACACCAGGACAGTGAGGACGGAACACCAGACACACCACGTGGGGGGCCAGAAAAGCCAAACTCTCCCGCCGCCATGCTTGCCAGAATCCCAGTTCTCCCTGGCGCTGACTTCCTCCTGCTGCTCTCTCCCGCACCCTGAGGAGGAACCCTCAGGAGTGGTTGGCAGCTGTGCTTCTAGGCTCTAGCACATACTTAGCAAACACTTACCAAGTGAAAGAACGCGTGGCCCAGCAGGGCCCAGAGCCCTCACACAAACGCCCATGGACATCCTTGGGAAGAGCAGTGCCTGGGCGTTAGGCCCACCATCCTGTCCTGCTAGACCCTTCCTAAAAGCCTTGCTCCTCAAGCTGAGGTCAGCCATACTTTCTCTTCCTGCCCAGCAGGTGGTGATGCTTGGCCTGGTGAGGTTCTATGGTCTATATAACCAGCCTGCGTCCACTCCTCCAGGAAGCCTTCCCCGACTGCTTGTGGCCTCACCTACACCCTGTCCTCTGAGCTTCCACTACCCGGACAGTCTGAGCCCCACACACCTGTTCTATTCATATTCAGATTGCGGCTCATCCCTGGAGATCTCCTGAACATCTCTCAGGGCTCTCCATGGGAAATGGGCCCCTCATGTTTAGTCTTGCCTCCTCCTCCCCACCATGTAGAGGAGCACAGGCTGCCCACAACAGGAGGGAAGTGTCTTCTTTCCCTTTAGGGAGTTCCTTTCAGGACCTGAGTGAGGCTGGCAGGGAGACACTGCAGTGGATGATGGGAAAGCCTGCTTTCCCCATACAAACCAGGGGCCAGGTTTGGTGGGGTGGGGGCCTGCTTCTGCTCTGAACCCTGCCCCGAGACTCCAAAGGGCCCCGAGTCTCCCGTCTCTTCAGCTCTCACTCCTCTTATCAGCTTCTTCCTCCCCAAGACTGGGGTCTGGGTGTTCCATTTTCTCCTCTTCCAGGAGCTTCCTGCCCGCCTGGCCTGGCCAACTATGACCCAGGCCCTGCCCCCAGAGCCCTGCCTCAGTCTCTAGTGCTAGGGCCTCATCCCGGGAGCACTAGGCCTTGCCAGGGTCCTTGGCCGTAGTTACTCTGCCACCTGGTGGCTAAATTGAGTATTGCTCACCTCAACTCCCCATGGCCTGCAAACCAATGTCCCTGCTAGAGGTCTCTGAAGTCACCCAGCGACTGACTCCTTGCTGCTACGATGGTGAGGCTGATGCCTGAGGAGAGTGGGGTTTGCCAGCCAGGGGTCAGCCCAGGGACCCTCCCTGTAGCCTCAGTCCTGGGATCCCCGCAGTGGAAGAGACCAGAAAAGGGCAGGAATGTAAGGCTCCAGGTGAATCGGAAGGAAGAAAGAAACCGGCTCCCAGCCAGAGATGACACGGCTACGGAAGGGACAGACCAGTCGCATAGGGAACTTCCACTGCTGCCACCACCATGAACTCGCTGCTAACACTGCTGCTAACTAGCCACCGACCCTAATCCGCGCTGACTGCTAACTACCCACTGACCCTAACCCCCGCTGACTGCTAACACTGCTGCTAACTACCCACTGACACTAACCCCTGCTGACTGCTAACACTGACTGCTAACTAACTACCCACTGACCCTAACCCGTGCTGACTGCTAACTACCCACTGGCCCTAACCCCCGCTGACTGCTAACTACCCACTGACACTAACCCCTAGTGACTGCTAACTACCCACTGACCCTAACCCCTGCTGACTGCTAATACTGACTGTTAACTACCCACTAACCCCTGCTGACTGCTAACACTGCTGCTAACTACCCACTGACACTAACCGCTGCTGACTGCTAACTACCCACTGACCCTAACCCCCGCTGACTGCTAACTACCCACTGACCCTCACCCCTGCTGACTGCTAACTACCTACTGACACTAACCCCTGCTGACTGCTAACACTGCTGCTAAGTACCCACTGACCCTAACCCATGCTGATTGCTAACTACCCACTGACCCTCACCCCTGCTGACTGCTAACTACCCACTGACACTAACCCCTGCTGACCACTAACACTGCTGCTAACTACTCACTGACACTAACCCCTAGTGACCGCTAACTCCCCACTGACCCTAACCCCTGGTGACTGCTAACTACCCACTGACCCCAAGCCCTGCTGACTGCTAACACTGCTAACTACTCACTGACACTAACCCCTAGTGATTGCTAATACTGACCGTTAACTACCCACTAACCCCTGCTGACTGCTAACTCTAACTACTAACTACCCAACAAGAATTCGCCAACAGGAAATAAATGACAACAGGAATCATATGCATGCCACTGGCTCAGAATTTCTAGGCTAAGAGTTTATTCTGAAGTTTTTATCTTTTTGAAACGTACATGAAGAATTGCATGCAAGAAAGTTTATCCCAACCATTCACTTAAAACCTGGGAGCAACCTCCACCAGCAGATTTGTTGAACAATTACTGGCTGAGCGGAGGATGTTAGACAGACTCACAAACTGCGCGGCAGAGCAGTAGGTGTGCAAGCGCTCTGCGCCGGCTGGTCATTTACTCTCCGTAACAGCGATTTCGCTGAAGTGTAATTCACACGCCACAGATCTCCCCGAGAAAGGGGGGCGATTCGGTGGGTTTGGCACATTTGCAGTGGAGTTCAATTTCAGAGCACTTCATCACCCGCAAAAGAAACCCCGTCCCCATCAGCAGTCCGCCCCATTCCCCCTCCCCCAGCCCCTGGAAACTCCTACCTACTGTCGTCTCCATGGATTTGCCGGTTCCAGGCGTTTCACACAGAGGGCACCACACAGTGCGTGGCCTTTGTGGCCAACTTCTCTCACTTAGCACAGCGCCTTCAGGGTTCCTCTGTGGCATATCCTGCATCAGTATTTCATGCTTTTCTATTAGATAATACTATCCTAGTGTGTGGCTCCATCTCATCTTGTTTATCCATTCACCAATTGATGGACACCAGCAATTATGGACAATGCTGCTATGAATATTCATGTACAGTCTTTGTACACACGTTTCCAACTCTCTTGCCTACATACCTAGGAGAGGACTTGCTGGGTCCTATGGTAACTCACGGTCAGACTATTTGAGGAACTACCAGATTTTTTTCCAAGGCAACTGCACCCTTTGAAATTCCCACTAGCAACATATGAAAGTTCTAATTTCTTCATATCCTCATCAACACTTGTTTTTTGGCTATTTTTTTTTTCATTTTAGCCACCCCAGTGGGTGTGAAATCATATCTCATCATGGTTTCGACTTGCATTTTCACGATGACTAATGATAGCAAGCACCTTCTCATGGGCTCTTTGGCCATTTTCTACTGTGTATGTTAATTTTAAGCATAAGAAACAAACTACAAATTTATACATATAATATGATCTCAAGATGTTTCCAAAATGTAGAGAAAAAAATTTTTCAGAAAACATACAAAAATATCAATGGTGATTATCTTTGGGGAATGAGGTTGCAGCTGATTTTTATTTTTATTTTTTAGACTGTTTCTCTGTCTCCCGAATGCCCTGCGATGCATATGAATTAATGTGATGTGACCCAAGGCAGGAATGCATGGTAGGGTTTTCAGACAGGGTTCGAGTCTTGACACTTGTGTGACCAGGGAGGTGCTGGGCAGTTGGGTGGCACAGCCAACAGGTGACTTTCATTTCCATGTGACCAAAAGGGAGGAGGTTGTGTCCGTCAGAGGAGGAATGGCAGCAAGGAAGGCTTCCTGGAGGCCAGCAAATGGGGCTGAGTCTGCAGGACAGATCTGCTTTGAGTGCCCCAAGAAAGGGAGAGATTTCGTTCCTGCAGCATCCTTTTCTGCCTGTTCTCTGTCCTCAAATCTCCCTCCACCCCCATCCATCAACAAACACATCCCCGAGGACAGTGCCCAGTCTCAACGTCCTTCCTCTGGGCAAGGAGCAGGGTTGGGGAGGGATGGACCGTGACGCTGTGTTACATCAGGGGCCCCATCAGGCTGGGGGAACGAAAAGGCACATTACGGAGAGGACATGAGAGAAAGACCTAGAATGGAGGAACCCCCACCCTAGAGAAAAAATATGCAGAGAAACCCAAGCCATTTCCAGAAGAAGGAACCCAAAGGGCTAACAGAGCGATGCTCACTCACTAGTCATCAGAGAAATGCAAATGCAAACACCCGAGGCGTCACTTGCACCCATCTGACTCGCAAACATTGAAAGGCTGGGGAAGCCGAGTGTTGGCGGAGCTGCTGGTGGGAGCGTAGACTGCACAGCCATTCTGCGGCGCAATCTGTCACTGCCGTCACATTAAGAAAGGCCGCAACAGGTGACCAGGCACTCCTGCACACAGGTCCCTGAGGGCACCCCCCCTAGAGGGGGGGGCAGGGCAGGTCACACAGGCGGTGACACCGTGTGGCACTATACTGCTGTCAAAACAAGGGACCAGGTGAGCACCTGGCACCTGGGAACCTCTTAAAACCTAGTGTGGAGGGGGAGGGCGCTGGAAGCAAGACGTCGGGCACAGAATGGGCAGCGTGAGCGTCAGCGGAAAGGACGGACACGCAGAATACTCCACGGTTCGCAAGAATGCACAGAGACACAAACCTTCCCATTGGAATACGTGCCTGTGGGAGGAGACTGGAGCGGAAGTGGAAACCAGAGAGAGCCGGTTCTAAAGGTCAGTTGTACAAGGAGACCCTTGCACAGACACATGATGGTGATGTTGCGGGAACTGAGGACCGATGCACCCCGTGCACCAGAGATCCGGTCGCAGGCCGTGGAGCCGCCCCGGGAGGCACGGGTACTCACGAGCACAGCCATCTGTCCACTACAGGTTTATTGCTCCTCCGGGGACACATGAGAAGAATGGAGACAGAGGAACCAGGGGGCCAGAATTAGACACACGGGGGCCCAGGGAAAAGAGTCAGGTACCAGAGGGGAAGAAGGGCCACCCTGCCCAGGGCTGGGCAGCAGCGTGGGTGGGGGTGCGGACTGAGGGCTCTCAGGGCGTGTTGGTCCCTCTCCTTGGAATGTGGCAGACCCACTGCAGCTGCGCAAGGTCAGGTGTGGACTCCAGGTGCATGAGGTGGCCGGCCTAGCACACAGACGTCAGCACCTTAGTCCCTGAGCGGAAAGGCACTGTCCACCTGGCGTGGGTCCTCCGGGCTGGCAGAAGCTCGGGGTTATGGCCATGCCATCTCCGTGAGATCTCTGTCCTCACCTGTAGGGACAACGTTAGAACAGTCCTGCCACCTCTTCTTTACTCAACCCCTGGGGGACCGAGAGGCCGGGAGAGGCCGTGCAGGAGAAACCGAGACAGGGCTGCTGGGGCAGGAGAGGCCACGGCTGGCCACGGCCACTGCCAAGCCCCGCCTCTGACTGATGCTACTTCCTCCTTCCTCTGCAGGTTTCTGGCTGTTCTGTTTAGCTCCTTCCTGTCTCCTCGAACACCGTCTGTGTCCGGACCCAGATAAGGGCAGTTATGGGTGCTTCTGGAAGTTCTGGCCAGATAACTCTCGGTCCTCCCGAATAGCTTAGACTGTCCCAGCTCTGGGGTTCAGGCTGGCTGCTGCCCACTGCACTGACCTGTGGCCCCCCGGGAACCTGTCCAGGGGGCAGGACCTGAAAGGAGGGAGGGCTTCACGCTCTGTCTGGGGACTTGTGGTTGAGGAGACGGAGAGAAACAGAAAGAACAGTAAGTAGCCTGGGAGGTGCAGGGGAAACGTCTGTGTCTCCACCTCTCCCAGGGGCTGTGGGGGCAGAGGGAGCGAGAGGCTGCGAGCTGCCTGGCAGCTGAACTTGGGCTGCGGTGAAAGAAAGAAGGGACACAGATTTCCGCTCAACATCGAGGTGAGCTGTCTGACCACAGAAAGAACTTTTCATAGGTACTAAGCTCTCCGTCACCAGAGGTATGTAACAACTCTCTGGTCCCTAACACTGCTTCCAGGTACAGAGTCCTTTACAACAAGGTGGGATCCCCTTTCCTGGGCCCCACCTGCCTCGGCCAGGGCTGTTGCTTGCTTCCCCTGCACCCCCAGGGCCCAGCAGCCACTGCACTCAGACACTGCAGTCCAGAGTCTGTGGTGGGAGCAGAGAGAGTCAGAGGAGAAGGAGCCAGTCCGACGCAGAGGTGGCAGGGAAGGGGAGAGCAGCGCCCCACAGCTGGGGGACAGACACCAACACCCAGGTCTCCCTCAGAACACTGGGCCCGCAGCAATCTCGTGGCCACTAGAGGGAGCCCATGGCTCTGTTTGCACCCACAGCCCAGGGCCCAGCTGTCTGGGGCACTGAGTTCAATTCTCCCACCTCTCCCCACAAAGCAGATCTGTCCTAAGGGAAAAATGCCAGGTGTCCTCTGGTTGAGATGCTTGAATTAGCTCCTCTCTGCATGCAGGCTCTCCCTGTTTCTACAAGCACATCGACACCATCTACTCCATCTGTCCTGTGTATGTCCTCTGCTTGGGCTGTTCTTTCCATGTGTCTGTCTCTTCCAGATTCTCTCTCTCTCTCACACTCACTCACTTGCTCACTCCTGGAGCTGGCTTATTCCTGCTCCCACTCTCTCTTTTGCTCAGTTTTAGGAACACAGAGTCCACCCCTGGATCCACCTTCTGATATTCAAAGGCCCCCTTGCTGAATGGAAAGTAATCTTGTCCAGCCCAGAGGAAGGATGGGTAAAAGGTGTTTACAGAAAGTATTCAGGTTCAGCTTGATCCAGAAGCTCAGAACAGACTCCTATGAAGGATCACAGGAGTTGAGGTTTGGCCTGAGCTGGGGTTTACAGGGTCTGAGCAGGAGGCAGGGGGCCTTGGGACTGGTGGGAGGCTCTGCTCAGTGGGCAAGACTGGCCTGGAGAGCCACATACCTCTTGGTTGAGAAAGCAGTACAGGACGGCAACAATGAAGCCCTGTGAAGCCAAAGAGAAAGGACCCCATCAGGATACTGTGGCCTGTTCTCAAGGTATTTGTGGTCTTTCTACTGCCTTTCCCCCACCCACCCTCTGGGCTGTGGCTTGAGCCAGGTCTTTGACAAAGGGGACGGTAGACTCATCACTTACTATGTGCCAGGCCATTGTCTCATGTCATTGTCATAGCAAGCCAGCCAAGTCTGTACTGTTGGCCCTATTTCTCCAGTTTCCTTTATCTGTGCATCCCTCAGTACTGCACACAGAGCCTGGCATGTGATGGGAGATGAGTAAATGCTGAACAGATTGGATGGACGCATGGACGTATGGGTAGGTGCATAGAAAGGTGGATGGATGGATGGATGGAGGGCTAGGTGCATAGGAAGGTGGATGGATGGATGGATGGATGGATGGATGGATGGATGGATGGGTAGGTGCATAGGAAGGTGGATGGGTGGATGAGTAGATAGGTACAGGGGTAACTGAATGAGTAGGGAGATGGGCAGATAGAAAATGGACAGATAGTTGAATAAATAGATGAGCGGCAAGAAGGGAGAATAACCAGCCTAGCAGCCCTCACCCTGACATGAAGTCAATCAAGCCTGTGGGCAGCAGCCCCTTCCTCGTGCCCCAGCCTCAGAGGGCAGGACTGCCTGTGGGGGTCCTCACCTGAAAGGAGCCCAGGCCCAGCTCCAGGGGGAGGCGGATGCCCAGGCCAGCACTGTCAGGCAGGAAGTTGAAGACGATGTAGTGAACTCCGAACAGTGGGATGAGGAGAAGCGTTGACTTGGAGAGACGCCTGCAGGAGAGCAGGGGCGTCAGGCTCCCCAGCCTGGAATCTCAAACTCCCTCCTGCCCGCTGCCCACTCTCACTTCCCTCCAGCTCTGCAAATCAACTCTTCACCCTGGGGACTTCCGTCCTCCCCACACGCACCCTGGGCTTCCTTACTATGGGGCCCTGGATCCTGCTCTTCTCTATGCCAAATGCTCCTGTCTCAATTTATTCCAGTCAAAGTCTATGACTCTTTCAAGGTCTATTTCAAAGTCCTCCTCCAGTAAGTCTTCCCTGACTGTACATGCCCCATCCGCACTCCCCATCTAGACAGGACCTCCTTCCGCAGGCTCTTACAGAAATTGATGCCAGCACTCATCAGCCTATTTGGCCTGGCACCTGGGTGTTTGAAGCCTCCATCCTTCCCACCCTTCGATCTCCCGGAAGGCAGTGACCAGAGCTATCCTGTCTCTGGGGACATGGGGAGGAGCTTGGGCAGGCTCGGGAAGGCCCGGACGTGAATAAAACAGAACCACGCTGACTCCTTCCAGTTATGCCCCAGAATCCCCCAAAACATGTGTGCATGTTACCAGTACTGAGACTGGGCGTGGAGGCTGCCCTGAGCTGGCTCCAGTTTCCTCAGCAGGATGCGAATAATATTGAGGAAAAGCCCAAAGTTCACCTGGACACAGAGGTGCAGGAAGGTGGAAGGCAAGACGTCAGGGGGTGGCCCTGGAGGCCTGACGTGGGGCCTCTTTGGAACTAGAAACCCCAAACCCTTGAGACACAGGGCTGTGCAGTGAATGGATGCGCAGGCCATTGCTCTAGAACTTGTACTGGAGACTGGGGGGGTCCCACGTGCCAACATCAGAGGGCAGGGGCTCAGGGCCCCCCTCCGCCTTCCGTCCTGGCACCAAGGGTGGGAGGCGAGGCCCTGCCCACATTCTGCACCTCCCAAGGGCTTCTCTGGCACAGAGCAGGTGGCCTTTACTTGGCACAATTGCTAAGTTGGGGATATGGGCACATTCACCAAGGCCATGCAAACCACTCCCGACCGCCCTGTGTCCTGCTGGGAGCAGGCGGTGGGCTTCAGCGGCAGCGGCACCACCCGCCCCTCCCTTGCCTGCCCAGCCTCTCACTGCAGTAGTCTCTGAGCTGCGACCAGGTGGGTCCAAACTCTGGGCTAGAAAGGGCCTGAGCGCCGATCGAGACCACACTCTGGTTTTACCAACGGGACTGAGGTCCAGAGAGGGCCTCACAGCCTGGAGTCGCGTTTCCTACTAGGCACAGCCCCTTGGTGGAGCCAGGGAGGATGGCTGAATAAAGCAGAGGACACTGGCCCCAGGAGCTGACCCCAACAGAGAGGACGATGGGCCCTTTGATGATCCACCAGTAGGGGGAGCTGTTGTCCAAGTCCCAGCACCTGGGGAGAGGACAGGCAGGGGCTGAGGCTGCGGCCCCTTTCCATGGTAACCCAGCGCACCTCCCTCCTCCCCGCTGTCTGCCTACCGGCATCCTGGCTCCTGTCCCTGGCACCGGTGGCACCGGAGCCTCCCAGCCTCCCCCACCTCCCAGGCAGCCTATCTTGTCTCTCAGAGAGTTGGGCCCCTTTTAGAAGGGGGTCCATTCCATTCTGGGCTCACCCTTTCTCTCCATCTAGATGGAAAAACTTCTGGAAAATCAGCCTATTTGCTACTTCTTGCTGGGTTCCAGGAGGCCCCCACTTACACCCACCGCCCCATCCTCACCCCCACCCCCACCCCTGCCTCTTCCTGAGCCCTGAAGTCCCAAGAATCCAAGGCCCCTTCCCACCCAGGCTCTGGTGCGTGCTGTCCACGGACTGGCTCCCCACCTACCACCCCTGTCCCAAGCCTGGGCTTCTGAAGGCGGGCCCGGGGCTCCTCCTCCTCTCCCAGCGTGGAGGAGGGCCACGCTGCCTGACTGTGCGCCCATGCCCTGCCCCGGGGCCTCAGGACCAGAGTGACGAGGGGGTCACCCAGACTCACGTGACATCTTCGAAGGCCAACTTGCAACCCACCCACGAGCCAGTGAGGAGCAGGGGGAGCCCTGTGGGGCACAGAGGGGACACAAGGGAGGGGTCTACATCCATGGCGTGGAGGCCTGCCCCCGGCTCCCACCGCCCCGGCCCACCACAGGGCACAGTGAAGGCAGGACTGGGAGAACAGCCCACAGGCCCCTTCTCCAGCCCTCGCTGTAGGGCCACTGACAACCCTTCCCTTCCCTGAGCTGAGGGGGCCTCCTGGGACGTGCCCCAGTCGTGCCCTCAGGACTCACCCCAGCCAGCGAGAACCAGCCGCCAGAAGGCTGTCCTGGTGCTAGGCGACGTGGAGGCCAGGAGGCAGGTCAGGTAGACAGCTTCTGCCGACAGCCAGCTGAAGTTGGTCATGGTGGCAAAATGCAAGGTGGCCACGGAGACCTTGCACAGAACCTGCGGGCCGGGGACTGGGTGCTTCAGAGTTGGGACACGTGTTGGAGCCCACCCAAGTCTCACTTCCCCACCAGGGCCCGTCCACCTTGGCTGCAGTGATGTAACATGGTGGTGAAGAGCCCAGGTGTGGGGTCGACGGCCTGGGTTCAAACCGACCAACTATTAGCTGGGCCACCCGCCACCCAACCCCACGCCTGAGCTTCTCGTCTATAAGAGGAGAACTTTCTGCACCTAGTCATGCCCTGACCATGAGGACTGAGTGGACACTCTGTGTATGGCTGCTGCCCCTTCCACCCTCCCCCACGCTTCCTGAGCTCACGCCAGTCCCTAGAGCTGGGGAGAGGGAGCGCCAGGTGTTCACGCTCAGCTCTGGCCGGCAAACATCCGCACACGCACCCGCCTTCATTCACTCATCTGTCAGGGGTGAGGAGCCCCAGCTCTGGGCTCAGACGGCCCAGGCTGGGTCCCTGTCCCACCACTAAGCAGCTGCGGGACATTGCCACGTGTCCCTCATCTACAAATGGGACAAAGAAACATACGTAGGAAAGAAAAGGTGATGATGTCGCATATGCAAGGCAGTTAGCGTAGTACCTGGCACCTAAGTGCTCAACAGACCTTGTCATTCTTCATTAACTAATCAACTCAGGTCATCGGTCGGTTCGCTCCTTTGCTCATCTGCTCATCCCCAGCACCGTTTTAGAGTGCCTCTGAGTGTGGGGCCTTCTTCTAC
The DNA here is from genome assembly GCA_004027475.1 of Anoura caudifer. Lineage (NCBI taxonomy): Eukaryota > Metazoa > Chordata > Mammalia > Chiroptera > Phyllostomidae > Anoura > Anoura caudifer. The sequence continues at coordinate 136,648 of PVKU01001843.1, read as the reverse complement.
GTTCTCTCTCCTCGCCTTCTCCCTTCTCCCCTCCCCCACGACGACTTCGTCTCCCTCGAACACGCCCCAGGTTCTCTGTGTATGAGTCTAGTCGCCCCGGTCCCTCCATTTCACGGCCCTCCCTCCCGTTCCCCGTCACTGCTGCCCACCCAGCTCCCCAGCTGCCCCTTCCCTGAAGTGCTCCCTTGTTCCCTCCCAGCGCTCGGCTCCCTTCACCTGGCTCCCCCTTGACCTTACAGGATACCGTTTGTCCCCTGGGAGTGACTGTGGGCTCGGGCGGAACACGGGGCTGGGGGAACGCCACAAGGAATGCGAAGTAGGACACAGGGAACAACCGATTGGCACCAGGGGCCAGCAAACGGCTTGAGGCTTCAGCACCTGGCCCCGGAGAGGGGCAGGAAGGTAGGGGGTGACTTCCTGTGCAGGAACTGGCCGTGCAGGAACTGGCCATGCTGGAGTCCAGGTTAACTAACAGGGCTGGGCAGGCTCCGGCAGGCGCATCTAGGTCTCTGATCCAGCCTCCCGCCCCCCCCACACCCCGGCCTCCCCAACCGTGGTTGTTACAGTGGAGAAGCTGCAGTGGTCCACGTTCTCGCCGTGGAAGAGGGAGGCGTCCTTCAGGAACGAAGCTCCCGCCTTGAGGATGAAAGTGGTGAACAGCTGGATGTGGATGTAGTTCCTGGGGCAATGGAGCCTCCTGCGGGGGTGGGGAGGGATGAGGCACGGGGGACGTAGTGGGAGGAGGCAAAGGGCGTTCTGAGAAGAGGGTAGCGGGGTGGGCTTTGAATTAGGGTGGCTTTGAATACACAGAGGGGAAAGGAGGCCGGCATTCCAAGCTGCAGGTGAGCAGAGGCGTAGAGGTGGGGGTGAGTCCCAGGAGGGGTCTACCCACGGGGAAAAGCCAGGGACAGCTTAGCCGGGGCCATGGCGCCTGGACCTGGGAACCTCTAGAATCCCCGGGCGAGGAATCGGGCTCGGTGCTGTGCACAACGGGGAGAGCGCAGAGGCTCCTGGGCAGGCGACGCAGAGGGCGAACCTGAGAGTGACGAGGATGGTGATGGCCACCAGGAGGGCCGCGCTAGAGACGCCGTGACCCAGGGTGTAGATGACCTTCACCGTGGAGAAGTAAGCTATCTGGGGAGCGTGGAGATGAGGAAAGTCTCAGAAACTGAGCCTCTGGGGAGCAGGGGGCTTGACCATCCAGCAGGTGCAGCTCTCGGTTCTACCCCAAACTCCCCACTGGGGGCCGGGGATGTCTGTGGGGACCCCAGCAAGCTCCCTCCATGAACTGAAGTGTTTGTATTTAGCCTGCCCTCTGCCCAACCCTCTGCTGGTGACCGAGGAGGTGGCGGCAGGGACGCCTCACTCTCATTAGGGCTCTGGGGCTGGAAGAGGCGGCAGGCAGGAACCCCACACCCCTGGGGAGTGACAGGAGCCCAGCAGGGAATTGGGCTTGTTTATCAACATCCACCTCGCTCGTTGGCTTGGAAACACAATGTCGCCCCAAAAAGGAGACAGCCGGCTACAACCATCCGGAAAAGCTCATTCTCTGACCAAGTGTGCAGATCAGTCAAAGCCCACCAGCCGGGACCCCGGGACAGAGACAGGGGTGCAGGCTGAGGAGGGGAGCAAGGGCCCAGCTCCCCTCAGGGAGGCGGGCAGTCGCTGTCCCTCTCTGTCCTCTCTGACTCCGTCTTTTCTCCTGAAAAGTGGTCAGACTCAGGCTCCGCCTCTCGCAGCAGGGAGAGCAAAGACATGTGGGGTTATGCGCCTGGAAGCACCTCGAAAAGCCCTGCTCGACTCGGAGGCGGGGGTGCCAGCTCTAGGCAGGGTCCCTGTGACCACTTGCAAGCCGGAGTTTCCCTAGCTCGCCCACCCCACAGCCAAGCGCGCTGCTCCACAGGCTGAGGATGAGCCGGGGAAGGAGCCTGCCCAGGACCAGGAGGAGACTCTGTGACCCTGGAACCGCCCAAGACTCTGCCCCCTTCTGGACATCTGCTGTAATGGACGCTCCAGCCTGCGGGCTGTGAGGGATATGGCGGCCCCTACACACAGGCAGACCAGCTGCACCCCCCGCCATCCCCAACATCCACGGCGAGCCTTCCTGCGTGTCGCCTCGTACCTCTTCGCTCGGCAGCTCCAGGGGCACAGGGCAGGCCACAGGGTACGGAGGGAAGGGCTCAGACCAGCCGGTGGCTGTGCAGTCCCGCTTCACTGCCCCTGGGAGGCCAGCGGAGGAGGGGAAGCAGAGATCTGGTCACAAGGACGCCTCCCCTGTCCCTGGGAGGGGCTGGGAGCCATGGCCATGGAGCGACCCTGGCAGGCTGCACAGACAGCCCCGCTAGGCGGCAGAGGGAGGGGAGCCTTCTCGCCAGAGGCGGGGGTTCCAGGCCCTGCCTGGGACACATTCTGGGGCCCTCATCTCTGCCCTCTGTTAACCTGAGAGGGTCATTCCCTCAAGCAGCAGAGTGGTGAGTTGGGCCCCAGGGCCCTGAAGGCCGGGGGGGAGGGGGAAAGGAGGCTGTCCGTGCTCCTGGAGGAAATGTCCGCCCCTGACACCCAGGCCGGGGGGGGGGGCCCTCCCCACCTAACCCAGTTGTCAGCTGGTGGCATCGTGCATCAGACAGGCTCTGCCCACTGCACCACACAGCCAACCCTCCAGCAACATCCAGGGAAGGTTATTTCCATTCCCAGCTCACTAAACCTCGCCCCCTCTAAGGTCACAGGTCAGGAAACTAAGGGTCCGGGAGATGAATCGACTTGCCCAAGGTCACACCAAAAGAGAGGAAGTTGTTCAAATCCAGGTCTGCCTGCCCTCCCACCAGGGATGCCTCTGCCATAGTCCGGCACCACCAGGTGAAAACACTTCCCCTCCCTGACCACACCCCCCCCCACCGCCCCCGCCAACAGGACCCTCACCTGGACCTGGCTCTGTGCTGAAGTGAGAGAAGAAATCTGGACAGGGGAGAGTCACCCACTCGCCAGGGCCTGCCACCGGCCAGCACAGCAGCCCATCCCAGGTCGAGGGGCAGCCTAGACAGATGGGTGGAAGCAGCCTGGGTTCAGCCCAGGGGACAGCTCGGTCCAACATCCCGAGAGGGGAGGCTGGAGGAGATGAAGGAGTCCAAGAAGCCGTCTCCTGCCTCCTAAGCCTCATACCCAGGGTGGCGTTGCTCATCCCCTCTGCTGCTTGCAGACACGCACTCTCGTCCTCTCTCAACCGGTTGATGAAGTCACACTCTGGGTGCACGTGGCCCAGTACCTGCAGGAAAGGGTTAACGGGGTGGGCCACGCCATTTGGATGCTTCTTCTGGGAAGGGGAGGGGAGGGGAGGGCCATGGGTATCAGAAGTTCTCCAAGCCACGATGCCACCTGCTTCGTGGCGAGACTCCAATGCCAAGGACGGGCCGTGGGGACCCCACTGGGCTCCAGCTGAACCCCACCCTGGCCCTGTGGCTCCCAGACTTGGAGCCCAGCTACAGGCAGTAGGGTCCGAGCTGGCTACTCACAACTGGTAATGGGTTCAGCAAGCAGAGGACGCAGGCACTCCACACCCTGCAGTCCATGGCAGGGGCTCAGCAGGGGCTCAGCAGGATCCTGCAGACAGCCCGGTGGAGTCCTGGCCCTCTTCCTTCCCCTTCCCTGGGGGCTGATTGCACAGGCAGAAGTCAACAAAGGGGACAGAACCAGCTGAATATTCACCAGGATTGCAGGACATCATGCCCAGCTGTGCCCTGGCGTGGGACTCTGTGTCCCTGGCTGGGAGGGGCTGAGCCCTTCCACCCTCTTCCACCCCCTTCCACTCTGTATGTCATCTTGTGCGCCTGTCCTGATAGCAAGGGCCCAGGACAGTGACAGCCACAGGATACTTCTTGCTCTAGTAGGTCCATATTCTTTACCATTCTGCTGGCCCATTCTGGAAAGAGCCTTCCTCCCCCTCCCCCGAACCGTCCCCCTACCAGTGAAGGAGGGTCAGAGGAGAAGCCAGAGACATGAGCTGCCAGTGTGGTTGGTGGTCCCAGCCTCATCCCAGGGCTGGAGGGTGGGATCAGGGCTGTGGGGACCCAGCAGAGGAAGGGGGAGGGTGTCAGTGGGGGCTGGAGAGGAGAACACGTTTGGGAAAAGAGAGGTGACCGTGAAGCACCTGCCTGGGCCGGCCAGGTGGCCGGGAAGGTAGCCAGTGGTCAGGACCTCGTTCCTCCCCCTGGCCAGGACGCCAGCCTGGACGTGAGGGGAAGCCTGCACCTGTGGACTCTGGACTTCAGGGTGGAGGGAGGGGTGGGGGGGCTTGCAAGGTGGTCCCAGAGCAGCCACACTGAGTGGGGCCGGATGACTGTTCTCAGCAGCAGAAACGAGATGGCTTGCACAGCCCCTCAAGTTATTTTTAACATGTGTTCCTGATCGTTCTTACTATACTTCCAGACTGTAGAAGGTGGAGCCCCTCTGGCCAAGCTAAAGACAGTGATCTAAAGGACCCTGGGCCTGGCCCAGCATTCTGGGATCTGGAAGCACATGTCTACGGTCCACGGTTGGGCTGCCCCAGCATTCGCACCCCGGAACTCGCTGGGCCGGGCGCCGGCGCCACCAGACGTGTTTACACCTGACGGGAATCAGGAATGACGAGGGCCCCCCGCCCCCGCCACATCTGGGCTGAGGAACCATTTTACATCAGCGAGGTTTTGTTTTTCCATCTGTCTTCCTCAGCAACGAGGCGTTGAAGAAAAGTATACTGAAAAGAAAACATGAACTCCCCAGGCCCCAGGCCCCCTGCCCTCTCACGAGCATCCCCATGTGTGTCCCCGCGAACCAGATGCCCCCACAGAGCTCCGCGCGGGTTCAGGGTGCACCCCCCTCCCCAGCAAGCTCCTCCACTGCAGTCCCCGGGGGGACTCGCAGCTGGGAGAGCAGAACCCTGGGAAGGTGTGGCTTAGAGGAAAAGCTAGAACCTTCTGTCCTTCAGTTATGAAGACGCAAGAGCCCAAGGACAAATGTCACCACTAATCACTGTTAGATAATTAGGGTCAGTGTCATTAGCATTAATGATGGTTAATCATTGATATTGATACTTAATAATAATTATAATTATCTGAAGTAGTGGTTCTTAACAGGGAACAATTTATGCCCTCGGGGAACATGTAGCAATGCCTAGGGACAGCTTTTATTACCATAGCCAGGGGTCAAGGTCAAGGGTAAGAAGGAGGGGGGTGGGGAAGTGCTACTTGATGTGAAATGGACAGGAACCAGGGATGCTGCTAAACATCCTGCAATGCACAGGGTGGCCCCACACCATAGGGCAAGTCCGCCAGTTCACAGGGCCGATAGGACTAAGGTTGGCAAGCCCTGATCTCACGTCCCCCAGGACCCCCCAGGCCCATTGTCCCTTCTGAACAGGCCAGGGCACCAAATTCCCACCTGTCACTAACTCTGTACCTACTTATCATCCAAGTTCTGCCTCCACCACTTGCTAACAATGGGACCTCGGCCAAGTTATTTAACCTTTCTGAGACTCAGTTTCCCACCTGAAAAATGGGGACGACCCCTTGCTTGCAGGGTGGATGGGATAAGAAATCAAGGAAAACATACACAGTCAAGGGCCTCACGCAGAGCCCAGTCCACAGTGGACTCCCATCGAGGCCAGCGCAGGACAAGGATGAGCTGTCAGCAATTACAGTTAGAACAATCAGGTCTTTGTACAGAAAAAATAAGACTAGGTCTCTAGCTCACGTTTACCGAGTATAAATTCTAAAAGTTTCGAAACCCTAAGTATAAAACAACAAAATCAGATGTTTTCCAATGATGGAAATTTCTCCTTAGAAGAAAGGAGACTTTCTAAATAAAAAATTGAAACTATAAACACAAGCTTAATATGTTTGACCACATCAACTTTTTTAAAAAATATATATGTTCAAGAAAAGACAAATAGGTAAAACTGCAAGCAAGCTACAGACTGAAAGAATATTTGTGACCAAAAATGATGAGTAAAGAGATAATATAAAATAATATTTTAAAATACCTACAAATCAATAATAAAGAGGAAAATAATAGAAAAGTGAGCAAAGGCTATGAACAGACAGTTCAAAGGTCAGTAACGCACAGGACAAATAAACAGAAGCGATGTCCGACGTTACTAATGCCCAACAAAACAGAGAGTTAAAATAGCGGTGACCGCCCTCTCCCACCTGTCGAATTGCCTGAGATGCCAATGTCTGACCCTACGAAGTTCAGGAACTGATGTGGGGATGCGGCACTTTGACACTATCCAGATGGGGGTGAACTTTATACATGTGCTTTGGAAAGCAATTCGATAGGATCAATTGGATCAATAAATGAACATACCCTGCACACCAGAAGTTCCTTTTCTGCATATTTGCCCCAGAGAGCGGTGTTGTTTATAACATGCAGTCAAACCCAGAAAACAGCAATGGAATAGCTCGATCAAATATGACGTATTCATGCACTGAGGTGCGTAGGGCATCAAAAAGATAAGTTAAATCTTTTCGCATCAGCAGGGAGAGAGTTCCCAATAATGTGTTTGAGGAACTTCTGCCTCCAGCCAAGACAGAATAGCAGGGACGGATCTGCCATCCTCCTGCATTACAAACAAGAAAGAAATCCAAACAAAATAGACAAAATATTGGGCTTTAAGGGGTGAAGGAGAAGAGTGCACGTGACCATCTCAACTGATGCAGAAGAAGCCTCTGACGACCTCTGACACCCTTTCAAGATAAAAACACTCAAGGTACTAAGGACGGAGTGAGCTTCCCTCGCACGATATGGGCCGTGCACAGAAGCCCCCGTGAACAGCCCACTCGGTGATGAAAAGCCAAAAGTTTCTTCCCCAAGATACGAGGAACCAAGAAGGGTGTCTGGTTTCCCCACTGCCATTCAGCACAGTACTAGAAGGTCTGGCCAGAACAACTGGACAAGAAAAAGAAATGAAAGGTACCCAAATGGTGGGGGGAGTGTATGTGTGTGTATCTCTGTTCATAGGTAACATGATCTTACATGTAAAAAAATTCTAAAGAGTACACACACACACACACACACACACACACACAGCTATTAGGGCTAATGGCCGAATTCAACACTGCTGCAGGACACAGACTCGACATGCAAAAAACCAGTTGTTTTCCTATACACACACAACAACACTCTGAAAAGGAAATTAAGAAAACCGGTTCCATTTACAAAAGCATCAAAAAGAATAAAATATTTTGGAATAAATATAACCAAGGAGGTGAAAGCCTTTCACATAATAAACTACAAAACACTCCTGAAATAAATTAAAGATCTAATTTTTAAAAAAAGATCTGAAGAAAGGGAAAGATATTTGGGTTCAGGAATTGGAAGACAATGTTGTGAAGACGGCACTACTTCCCAAACCGACATACAGATTCAAAGCAATCCTTGTAAAAACCCAAATAACCTTTTTATGTTCAGAATTAGAAAAATCCATACTAACATTCACACAGAATGTCGAGGGACCCTGAAAAATCAAAACAATTTTGAAAAAAAAGAAAAAGAAACAAAGTTAGAAGCCTCATACTTCCTGATTCCAAAACTTATTTCAAAGCTACTGTAACCAAAGCAGTGTGGTACTGGCAGAAAGATAAATTAGCCAGTGGAATAGAGTAGAGAACCTAAAAGTAAACCCTGGCATTTATGATGGTCAGTCGGTTCTTTGACGAGGCGACCGGGACCATTCAGTGGGGAAGGACAGTCTTTTCGGCAAATGGTGCTGGGAAAACTGGGTCTCCACGTGCACAAATGAAGTTGGACCCTTCCTTACCTTACCCTATGTACAAAAATTTACTCAAAATGAATAAATACCTAAACTGAAGAGCTACACCTAAAATTCTTAGCGGAAAACACAAGGGAAAATCCTCATTACCTTGGATTTCACGATGGTTTCTTAACTATGGCACCAAAAACACAGGCAACAAAGAAAAGCAGACAAACTGGAAGTCATTAAAATTAAAAACTTGACTGCAGCAAAGGACACTATCAAGAGAATGAAAAGACAACCTGTGGAATAAGAAAAATATTTGCAAGTCATATATCTGATAATGCATTAATATTCAGAACATATAAAGAACTCTTAAAACTGAACAACAAAATAACAACCCAAATCAAAAATGGGCCAAAGACTTAAACAGATGTAGTCCCCAAATGCTATACACATGAAGAAAGTCCAGCATCATTAGTCATTCGAGAAATACAAATCCTCTATGAGATTTAATTTCACACCCACCAGGATGCCTGTCATTTTTTTGAATGGAAATTGAGGAGTATGGATGAGGATGTGGAGAAATTGGAACCGTCACGCAAGCTTGTAGGAACGTAAAACAGCGCAGTCGCTTTGGGAGACAATTCGGCCGTGTATCAAAAGGTTGGCCATAGAACTGCCACTCTCGGCAATTTCACCCCTGGGTATGCATACAGAACAAACAAACGAACAAACAAAAAACCTTAAAGCAGGAACTGCAACAATACTTGCCCCACAGCAATGCGTACGGCGGTATTGTTCACAGTAGCCAAACTCGGGAAACCAGCCAAGCGTCCATCAGCGGAGGAGTGGACAAACGGGATGTGGTCTCTACCCAGAATGGAATATTACTCGGCCATGAAAAAGGAATCAAGTTGTGACACGTGCTACCGCATGGATGAACCTTGAACATACTACGCTAAGTAAGAGAAGCCAGACACAGACAGACAGAGATGGCGTGACTCCACTTACATGAGGTACTGAGAGTAATCAAAGTCAAAGACACAGGAAGCAGAACACGGGTCGCCAAGGTCTGGGGCAGCGGGGGATGGGCAGTCATTTCTTCATGGATAGGGAGCCCCTGTTTGGAAAATGAAAAGGTCTGGAAATACAGCAGACAGTGATGACGGTTGCCCAGCACTGTGAGTGCCCTTGCTGTTGCTGAATTGAACACTTAAAATGCTTTCAATGGTCATTTTATGTTATGTATATTTTACCACAGTTTTAAGAAGAATATAGTTTTGCTTTAATTAAGCAAAACTATAATTAATATAGTATGGGGTTTATGGTATATATGAGAAGTAAAAAGTGTGAAATACTAGGAAACAGGCCCAGAGGAGGGAACTGGAAGTGGATGGCTGTAAAGTTCGTATCTACATGAAACAGCGTCATAGAGTTCAAAGGCAGGTTGTAGTGAGTTAGAGATAGATATTGGAAATGCTTAATTTCCCACATCAAAAAATAAAACAAAGAGATACGGTTAATTAGCCCAAAACTGGAGATAAAACAAATCACATAAAAACTGATTAATAAAAAAAAGGAGGAAAAGAAAAGGAATAAAGTGGAAACAAAGAGCAGATGGACAAATCAAGGGGAAGAGCAAAACCATAGCAGTAAACCCAGCGACATGAATTTAAAAATTAAATGTAAATGGACTCATTGCTCCAACTAAGGCAACTGTCAGACTGAAAGAAAAACCAAGACCCAACTATATGCTACTTTCAAGAAACTCATTTTCAGGAAAAACAAACAAACAAACAAACAAACAAACAAACAAACGACAGCAGTACTATACAAAGTTTTAACAGATCGCAGTCGCTAGTGTTCCGTTCTTCCCTGCATCGGGGTCACGTCTGTCTGAGCCACACGCAGGTGGGCTCCTTGAGGGCGGGGACGCACAGGTTCTTCTCAGGGAGGGGCCCACAGCACCGCACACCCGGCTCAGGACCGCAGAGGCTTTTCCGTCCGCCCTATGTTTGGCGCCCCCTGGTGGTCACGCCGAACAAACGCAGACCCTTCCCGATGGTGGCTGGGTGGCTCCGGACTTGCCCGTTGCTAGGGCTGGGGTCTTTCTTGTAGCTGGTGACGGCCGCAGCAATTTCTGGATACTTGGCTCAATGTCCCTTTCTGGGCTGAGCTGGAGGTAGAAGGTATTCAGAACAAGGCCAGAGTGACCCCTACCCTGGCTGAGTTTTAGCCCCTCGCCCTGCTCCCGGACTCTGCCCTTTCCTCTAGCACAGGATCAGAGGCCCCGGTACCTCAGAATGGATCCCTACAGACAGAGGCCCCACCCCCACTCCATCCTCGGCCCTCTGAGAGGGCGCCACACCCCGCTGGGCTCTGCAGGGCACCAGCTGTCTGTTGCCATCAGCCACTCTCTCAGGGGCCCTCTGACCCAGCTCTGCATGGGGCCATGGTCAGAGGTCAGGGTTGGAGCTCAGCCTGCCATCTAGTTGGGGTCTTCGGTGAACCAGGGTTGAAGCTTAGACTGGGGGACAGGTCAGGGCTAACTTTGGGGCCGGGTCAGGCAGTCTCCCGCCAGGGTCGGAATCAGGAAGAGAACCAGGGCCCAGGGTCCTTGGGGTACATTAATGACGCTTTGACTCCTCGGCCTCTGGGTGGCAAAGCAGGTTCTGCTGTAAGGCTTCCAGTCTATCTCACAGTGGCAAAGTGAGTTTTCTGCCGAACAGAGGTTATGGTCCCCAGAGAAGCACCTGCTAATTTCAGGGGCATGGTAGGGCGGGGCAGGATGAGGTGTGGACCGGCAGGGGTGCAGGGGGAGGCGCTGGCCCTCTGCCAGGCAATGTGAGAACAATGTGATACTTTGTTTTCTTCCAACAGAAGAAGGTGCTGGGATTTGAGCAGGGATAACTCAGCTCTCAGGAACTTGAAACTGACACAGACTTTGCCCTCCTCCCAGAGCCAGATTCTCTAGCCCCATGACAAGAGGGCCTCCCCATGAGGGGCACAGACCCAGCTGTCTCTGGCATGTGCCCAGCAGGTGCAATTGTCCTTATTTTGCAGAAGAAGAAACCGAGGTGCCCAAGTTTGCGCAGGAGATTGTTCTCCCAGTGGGGTCAGGGACCAAGCCTCCTGGCTCCCAGCCCCGAGTGCTCTCTGGGGCCCACGTTGTATGCTGGGATTCACCGGAAGGTTCTAAGTTTCAGTGGCTCATTGGGCCTGGAAGAGGTTTACACACAAACTCGAGGTGCTGGGAGCAGAGAGCATGGGGGGTCAGATGCCCGCTGTACCCCACGGAGAGGGGAGAGTGGGGCTGCACCCCACCCACGGTCCACCTGCACCCCTCCCCAGACTTCCCAGATGAGGCCACGCACCCCTGCAGGCCGAGGAAGGACTTGGTTGCCAAGTAAGGATTGGCCATTTTGCCCACTCTCCTCACAGGTGGGGAAACTGAGGCCCAAAGAGGGAAGGAGACCTACCCAGGGTCACACAGCCAGTCAGGAGCAAAGCCAAGGGGCTACCTGGACAGCAACAGAGAAAGGGTGTGCCCATGAAAGTGGCCCCGGGTCCGGTGGGGACAGAGCCGGGCCCGTCTGAGCAGCACCGGGGGGGGGGGGGGGGGGGCGGACCCCGAGCGGCTGAGGCGGGTGGTGGGAGGGGTCTGTGCTCTCTGGCCCAAGTGTTCCTGGGCCGCAGTGTGCCTGTGGTCAGGAGGGGAGAGGAGTCCCCCACAGTTAATGACCTTCTGCCACAGGCAAGATTCACATGGACAAATCTCAGGAACTGAAGGGGGAGGGAACATCCCAGAAAACCATCTGCAATAGGCCACCATTTTTATCAAGCTCAAAGACAGTGTATATACAAGCATGATAAAAAAAATTTTTTAGCCAAGGAATGACAAACACAGAATTCAGGATAGTGGGCATCCCTAAGGGCTCTTTGGGGAGCAGAGGACATGCACATAGCCAGACACAAATTTCTGGAAAGGCTGTAGTTCTGGGATGAGGAACAGGCCATGAGTGTTTATTACATTGTTCAGCTTCATCACTTCTCTAATAATTAGTACCAATACAGAGCTTGCTCTGCGTCAGGCCCTTTAATAAGCACGTTTCAACCACGAGCTCATTTAATCTTCGCAACAGCTCTAGGAGGTGGGTCCCCATTTTACACACGCGGAGACTGAGGTACCAGTGGTTTGCTGGAGAGCCCACAGCAAGTAGGAGAGCCTGCTTTCGGAGCCCAGGGTCTAAGCCACTCTACAAGCAACATGTATTATTGTACACATGTGTTATTGTTTCAACGTGATAGAAAACTTGGAGTGTACTGGGGAAGGTAGGAAGGAAGCCGCTGCTTTGTTCCAGGCGAGATACAGGTGTGCGGCGCTTGCTCTCTGCCCTCAGATCAAAGTCCTCTCTGTGTCCCCTCCTCTGCCCCCTCCCATCTGCCTACACGACTGCCCACCCATCTCTCCTCTGGGCAGCCTGCTGAAGACAGTGTGCCTCTGTGGGCACCCTGGGTACCTGGTGCCGTCAAGGCAGCAGGATGGAGCCTGGGAGACTCACGGGGGAAGCAGCCCCGTTCCCCACTGGGAGGACCGCTGAGTCTGGGGCCGGGCGCCTGGGTGCCGGCCCTCAGCCCTGATCTGGAGGGGCCAGTCCCGGGAGGGAAGGGGCAGTGAGTGCAAGGAGGGGCTGGACGTCCCCCAGGGCCCTCTCCTGGCCTCTGGCTGCAGCTCACCCTACCCAGGCCAACCAGCCCCGCCCCTCCCGGGCCCCTTATTTATAAACCATCTGTCCCTGTGTCCCTGCCTGCCCCACTGTTTGTCCAAAGCTTCAGCTGCTTCCCCTGATAACCCAGGTTCTGGAAAATGAGGAGGGGCTCAGGGCAAGTGGAGTTCAGGGGTGCTCTGCCGTGCCCCTCCCCTGCTCAGGAAGCTTCGGGGGCTCCCCATGGACGCGGCAGGGCCTAGTGCCTAGACCAGGCTTGCAGACCGGTAGCGGTCCTCTTTAAACATTCAGTTTCCGCGGTGGTCCCCGCAGCAACGCCAGCGTGCTCGGCCAAGGCCCTCAGAGCCCACCGAGGACGTTCAGAGAGAGCCCAGAGGGCACACGACTCACCCTCACTCACACGCCAGGCAGCTGGCCCTTCTCCCCAGTTCACCGCCCTGCCGCCCTCGCCGACCTGCGCCTGCAGGGAGGTGGAGAGGCTGCAGCACGGACTCCTGCGCTGCCCGTTCGAGCCGCGTCCCACCGCACTGGTTGCCTAACCTCTCGTATTCCTAGTTGCTTCATCTATAAAATGTAAGCCTGGTCTGTTCTGTTCAGGGCCCCGTACCCAGAATGGTGCTTGACACACAGTAGGGCCTCAGCAGATATTTCCCGGTTAGATGAGGGAGGGAACCTTGACTCTCAGCTGGTGTAGGAGGACCAAGCACAGCCCTGCGTGTGGAGCTCCCTCACGGTGCCGCCGCCGTGCAAAACCGCAAACCGCCCCCTCACTGACCACTGGGGTTCCCACCCCAGCCTGCGCACCCCGAGCCTAAGGAGTCTGCCCAGAGCACCCCAGGCTGGCCTCCTCCCCAGCAGGCTCCTCAACTGGTGACCCTGCTTCTCTGCCTACTCCAGGTTCCCTCCAGGTAGTATCCAGGGAAACAGCACCCCACGGGCCCCTCAGGGTCCATCCTGTAAGACCCGGGTCCGATGGACACCCCTTTTCTCTCTTCTCTTTCGCTCAGTGAATGTGTCTCTCCTGCTGTGACTGGCCAGGTGCAGGGTGGGTGGCCGAGGGGGCCATGGTCAGAAGAGGGAGCCTGGCCCGCATGCCCTGGCTACTCCCTGTGCCCAGGGCAGCTCTGGGGGCCCTAAAGGCCTTTGCAGGGGTGGGTCAAGGCTACCCCAGGGACAAGGAGAGGCCAAGACAAGACATGGCCTCAGTGAAAGGACCCAGAGATGAGCACCGGAGTAGGCTCCCGCTGGCTGGCAGGAAGAACTCAGAGACTGAGCCCCCAGGAGGCTTAGGGCAGGTCTCCTCTCTCTGGCCTGTTTCCCAGCTCTGTATTGGGAGGGTTCTAGGCATGAGGGCTTTGACCAACTCCTCAGCACTCCCACCCAGCCCTCCCCTGGCTTCCTAGCATCTCCACACCTGCGGTCCCATCACTGCCCCAGGAAACCCAAGTGACAGGCATCTTCCACTCAGCCTGGACTGCTAAGGAGTACCCCCTTCCCCCTTCCCAGACCTTCCTGAATCCAGTAAGCCCCAGAACCTGCCTTTTGGGGCCCACGGGGATAAATAACCAGCAGGAGGAGGGTAGGGTTTTGGCATGGGTCCTCCTGGCAATGCGAAGCCCTTGGAAGGGGCCTCTCTGGCTTCCCCCAAAAGTGGGGCTGAGGCTTGCAGATGGTGTCCCCACTGGATGCACCCCAGGGTCTGTGGGATGGGGCCAGGCCTGTGAGTGCTGCCCCAGGCCACTTCCTCCCTCGGGCCGCTGGGCTGGGACCGGGGGCAGGGAGATGAGAATGTCGGCTCCCAGGGCCCAGCCTCAGCGAGAGACAGCTGGGACCCAGTCCAGGCCTTGCTCCCAGCGCTGCGAGCAGGGTCTGCTGGGCTCCCTGGCACAGCCAAGGCACAGGAAGAGCAGTGAGGACAGGCAGTGGGGGCAGCAGTTACCCGCACTCAGTGTAGTCCTGCCCCAGCCAGAACTGGACCCACCTGATCCCAACCTGGCCGGCTCTTCCCAGGCAACCTGGAGCTCCCAAGGACCAACCCAAGGCCTCCACCCCTCTGTGTGTTCCCGCAGTACAGATGACTGAGTGCAGAGCCCGAGCGGGCAGTAGGGCAGATCTGCAGAGATAGGAGGGGGAGTGAGTGGGAAGACCCCCAAGGTCAGCCCAGGGGGAGGGGCTTCCAGTCATGAGCTCTTGACAGGGTTTGGGGCAGATTCCAACCCCATTGCATGGATGGGGAAACTGAGGCACAGAGAGGAAGAGGCCTCATTCAATGGGCGACAGCAATTCGGTGGCAGAGATGGGCCTAGAACTCCCGACCCAGTGCTTATCCCACTTCTCCCAGCCCTGGTGGCGAGAGAGCCCTGCCACCCCGAGCCCGTCCTGCCCCCCCTAGGGCAGCCCTGTTTCTGGACACCCCAGATGGGGGCCTGGCTTGGCTTGGCCCCCCCAGCCTGCGCCACCTTTGCCCACACCTCCAGGAGCTTGGCAGGGACACCAGCCTCAGCTGCTTCCTGCACAATGGAAGGCCGGTCAATGATTCACGGACCTCCGTTCCCAGAGGCCTTCTCTGGACGCACCAGGCACCTGCGGGACAAGCTCCCCCAGGGGGACAGGACAGAGCAGGATGGGGATTAACCAGTGATGGGCCCAGCGGAAGTCACCGCGAGGATGAAGGTCCTCCCCACCCATCACCCTGACCGAGCACAGCCCTCCCCCGCCCCATCCTCTCTCCCCGCTGTTTCTGTGTATCTCTCACCCATCATAATCTCTCGGTTTCTCCTCAGAACCGGCTCTTTCTCTCCCCCCTCCATCCTCCCCCACCACCGCCCTCTGTGTGTGCACAAGCTCCAGCGGCCTCCCTTCCCCCCTGCCCCCAGCACGCCCACTCCGACTCCGAACTCCTTACTGGCCTTCTTCCCTCTCACCTGCCCTCAGGAGAGGTTCCGATAAACCAGGCCAGCTGGGGCTCTAAACTGGGAGCCTGGGGGCTGAGGGGCCCTCAGAGATAGTGCCCAGGCCAAGACTTCCAGGGTGGGCTCTGCAGAGAACCGGTCCTCTGAGACAGCGCTATGAGTCACTCTCAAAAGCGAGCTCAGGGGACAAGTAAGTCTGGTGAACCCCAGCTTAGATAAGTGAGTCCCTTCTCAGCCTGCTACGGTCGGTCTCCCAGAGGGCTGGGAGCTTGTCCGACTGGCCTCTTCGCCTGTGAAAGTCAGTCAACAGCTCCAGGAGCTGGGCTGTCACCCTGCAAGGCCCACAGAGTGCAGGCGACACACCGAAGCCCAGGTGATGCACCCAAGCCCGTCACTACGGCCTTGGCCAGGCACGTGAACGGCACCTGTTGGTGACAGGCCTGGGCTGCTAAGCTCCATTTCCAGTCTAACTCTAGAATTTCCACTCCGGAAATTCGACCTGGGGGCAGCCTGGGGTGGCTTCACTCTTAGGCAGAAGGAGGGAAATGGGCAGGGAGCTGGGAGTGCTCAGAAATTTCTGGAACTGAAGGTGTGGGCCCCATGAAAGCATTCCTGGGCTCGGTATCTCTAGGCCCCACATTCCTGGAGGCAGATGCCTCAGCTCCTTCCAGCCCAGGAAGTCACTGCCAGCCGTGGAAATTCTTGGAGTTCGTCTCGGATGGAGGGAGCCACTGGCCCATGGGTCACGATCAGGTGCATCAGTGACTCCTGGAACTTCACAGCAGTTTAACAGAGTGGTTCTCATCTTAGGGCCCAGGAACCCTGGGCGTGGAGCAGACGCACCTCTCCAAGCCTGCGGAGAAGCAAAGAGAAGGGGAGAGGGGGTAAACAGAGGCAGCAGACAAAAAGGTACAGGTGTGTCCAGAGGACCAGGAACTTCTGCGTGTGCGTGTCTTCGCTGGTGAGGCCCAGAAGTGTGGGTGGAAGCAGAGGATGCTAGGCCAGAAGGTCACAAATCCTTACTTGAGAGGTGTAGGTGCAGGCTTGGTGGCAGGCACGTGCCAGGTGGTCTATGGAAATTACAGGCGCTGTGCCCTGTGGCTCCGAGAGGGGCCGCCTGCAAAGCCAGCTTCCGCCAAGGACTTGACGGAGACACAGAACCAGCTTCTTAAAGACGCACTCACCTCCCAGGGCCTAACTCCATCAGGAATGTTAGCTGAGGAAGCATGAGACAGGGAAATAGAGGTTGCCAGCATTCTTATCAAATGTTTGATTTATTAGGCACTTCTCATTGCAAAAAAATTTTCATTGAGTTAAGAAAAAAAACCCAAAACCAAAAAACAAGGAGTGTACTCTGTCCAGCAAGGAGACCTGATTGGTGAGGGGGAAACGAGCCAGACCCCCCACGAGACCCCCTAGGAACTTGATTTTTCCAACAGGCAGATCAGTACCGACTGCCTGGAGCTCGGCAGTGGCCCGCCCACTCTGTGGCTCTCATAAAATGCCCTCATGTTGTTCAAAAACCCGAGCTCGAAGTAAGGGGCGTTTCCTTGGAGTTCAAACACATAACCTAGAAGCTGTGATTGGGTCATGCCATCGACTGGCGATGATGCGGAAGACCCTGCCGTAGGCTCCCGGCCAACTTGGATGTCACCGATTCCTGCTGCGTGGGCTGACACCCCCCTCCCGCCACCCACCCCACTCCCACACACCCACCCAAGTGACATTCAAACTGTCCTGACCCCCCACGTGACACATGGGCACCTGCCACAGGGGTCAACGTGACACTCAGGTAATTAAAATTAATTTTGTTGGTTTTATAGGTTTAGTTTGCCTAGGTGTTTTCTCATTGAGTTCCTTAAAGGCATACGTCATTTACATCTAAGTTGCATTATGAAAAATATAAGCTAAGTTTACAAAAAAGGTAAAGCCCATGTTCAGTGAGGAGCCAGGGATGTGTGGGCCCATTCAAGGCTGCTTGAACAGTGGGCTTCCACCCGAGCACTTTCTCAGCTTTATTGACTCTTTGGGTTTGCTTTTTGTGGGTTGGACACACTTGCTGAACTTACTGAGACTCAGTTTCTTTCTCCCTCCCAGCCATTTTTCTCCCTCCATATTATAGATCTGTTTGCTTACTTAGTAGTTTGTGGGGAAATATCTGCCAGCCTCCCCCCCCCCGCATAAACACAAGCCCACCAGCCTACTCAAGCTGCCGCTCTCTTACACTGGGGTGGGCTGGCTTCCCGCCAACCCAGCACAGCACCCATGGCGACATCTGTCAGTAACAACATGGCTGTGGGCAGGGGACACGTCTACAGCCTTTGACCATGTGGCAGGGATGGACCATGGGCTAGGTGGCAGGGCCTGGTGGAGCCCTGGGTCTGTGTCCTTATACAAACCGTGCGTGGCTCTCCCACGAATGACAACCACTGGGAAGGTTCTTAGGACAGATCAGAGGATGACACCAAGTGTATGACAGGACTGAGTTCTCCCCAACACACACACACATGCACACACATATGCATTGAATGCTTTGGGCCCCACCCAGAGGTGACATACAAAACATATAACAGCCACTTGTGTTGGGGCATCAATACACCAGAACTGCCCCACAACTATGGTGCTGGACAGGGTCCTGGTGGCCCCCTGCTGATGACACTGTTGACCCCACAAGTACTGGGCTGTGGAGAGGCACAGAGGTGACCAGAGACTAGACAAGGGCCAGGGCAGCTATGGAGGCCAGACACGGGGGAGGGACCCTTGCAGAGCTTGGACCAGTTAGAAGCATTTTCACATTTCAGGACCCGAGAGGCCGTACAGACCCATATAGCTGAAGGTCAGTTGCGCCTCACCTGGTTCCCCATCAACACCCTGGAAAGCACAGAAAAATAAGCAAAGCCCCATATGCAGAGAATGTGGCTTCACTGGAATGAGATAGAGTCACCTGAGCAGAACGAGCTCACTGACATTTCTGGGGACCCTTCACCGGCGGCCTCTGCACTCGGGGCCAAGGCGTTGGTGGGAGCTCTCTCTCTGGAGGTCTGGGGATGATGGTTGTGCAAGCGAAGACCTCGCCTGCCTTCCCTGCCTCCAGAATTGCCCCCTTTCCAGCACTAAGGACAGTAAACATCCCCACCTGCGGGCCCTCGGCCCCCAAGATTGGCCCTGAGCTCCAGCAAATTCCACTCATCGCCCTCATTGTCTCCTAAACCTAAAGAAAACAAGGCATCATGCCCAGCAGCTCGTCCATAAAACATTAATCACCATCCCCCTCCTCGAGAGGCTCCTGACCGGTGAAGGTGAGACCCGCAGGAGGGATGGAAAAACCCTAATGGGCCAGCATGCGGCCGGACCACGCCGAGGGCGGGGGCCCCTGGCACTAGGCCCTCCAGTGCTTTTCCAGGCCGGCTCCCAGCTTTGGTTCCCAGGATCCTGAGGACCAGCCTGGGAACCCCAAAAGGAAGGGATCCCTCCCTGCATCTACTGGTCCCCCCAAAGGCGCTGTGGTCCCTGGGGCCAAGGGGCAAGTGGCTGCTGCAAGCCATCCATACACTTGCACTTGGTCCCTCTTTGAGGCCACTTGAGCTTTTGAGAGAATAAAGGTGCTGGGATCAGGACCAGAGTCGTGGCCCCGCTGCGGCTGCATGGCGCCTCTGCCTGACCAGCTGACTGGCCCCAGATTCCTGGGGGCTCAGAAACCCAGGGCCGATCGACCCAGTGCTTGAGGTCGTGTACGTGTGTAACTAAGAAGCAACTTCAGGTTGACCTGAATGTTGATCACGGGCTCTGGCTGACATTCCCTCTGAAGGTCTTTGGCAATCATGCAGCCTGGACCGGGGTTCCCAGGAGGCCTCAGAACAGGTGGGGCAACTGTCCAAGTGCAACTCTTTGCCCTTGTGGGTTTAATGGAGAGACAAATATTCTAGGACCGAGTAACTGCTGAATGACATCCTGCTTCCTGCTGGGCCAAGGGCAGAGGGCACGGCCATCCAGACCAGCTGAGTCACCTCCGAGTGCACATCTCAGGACCACAGGGGAGTCCAGAGGGGCAGGAGCCTGTTGTCTGGTCTCAGCAGAGATCCGGTGGACAGGGCAATAGGTGTCTGCCACCAAGCAGCTCACGTGTGTGGTCACCTGAATAGCAGCTGGAAGTTAAAGGCTGAGTCATGGAATCTTCCAGGAAATTTACTCTCTCCATTAAAGTTGGATGAACAAATTTGACAAGGGCTGTGACTGCTCCAGAAGCCCCATGCCAGTTCCCGTTATTCCCCCCAAATCTCTCCTCCATGCTGGGCTGGACAGAACAAGAACAGAGCAGAGTCAGGGATGACCCCTGAGAGATGAGGTACCTCGAGCACTGAACCCGCAGGCTGGAAGGTAACAGGGAGTCGGGGACAGGCTGGCCCCCAAGCTTTTGCCCCTGGCCTGAGTGGTATCTGAAGCCCCTTCCCGGTGCATTATTACTCCTCGGAGTGCAGCATTGCCCTTCTCCTTCTCAGGTTCTCTGAGGAGAGGGGACAAGCACTGCGTGAGCAGGTTTAGCAGGTATTTTCCTTCCAGATAGAGGACCAGTCAGGCAAGAGGGCCTGGGGAGGCTGCGATGGTGCTAGTGGCAGAGGAGCAGCCTGGGGCCAGGTGGTGCCAGTGAGTCTCGGGCAGACACTCTGCCCCACTGGTCTCAGAATGAACCGAGCTTTTGCCTAGTGCCAGAGCCCCCTCCTTCCCTTCCTTCTCCCTCTTCACACCTTGTAGCCTGAGGAAGCCTGGTTGCCCAGCTGGCTGGCCTAGACCTGAACTTAGTGGAAGTCATGACAAAATTGGCCAGCCACGGAGAGGAAAGAGGCCCATCTTTGAAGCCAGGCAGAGCGAGTTCAAATCCCAGTTCTGCCACGCACCTGCTCTGGGACCTTGGACAAACCATTTCACCTTCTGGGCCTCAGCATCCTCTGTACACGGAGGCAGCTGTCTTCATCTCCCAAGGATGCTGTAAAGATTGGAAAGACTGTGTGTGAAGTCAGAGGGGAGAGCCTCACAAACAGTAGTTCTCACAAAATACCAGCTCCCCATCCTCTTCCTCAGACCCTATCTCTTGACCCTAGGATCTAGAAGTTGCCTTAAACAATCAGGAAGAAAGGTTCTCCCCTGGAGCGGCCAGGGGTGGTCCAGGAGGAGCAGAGGTAGAGAGAGGGGAGGGGGGCCGGGCCAGAGGTAGGGTCTGGGAGGGCTGCGTGCCTGGGAGGATGGGGCACGGTAAGAAAAGCAAAGCAGGGCTGTGCGAGGGAGCCCGGCCCACCCCACTGTCAGGCCTGGGGGCCGCGGGCTAGCTCACACCCGTTCCCATGGCCGGGCAGTCACACCCCATGCACACCAGTCTGTCCTCTACCTGGGAGACGCACGGACAGTTTGGGCGGCTGAGACAGCCCCAGTGTCACTCGGGGCCCAGCTCACGCTGGAGAAAGAAGTCCTGCTCCCACAGCGCCGACTCTGCCTTCACTGGGGCGGCCTGGCCCCCCGCCCGGCCCAGCGGCCTTGTGCCACCGTCAGCCACGCCCTCCACCTGAAGACACGGGCTTCTTAGGAGGATTGCTGGGGCACAAGGACCTTCCCAGACACCCCATCCCTGCTCAGTCCCCGTCTATGGTGACACCATCCTGTGTGGCCTAGGGTGATCTCCAAAAGGGTGACAGTTCTCAGAGCCTCCCAGACTCCAGGCTGCCTGGGAAGTGCAAGCCTGCCCATGGGAAGGAGCCTGCCCTTACTACGAGCACTCATTGCTCCCGATACAGTTGTCCCTTCTGGCAGAAACTAGCCCTTAGAGTGTATGCACGGATGGGCGGTGGCATCAGGGCTATGGGTCCAAGTGTCAGCTTGCCTTAGACATTGTTCTGAGACCTGGGACATTCTCCAAGGACCCGCACACCTGCCACACACAACACCCCCCCCCAACAGTGTGGAGGGGAGCCATGAATGGGGAGGGCTGTGGGGGTTCCAGAGGCCTGAGGGGGTGAGGACAGGGTCTGTTTCATCCCACACTGGCCTTGGGGCCATGCAGGGACAGGCTGGAAAGGCAGGAGTAGACAGAGGGGTCCCTTCCTGGTTCCCCATCACCATCTAGGCAGAGGCCAGCTCACTCTGACCTCTCTTTCCTGACGGAAGCCACAGAGCCCCCCAGGGAAATGCACATTCTCACTGACCGGTCGGGCGGGTCTGGGAGTAGAGGGGCCCCCAGAGCTCAGGGTACGCTTCCTTTCTTGGCTTCTGTTGGTCGTCCTCTGCTGGCCAGCTCAGCATCCTCTGCGCCTGGTGAGCCCTCGCTCAGCTCTGCATGGTGGGCCTGCCTCCCCCATGGGACAGAGCCTGGGGCCCCAGGACCCGGCACAGACGTGGGTGAAGGACCAGAAGGAGGGGCTCCCTGGGTCCCGCCACGAGGAGGGCAGAGGGCTCACAGGCCTGTCACACTGCAAACCCACTGTCCCCACCCCTTCACATGCTGGGATCACAAAGGGGCCCTATCAGGGGCCAGGCCCTGCGTCCCTCCGACGGAGTGCTGGGCTGGGGCTGTGTTCGCCCCAGAGACCAGGGGTCCTGGGGCAGGAGGCAGGCAGTGGCTCCCCTCAGACTGCGTCCCGAGGACAGGGCCCCAATGCCCTCCCAGACCAGAGGTCCTTTGTAGAAACGCAGTGAAGAAAGAAAACTACGGAAGCCTGGATGACCTTAGAAGTCAGTTTCCTTTATTTTCTTAACATAGAATGAAACTCCAATTCCAAGGAGACATATATGAAGCGCAGACAGAAGCAGGGTCCTGGTGCGCACAGCAAAGACCGGGCAGGGAGTGCGGGTCTGCCCCCTCCCCCTCCAGCATGACCCTCTGCCCTCCAGGGCCCTGGCCGCGCTCCAGGCAGAAACCGAGAAGGTGGGGATGAGAGGGGTCAATCTCGTGGTCCAGGCAGTAGCCAGAGACGTGCCTTGGCTGCCAGGCCTGGCCAAATGGAGATCTAGCTGTGGGACCTTGGGCCTGTTTCCTCATCCGTTAAGTGCTCCCTGCTCGGGAAGGGGGGAGAGTGGACTGGAAGTCCCTGCTCGAGAAGGGTGCTGTCAAGGGCTCCCTGCTTCTAGATGTCTGGGTGTTGTGTCTCCGTTTCTGCCACCACCGTGGCCGCGGGCTCATGGGAGGACCCGCCCCGGTCCTGGTGGAATTGAGTGGACTGTGTGGACAGCTGCCCCCGAGACACTCTGTGCTCCGAGCTACATTGGGCTGCAGCCACTGCCCTTCACCTGGTCAAGGCTGATTCTCCCTCCAGGTGAGTGAGGACAGAAGGTGACGGCCTGGGCCACACAGGGAACCTGTGCAGGTCCTCCCACTGCCCTCAGCGCCTCCAGCCAGGACCTCAGCAGTAAGGGGGGCATCCGATCCTCCGTCCCACTCACAGTCAGCTGGGGACTTGGGAGCCCCCTGAGGATCCAGCAATGGCATCGGCCTCTGTGGGCTGAGCCGCCTCACGGTCACCTGTCCCCAGACGTAGGGCCTCGGGTTACAAACTGTCCCTTAATAAACATACTCCCATGCAGGGACCTATGTCTACTCTGGCGGGAGCAAGTAGAAAACCAAATAACAGTCAGGATGACGCAGGGATAGGTGGGAAGGGCCAACGGAAACTCAGTGAGGAAACACGGTATTCCTCCTTCGACCTCTGAACAGCCCTTTGCTGGGTGGCAGCAGGCCCCGTCTGGCGAGGCCACCTGCGGAGGGAGCTTCCGATGGCCGGAATGTCTGTCACTTGCTGCTTTGAAACACGCATGCGTGTGTACACGTGCTCACTAGACGCACAGCTACCGCTGTGCACTTGGAGAAAGAACGCAGCACCCGCGGAGGACGCAGACTCCACCTCCCAGAACCCGCGGTGTGTCCACACTTACAGAATCCTAGGGAGGGACCTCAGGCCCACCGACAGCTCTCCCTGTCCCTGCCACTTCACAGACGGGTCACTGAGGCCCCAAGATAGGGACCATCCCAAGGTTCTGCAGCCCAGCCGAAGGAGGGCCCTGGAAACAAGCCAAGCTGTGCAGATACAGCTCGTCACCGCTTGCTCCTAACCCGGCCCCTCCTGGGGTCTCTTTCCCTCAAAGCACCCTAGGGTGTAAAGTGCATGTTACAAGAAAGGGCCATGCCCGAAGGCACAAGACACGGACAGTGGAGCCCCAGGCACCTGCGGCAGGTGGGCTGGTGAGCTGCTTTGGGAGGAGGGGGACTTCCTGGCACACTTCCTGTCACACTCTGGGGGGACAACTTGGCAGAGTGGGTCCCTCTCTTTCACCTCCTCTGTGCCTTCAAGGGAGTGGGTGAGTAGTAAGTCTTGGTCTCCAGGGAGCCCCGAGGCCAGGAAACAGAGAAAGAGAAAGAAAGTGATAGCAACAGCCCCAAATCAGGCTTGGCCAAACGCGTGCTCCGCACCTTCTCGAAGCCACCGTGGCCAGCTTGTCAGAGTGTCTACAATACAGATTTCACCCCTCCCCGCCCTCCGCCCGCCCCTGCCCCTGTCCCCCACGGGGATGCCCGGGCCTGGCCCCCTCTATTTGGGCTTCATCTCCACCCTGGAGTTGATGTCGTCGCCATCCAGGTCGTACTCCTCCACCTGGCCACTGGTGCACACCTTCATGCGGTCCGTGAGGTCGCTGCTGCGCGGGGCCAGGATGAAGTCGTAGATGAGCACGGCCAGGGCGGCCCCGATGAATGGCCCCACCCAGAAAACCTGGGAACACAGCAGGCATGCTCAGAGCACATCCAGCCGAAGCCCCTCTCCGGGGAGGCTCCCCCCGAGTCCCTGCCCCACCACCCTACTGAACGGCTTCTCTCCCACCGCTGTCCGGGGCAGAGACAGGCAGTGCTGCACCCGAGGCCCCGCACACCTGGCCCAAGCCAAGACTCTGGTGGTGGGCATCTCCTTCCCTCTGTGTGGCCCAGCTCAGCATGCCGGGCGTGGTCAGACCCACCCCTTCTTGAGGGGGCCCCCTGCCCAGCCCCAGCTTTGGAAGGCCACAGAGGGTCTAGTTTGGTGAAAGGCTGGCCTGGAACAAACACCAGAAGCCAGAGCAGCTAAATCCATGGAGTGGTCCCTCTGTGCTGCAGTCAGCTTACAGGTGGCGAGGCCGTGTGTCCTCCCAGCAGCCTGGGAGGCAGGTAGGTGCCACCTGCCCCAACCCCTCCACTCAGGACGCAGGCACAGAGAGGGCCTGCAGCCTGCCCACAGACATGCTCAGCTGGAAAGCGGCGGAGCCCGGATGCAGGCCTCGATCTCCACCGAGCTGCTGGTTGACTTGGGGTGGGTCTGAGCTGGGGACAGGTGCCCAGCCCATGCTAGTCCCAGCCAGGCCCCTCCAGCCCCTTCCTCACTGGTCTCACCGTCCTGCGTCCCTCAGCCCTGGCTGCCCCCCAGAGCCCCTGGGACAGGAGGAGTTTCACAGGGTGGGGTCAGCCTCCCACAGGCAGCCTGGCAGTCCTTACCCAGTGGTCCGTGAAGTTGTGACTGATCACCGCGGAGCCGAAGGACCGGGCAGGGTTAATACTACAGCCAGTGTAGTCAATCTGTGAGGGGGGGCACCGGGAGCGGGGGCAGAGGAGTGGAGATGGAAGGAGAGGAAGAGCGAGGGAGGCGCAGAGAGGAGACAGCGAGGTGGCCATCAGAACCACGAAGAGAGGAGCACATGGACCCAGAAAGATGGCCAGAAGGTCACTGTGCTTCCCTGTCGTGGGCAGGACCTGAACCCCCCAGCCTGCCCTCACAGCCCCTGGCCCAAAGAGCTCATTGTCCCCCATGGAATGAGCCCAGTCGGGGGACCCTTCCACTGCCCACAACAAGGCACCCTGAAGCCACTGCCTGGCCCCGCCCTCTTTACCGCCCCCCACCCGGGAAGGCCCCACACTCACCGCCAGCAGGTGTCCCAGGGCCACAGAGAGGCCTATGGCGAGGGGTGCCGAGCCCCCAAGGTCACGGCGCCTCCGGTCGGTGGTGGCCAGCACGCACAGCACCAGCTGCAGGGTGGCGATGATCTCGATGCCCAGGCCCTGGCCTGGGTTCACACCAGAGGCCAGCTGTAGGGGACAGGGACAGCAGGGCTAGGTGAGCAGGGCAGGTGGGCACTGGGTCAGGGCCCCCAACACCAAGGGCCAGACCCTCAGAGCCCATCGCACCAGCCCCTGGCTGGGCCCGGAGGGACAGCTGGGGGTGGACATCAGGACTTGTCCCCTGTCACACCTGTTGAGGCAGCACCAGCCGAGCCCCTGGTACCTGCCTAGACCTCGGATGCTCTGCCCAGAGTCCGGAGAGGCCTGGCATAGGATTGGAGGTGGGGAGTGTCTACATCAGTTACATCCAGTCCAGGGCCAGTGGGGACCAAAGCCAGAGATGAGGGGCAAGGCCCAGGCGTGGGAGGAGATGGTCAGGGACACTCAGGGACAGTCATAGGAGAGGAGAAGCAAGTGGGTGGGATGGCCCGGCTAGGGACTGCTTTTTGTCCCCAAAGTCCAGAACATTCTACCCCATCCCTGGCTGCATCTAAAACTCCCAAAGCTGGGAGGGTCCTCCTCAGTCCACTGGCCCAGCTCCCTCTGTCCCTCCCACCTCCGCGCCTGTCTCCTTTGCTGCTCGACCCGGGATCTACTTCCCCACCTCTGCCTGCCTCTCCCCTGGTCCAGTGTCTCTCTCCCCGTATCTTCTGGGCCAGGGCCCTCCCTGTCTGTGCCCTCCCTCCCCTCCTGGCCCAGCCCTCTCCCTCTGGCCACATAGGCCCCACCACCACCGTCTGGCTGTCACTTGCTCCTAGGCCACTTTTAGTAACATGACTCATGGAAAAGGAAGGGGCTGGGAGCTGCTGTGAAGTCACCAGGGCCCTCCCCCTGCAGCTGCAAGGGGGAGACCCCTCCCAGCAACCCCTGCTCCACCCCACATGGGGGTCTCAGGGGCCAGGTGCGCCCACACAGGGGAGCCGGCCACACCAGCACAGGCCCACTTGCAGAGAGGCCCGAGCAGGGCCCCCTTGGCTGCCTGCTCCCAGGCAGGTGTGTCCAAATAGGTGGAAACTTGAAGTCTCATCCTGAGGGTAGGAGGGTGTCTCCAAGGCAGTTGGGCATTTTGCAGAATCCTAGGTGGGGGGCACTCCTTCACCCTCCAGAAGTTTTCTCAGCCTCACGCTGAGGGTGGCTTACACGAACAATTCTCTTCCCGCCTTTGTCTGCAGCCCTGGGTCACAGGGAAAGTGACTCAGACGCCTGCGCCCTCGGCTCAGCCAGCCCTCTGGGCAATGCCCACTTTCTCCCCACCCTAAGGTGCTCAGGTCCCAACTCTCTGACTCGCTGGCACCATGACGGCAGCCTTGCCCTCTCTGGTCCTCAGTTTCCCCGGGTGTAAAATAGATCAAAGGCAATGGGGCTGTCTCTGGGCATTTGGAAAGTGGTGCAGGGGCAAGAGGGATCAGAAAAGCTGTAGCTCTGTTCTGGTCCTTTTTCCTCTTACCCCCAGGATTGGGGGATAGGCAGGGGCGGGGTACCCTGCTGCACAGAGGAGTGGAAGTAGGGGCAAGGCCTGCCGGGTGCCGAACCAGGCTCCGTGGATGCAGGGCTGATGAGACCAGCCAGCTGCTTGTACCGATGCTCATCACACTCACACCTGCCCCAGCCTCCGTATCTGAGCACTGGGGAAGCTCGGGCTCCTCCCCGCCTTGCCTCTGCTCCCCAGGGCTCCTCCCCGCCTTGCCTCTGCTCCCCAGGGCCAGCCTAATTGCTAGCTGGCGGGGGTCCTGAAACCAGCTCTTCCATGCTGATTAATGGACCCATCGCTCTAAGTGGCTCCTGGCCTCATGCTCCCCAGCCCACCCAACCATCCGTCTCACAAATGTGGCCTGGATGAGCTCATCTCCCTCCCCACCCCATTCTAACAGGTCTCAGCATCCCGGCTCCTGCTCCCCAAAGGCACCACTTCTCATACCAAGTGAGCGGGGGTGGAGGGCTGGGGCTGGCGCAGGAATGGGCCACCTGCCCTCGGATTTCTAGAGTGTCCCTTCCTGACTGCCCAGAACCAGATGGGTTGGTAACCTTCTACTTCCAAAGCCCATTACTGCCACCACCATCAGGAAGCCTCCCTGACTGCTCCACTGTCTACTGATTACCTATCCTTTGACCGCCAATGCACTTGGGTTACTTACATCTGGGAAAACGTGATAATTCAGAATCGGAAGGGGTAGTTAAAGGTCTGTTGAAACTTGATGTCCAGGAAAAAGCAGGTAAAAATTCAAAAAATATGTTACTACTTACAACCCATTAAACTTGAAACAACTAATAGGAGGACCTATCCCAGTTGTGGTCACTGGTTTTTGAAAAAATATATACGTTTGCTCCTCCCCAGGTAGTTTTGCCCAGCCCAGGTCTTACATCTCACCGGTCAAGGCCGCCAAAAAAACTAACCATCAGTTTTGCGACTGCAAGTATAAACAGCGGAACAATCCACACATTTAATCTGAATCAGCTGAAAGATGCTCGCATACTGAGCCCGTGGGCACCAGCCCTCCAGGCACATTTGGACCCCACCAGCTCCAAGGAGCCTTCCAGGTCCCTGGCTGGAATTAGCTTCTGCTGTCACGCCCCACCCCCACGCCCCCACTGAACTGTCCAGGCTCCTGCAGAGAAGCAGCCCCCCTGCCTCCTCCGGGGGTGCTCCACCCACCTGGCCTGAGAGCCTGGTGAGGACATTCCATCTCCCCACCCAGACCTTGGGGGGGACATTCGCTCTGTGGTGACATGAGTGGCGGAGGATCTAATTATCTCAAACTTCCGTTCTCTCTGGAGGCAGCCTGGATCCAGGAAAGCTCTCCGGACCCAGGGACAGTGTATTTGCCTTCTAGCTGGGGGACCACAGGGCAGTCACTTGTCTCTGTGGTCCTTGCAGGGCAGCAGGTGCAAGGGCTCTGTGAGGAGGCAGAGGAAGAGTGAGGCTCAGGGACGAGCAAAGGCCTAGGCCACGGCTCTGGCTACCCGCAGACCCAGCCAAGGGACCTGGCTGTTTCCAGCCGGGACTAGGGAGCTGGCAGAAGACGGGATTTCAGCTGCCAGGGCATCCTGGCTCCAGAGCGGTGCAGGGCTGGCCTCTCCAGGCAAAAAACTTTAAACCCTCTCTGCTGCCCATGGGCAGGCTGACCAAGGTTACTTGGCCTGGGCACCCTGAGCCCCACCCTTGGGGGCCTCCAGAGCCAGGCCTGCCTGAGGCTCAGAGCATCTTCTCTTGAAGCACAGGGGATGGGAGACAGCAAGGCCTGCCCCGCTCACCTGCCCCCCACACTGCCTCCAAGACTCAGCACTCACGGTGGGGGCACCTCAGAGGGCCCCTGAGTCACCCCTCCGTGGGCATTCATGTGTGCTCATGCCTCTGGGTGCCCACAGCTCTGCGCCCCTCTGCGTGTCTTCGTAGATCTGTGTGTGCAGTAGCGGTAGGTGACCGTGCATGTCCAAGGGTGACTCGATCTCCTTTTCCTTTTCCTCAGACAGCAAGAGATTTACTACCCAATAAGTAAAAGATGAGCCTGTCCAAAAGCTAGAAAAATTCTCAACCTTTATGCACCAAAAAATATAGCCTAAAAATCAATGACGCAAAGATCCACAGAATTTCAAGAACATGGATAAGCCATAGCCAGAGAGAGAAGTTAACAACCCTCTCTTGGAAACTTACAGAATAAAGCATTCAAAAGATAAAGCGCACGACTGGGAAGGATTCGAATCACCTCATTAAGAAGCTTGGTTTAAGGAAAACATGTAAAACCCCGCACCCCCTAATTTGAGAAGATACACTCTTTCTCAGCCCACGCGGGACATTCAGACAAACCGGCTCTGACAACCCCGCTGACTCTGAGAAGCCCGACCACCAGGCTCCCGGCTATCAGGGGCTCTGCAGGCTGGGGGCAGTCTCTGGGCAGCACGTGGCCCTGCACGGCCGTGCTGGGTGTCTGCGGGCACTTCTGAGTGTGTCACCCTGGGTGTCCCTAGGTGTGGTACGCCTGTTCGAAGGTGCCCCTGCTGGCTGGGGAGCGGGGAAGAGACAGGAAGGAGACCCCCTGAGTGAGAGAGAGCAGGTCTCAAAAGGCCGTTTATTTGCTCCCAGAAGCCATTTCATCTTCCTGACAAGAAACAATACACAAAGCAATGGCTTCCTCCTGCCTCCCTCCCTCCTTTCCTTACCCCCGGGCAGCCCCCGCCCCCCTGCCAGGGAGAGGAAGAGGCTCCACCGAGGAGCTCCCACCCTGCCCTCCTGGGCTCCCAGGGCCTGGGTGGAAGCACCCAGACTTGAGAATGGCCCCGTGCCCACCTGTGTGTGCCCCCCTGCGTGTGTGTGAGTGTGGGTTGGTGCAGCCTAAGCATGTCCACTTGGGAAAATGGGGGCCTTGGCTCTGACCCCAGCCCAGAGAGTTTCCAGGATTCCTCCCTTCCGGGTGCAGACCCTGCCTCCCAGACCCACGGTCACCCTCCTGGCCAGCCTCCAGAAACCCCGATGCAGGCTCCCCCACCCCAGGCCATCTGAACCGCTGGGTTCCATGCGGCACCTGGCCCGTCCCAGGACCTCCCGCCCACCACCCTGCTGCACTGTGCACGGCCCCGTGCCCCCAGCAGCCAGCCGCCACCCAGATTCTCCTCGCACACCCCTCATGACTGGGAGCTCACTGGCTCAGAGGCAGCCTTTCCCCAATTAAAAAAAATCCTCCCTTACACTGAGCAGACAGTTGTCCTGGTGGTGGGTTTCAGGCACTCAAAGGAACTGCTCATTTTCCAGAATCTTCCCCATCTTTGGAGTTGGGGTCTTCAGCCTCAGGGTGTGCTCGCCCTACTGGGCAGCACTGTGGGCAAGGAGTCCCTCTGGTCCCTGGGGAGAGGCCCTGGCTGAGGGGACCCTGGCCAGGACAGCTGCAGGTGTGGGGGCTCAACCCCAGACAGGGGTTCTTCCCAAGGGCGGGTGCCAGACTCCCCTGCCCCCAGGGAGGCTCTGCCTGTAAGAATGGAGGGCTTCCTATACCGCCAGGGGGGGATTCCTAAGCCAGTCCCCCAGAAGCCGGCAGGGGTTCCTCTGAGCTGCCTGGGGAGAGCTCCGCTGGGTGAGTCCTGAAGGAACGCCCGCTGGGTGGGGCCCTCTAGAGAGCACTGTCGGGGCTGAGCTCAGGTTGGGAAGGCCTGCAGGACCTATTGGCTCCGGAGGGGTGGGCTGTGGCCTGGGCGAGCCCCCTCAGACCCAGCGCCCCTCTCAGAGTGCCACCCCTTTGCGTGGGGCTTTCCCAAGGCGAGCCCTGGGGAGGGCCAGGGGTGGAGGTGGCAACGAGGGGCCAGCGGGCTGCTCTAACAGGGTAAACAGCCTCCAAAGTTTCCGCGGTGAGGGAGTCTCTACCGCAAAGGTCCCGCCACTCTCCCCCTCATCTGGTTCTGGCTGGAACCGGTAATTACACATCCCAGCGGTGGCACCACCACCAGCCCCAGCCGCAGCCCACCCGGGGGCAGGCCCAGCTGGACAGCGCCCTTGGAGAATTCTGGCTTCCCCTCCCCCAGGCCACTGCCAACTCTGGAGAAGGCAGGAGTGGTCCCCAACCCTGGAAGACATGGTGGCACCAGGGCCTCCCACTCTGTGGCTGGGGAAACTGAGGCCCAGGGAAACCAGGAAAGGGGCAAGTTTAGGGCTGAGGCCAGGCCTCTGACGCAGCAGGTACAGGTGATCAGGCCCAGAATCAGCAACACTGAGAGAAGACCACCAAAGAGGTGGTCTCTGCCTGAGCCCCCTGAAGGGCCAAATTCACAGGCTCTGGGGTGGCCAGGTGTCCAGTCCCCTCTAGGACTCAGTCAGACCCTGGCCTGGACCCTGAGCCCTCCCCACCCTCCAGGACCCCAACCTCCCACCAGGACCCCAATCTGGCCACAACCCACAAGTCCCAGGCCGTGACCTCCCACTGACCCCTAGCCTATGCCTGAGAGCCCTTCCCTAGAGGGGTCTCCACATTTGAGCTCATGTGGCACCTCCTCCCTGAAGCTTTCCTGGCCCTCCCCTTCCCTGAAGGTCAGAAGTTCCCTGGCCACCCGGACACCTCTTATCGCACCTGCCTCCTGCCTCTTATCACCCGCAGCTGTGCTGGGGCTTATCTCGCCCAGACCTGGGGCTTCCCCGGACAGAGAACCACAGAGAACCGCTGGCTCAGCCCAAAGAAAGCCTGTGGCAGTCCTGGCCCTGTGTGCAGGGATCCTGGGTGAGACAGCCAAAGGGGGGAAGAATCACAAGAGTGGGGACCAGTCGGGACTTCTGAGTTCACAAATGAGCATCTTCCACACCGAAGAGCCCAGCCATGCCCTGCTGTGTCCCCATTTCACAGATGGGAACTAGGGCCACATAGGCACGGTCACTTGCATGAAGCCACGTAGGGTATCGGTGGCTGAGCTCTGGCAGGAGCAAGCTGGGGCACCAGCCCTGCCCCTGAGCCTCTCACCTTGGCTGAAATTGGGGTCTGGCTCTTAGAACCAGCCAGGAATCCTGCGGGCTGGTTGGAGGCCCGTGACCTCTCCAGGGTGTGCGCTGGGCCCTGACTCAGTGAGGAGAAAGTTCCCCCCACCATGGCCCCGGGGGACACCCCTTGACTCACCAAAACCACTTCCTGCCACTTCTTTCCCTATTTTCCTTGGAAATCTCCATGCCAACGATGGGCTCCACACAGGCTTGGTGCAGGGTGGGGCCCAGGGCCCAAGGGGAGCCTCCCCCTGGCCTGGAGGAAAGAGCAAGCTACCCGCTGGGTACCCTGGTCTCTGTCTCTTTTAAGGCATTGAGGGTCCAGTGTCTGACAGGACCCCTTGGCAGGTGGGGGACACCTTCTCTGTTTCTGGACCCGGGACACGTGCTCTGGGCCCCAAACTCCCACAACGTGCGTGGGGCAGTGCCTGGGCCCCAGCACAAGGCTTGATGCACCCACGCTCAGCACGGCCCCTCTGGGGCCTCTTAGCCAAACCCCCTGGGGAGGGTGATAAACTCAAGTCCACAAGGTGAGCGTGCTGGAAGTATGGGTGTGGCCCAGAGCTACCAAGACACCTAGATCCCCTCAGGGTCCTAGGGGCCTCCGGGGCCTCAGATCCAAGGAAACCGGAACCTGCCCCCCAGTCCAAGGCTGGCCCCCCTATTAAGCTGCTCCTTTCTCCTCCCTGTCTACAGCCTGCCCGGCCCAGGTATAGGGGTGACTCTGGACAATGGAAGCCAGAGGGGGGAAGAGACAGGGCGTGGCCAGATAGGGGGCGCTATCCTCCCTGCATCTGCCTGTGCTGGGATCCCCGTGTTGGAGAGCCGGCCCGCAGAGGCCTGGCCTGCCTGTCCCTGGAAAGGGGGGATCAAGAGGGGCCCAGGGAGCTGGGGAGTCATAGCTCCTCCCCTCTGAGGACCCTCTCCCCAGCCCGTCATGGCCCGCTGAGCTCCGATGTGAATCTGATCTTACCCAGAAGGGCACTCCCTGAGGTCGGCTGGCTGTGCCCCCACTGGAGAGACTGAGGCCTGGAGGGACGGGCCGTTACAGCCACCACCGCCAAGTCTTCCCGGACTAAAGTCTAAACTCCTGCCCGCGGGGCTAATCTTTAATCTCGGGCTGAGTGGCGGTTGACTCCACAGAGGGCTGGGTGAGGTATCACTGTGACAGAAGAAGTGCTAATTCCCGGCGGCAGGGCCTCGCCAGCTGCCCTCTGCGCGGGTCCTATGGAGCCAGGATGGACTCCTGCCTGGGAAGAGTCCTATGGACTTTGCCTGGGAAGCTCCCTTGCTGTCCCCAAGCCCGCCTGCCCTGCCCAGGGCCCTGCCAGCCTCCTCGCTCCAGATCTGATTCCTCCTCTCTGCTCCTTGGCCCCTTTCCCTCCCTGGGAGGCAGCACCCCCTCAGGTGCTCCACGACATCCTTCAAGCCTTCTTCAGCCTCCCAGGCCAAACTTCCCCTGCTGCGTGCGGCCCAAGCCAGGTCTGAGTGTGCACTTGGCTCCGGGTCCGGAAAAGCCCAGGTCTGTGACTGCAGGCAGCGGCAGCCAACAGCCAATTAGCTGTGCTAAGAGGCCCACGAGGAATTCTTTTCAGCAGCTGCCACCCAGTTGCCAACATCTGCTTGTCATTAGTGCCCCCGGCCCAGGCCCCACTCAAGCCAGGAGGCGGGTACAGGCGGGGACCCCCTCGCCCGATACAGGCTCACACTGCAGCGCGAACATGCTAGCAGACACACTTACAGAAACAGATTCCCTCCCCCCACCGGAGCGCACCAGATGCACAAACTCGAGCCCCATGCTGGCGACCACATGTATCGTCCGTTCACACACACAAACACACGTGTCCCACCCCCCAGCGCCCAGCGACAGCGAGCGGAGCCCAGACGCGGGGCAAGAGATCCCGCCCTGGCCCTCACTGTAATCCGGGAAAACCACCTGCAAACGGCCCACGAATGCGTCCGATTCCTGGGGCCCGAGCAGCGGGAGGAGATTTTTCCTTGAAGGCAGTTTGTTTGGGGACCTGTGTGAATGTGGGGGCTCTCTGGAGGTCAGTGGGGTCCCCGTGGGAATCCTGCCCACACACTTACAGACCTGCCTGCCGAGCACCTGGCTGGGGATAAGGGCAGAGCTTCCCCAGGGTCTGGGCCACAGGAGGAGGGAGCTGACCCCACAGGCAGGGCTGGGGGCTGGGGCAGGAACTACAGGTGAGAGGTGAGCAGCTGCTGGCCCCAACGTCCACCGCCTCCGGGGCTTTAGCCCCCATAATAGACGCCCTCAGGGGACACGGGTGAGACTGTTACTCTCTGGGTCTCAGCGCCCCACAGTGCCGGGCAGAACAGACTCCGGGGCAGAAAACAGACCCTGGGCTGCGTGTGGAGCTGAGTTCCAGCCCCCTCAGGAAGACGTCCAGCAACCTCTCATCCTCGCTCTTCCTCAGTGTCCCCATCTGTACCATGGGCGCAGGACAAGACAGGTGCCATCTCAGTGCCATCTGAGTCCACCCTACTCACCTCATTGCGGCCCAGCGAGTTGCCAGGCAGGGAAGAGGTGATGCCCGAGAGGATGGCGGTGGCGACGATGGCCCCCACGCACTGGGCGATGATGTACATGACGGCCCGGAAGATGCTGATCTGGCAGCTGAGCAGCAGCCCCAGGGTGACGGCCGGGTTGAGGTGGGCGCCACTGATGTGGCCTACGCTCTGGGCCAGCGTGGCGATGCTCAGCCCGAAGGCCAGGGACACCTTCACATTGTCCTGGGTCCCACCTGATGTCTGGTTGTTCTTCACCGGGTAATTGAAACCCAGGGCAGAACCGATGCTGATGAAGATGAAGATGATCATGGCCAGGAACTCGGCCACCACTGCCCTCCAAAAGAGCTTCTTCTTGAATTCGCTGGCCATGCTGGCAGGGGGCGCTTGGCTTGTGACCGCTGCCTGGTGCTTGACTCCCTCTGAGAGCTGAGCCACAGCCTGCAGCCCGGGCAGGGCCTATTTATAGGGCCCCCGGGGGGAGGAGGGGAGGGGGAGCACAAAGAGAGGAAGGCCTCTCCTTGCTGCCGGCCCGCCCCACACCGCACGGGCCTCCTCTCAGCGATGGATGCAGACACAGCTCCGCTGTTGGCCTGCCAACTTTTCCCCTCCCTCCTCTGCCCCCTCCCTCCCTCTCTCCCTCCGCCCGCAGCCCTGCCCAGCTCGAGGAGGCAGGCAGAAGGCCGCCACAGCTCTAATAGGCTTTGGGAAATTCCTCCAAGCTGGCCCCACTCAGGGGGGCCAGAGAAATCCAGGTGTCCCTGCCCTGCGTGCAACACTTAGGGGGTCCCCAAGGGCAGAGCCAGGCACTCCAGATGGGGTGGGGGGGTGGGGGTGGACAGGCTGGGCTTGGTGGGCGGACATCGCCCTCCCTGGAGGCGGGCACCAGGACTCTGCTGGTCTGGCATCCCCATCCCACCCAGAGTGGTTAGCCTGGAGTCCATGGGTCCGGGGATCTGGAGGGGCCTCCTGCACCCAAGTCCAAGCCTGGCCACTGGATGTCACTTCAGGGATGTCCCAGAGCACCCCTGCACACCAGCCAGGCCTCAGCCGATGGGGGCACGGAGGCATCGGAAGTCTCAGAGAGCTTGCCTGTGGACCTCCACTCTGCGGCCAAGGGCAGGCCTGAGCGAGGTGGGGTTCTGGGAAGCCCCCACTCTGGGCAGCCTCAAGCTTCTGGAGCAACTGGAATCAGTAGTTCAGGGGCCGGTGGGGGAAGACGAGGGCAATGGAGGCCTTTCTTCTCAAAGGCTATCAGGCTGGCAGAACCGCTGGGGAGACAGAGGGCATGAAGCCCGACTGAGAGGCTGGACGGCCGGGACGGAGCGGGAGAGAGAAAGGGAGGGCAGTCAAAGACTGGGAGGGGGAGGGGAGAGGACACAGACTGGCAGGGAGAGGAGGGCAGACTGAGGAGGAGGACCGCAGAGTCGTCACAAGAATGCATGTGGAAGAGACCAGTCCCCAGGGCAGAGACAGTGACACAGGCCAGCGCTAAGAGAGAGAGAGAGACGAAGCGCAGGCCCAGAGGGTGAGACCGGCTGAAAGAGGGGAGACCCAACTGGGCCCAGAGCCAGAGGTGAAAAGGGGAAGATGGGTGAGGAGTGGGGAGGCGCGGGGAGGGACCAGACCAGCGCCCACCCACCCTGCCCCAGCACGGAGGGGAGAGGCGGTGCAGACCTTGCAGGCCTGTGCTGATTGATCTCCAGTCCCTGAGGCTGGTGGGGAGCCCAGGGCACCGTCCACCGCCTGCTGCCCGTTAGTGTGTGGAAGGAGGAACCAGGCGGGGCCTGAGCAGGGAGGCCAGGCCCAGGGGAGAGGGGCCCTCCCGGGGGGCCTCTCCGCCCGCCTCCTGCCTGCCCCACAACAAACCTACATGTGAGTGTCGGCTTCTCCCCATTTCACACATGGGAAACTGAGGCTCAGTGAGGGGCAGGGCTTCTCTGAGTTGTGTCTGCACCAGACACAGGGCAGAGATCAGCATGTGGGTCTCGCACCTCCTGGCCAGGCTCCTGGCCCTGACCACCCTCTACCCAGCCACAGCACAGATCAGGGCCACCTAGCCCCAGCAACGAGCCACCAGGGGTCACCAGGGAGGAGGCCCGCTGGGTGAGGTGTGGGGAGCTCCGTCTGTCCAAATACACGTAAGTGCCTGTAAGTACCGGATGGAGTGGACACGAAGTGGGGGTCTGCATGGCGGCCAGCAGCTCCCGCCTGCTCAGACAGACCCGGCAGGCAAGGCCAGAGGTAATCGGTGCCCTATGAACTGAGAGTGCGCGCGCCCGGTCCCTCTGGGGCCACTTTCAGAACCTCATCTGCCTCCGTCACTCCTGATGCTGGCTCAGCTGTCCGTAGCTGGGAAGGCTCCTTCTCGCCCTGGCCTCTGGCCCCCAGGCTCCCTCCGCAGGCCTGAGATCCCCTTGCACGAGGCTTCGGAGAGTGTCCGTTTCCCCTCAGACCAGATTCAAGGGCAGGGCTGGGGCGTCCCTCAGCTGGGTCGTCCAGAGCAGGACTGTCTCCCTTCAATGTCCTGTAAGGGACATACGCTCTGTCCTCCTCCTTCCCCCCTTAGCTTCCAGGTCAAGACGGGGCCACCCCTATCCCTGCCCTCTGATTGGTGCAGGGATGAGTTCTGACGCTGGCAGGTACTGGGTCCCGGACAGGGTGGGGCTGGAAGGTGGCAGGGAAGGGCTGGCACCTGGACTGCAGTGGCCACTGGGCTCGAGCTGGAGCTTGGGTGCAGCCCAGCAGGGCTTGAACTAGGAGCCTTGGGGGCCTGTGTGTGTCCTGGTTCTGTGACAGTGTCCGAGGGCCAAGTCAGGGTCCACACAACTGAGGTCACATGACGTGCCACCATGCACGAGCGTAGGAGTCACCTGGGACCTACTAATTCATCCAACAAACGTTTACTGAGTATACATCACATGCCCTACCCCATCCCAGGCACTGGGAGACACGGATGGGCCAGACAGCCCCGCTCCAGTCCTCCTGAAGCTCAAATTCTGGCATGTGAGCCTGTGGGCTCTCTGTGGGCACCCTGGGGGACAGAGCATGTGACTATGGAGGGCACATGTGTGAGTGTGTACTTGGCAGAGGCCCATGTCCCTCTGGAGTAGGGCAGGAGACGGGGGACCCTGGGGTCACAGGGCAGGCAAAGCACTCTGGCCCAGGCAAATTAGGCACCCGCCAAGGTCAGGATGATATATGAGGATCCTCAGGACAACACCCTGGCCACCCCTGCATCTCCCGCCCCCTTCTCCATGCCAGCACAGTGCCACCAGTTGTATTCCGTTCCTCTGGATGGATGAAGGCATTGACACCTCCAGCCCACCTTATTCCCCCGCCATCTCCCATAATGCAAAGGGGCCTCTGTGGCCATGACCTGACTATTTCAATGTAAAAGGAAGAAGATTCCGGCATGGGAGCCCTAGACCCAGAAGGCCTCAAACCTCTCATCTCCTTCTCACTGGTCTGCCATAAATCTGAGCCAACCAGGGAAGGAGGGAAGGAGGGAAGGAAGGAGGGAAGGAGCATCTCCTGTTGGCCTGTCTTCACCACAGTCCTAAGTGCTAAGTGATTTGACAAAGAATGGGGTTAGATCTCAGGACCCCCTAATTCCCTGAGCCTACGCCTGGTTCTCTGCCTGCCTCTCAGGAAGGGCCTGGTTACCAGATGGAATCCCCAGGAACCAGGATGAGGGCTGGGGGATCCAGGCCCCAGAAGTGCCAGGATGGGTAAAGGGGTAAGTCCTTTACCAATCCCAAGGGGATGTCCCCACCTTTCCCGATAATAATTAGGGTACAGCGGGGGCTGGATGGGGAGGAAACATGGGGCTCACAGTGGGCATACAGAGGAGCTGGGAGAGGCCGGAGTCACCCCTGCAGACCCACTGGCCTAGGGAGCTCAGGCTCCTCCCCCAGCATGGCCTGATTGGGCAGGCTCTGAGTCCCTCCCAGGGGCAGCGGCATAGGCCCAGCCTCCAGAACCCAGGGCATGAGCCAGGCTAAATAAGGGGGGACTGCCCCTCACCCCAGCTCCTGAGCCCTGGGCGGGGCTTGAGGCCACTCAGGCCTGAGGGCACTGGCTGGCCCTGCTAGAGTGCCTTTCTTGACAAATGCTTTGCCAGATGTGCCTTACTCCTGACATGCCCAGCAAGCCCCGAATTCCGGTCAGAGCTGTTCCCAGGACAATCTGGGCTCTGTCCCCACTGGGACCCTGGGGGAGAACCTCAGGATTTGTCCAAAGGGGGGTACCCAGAGCCTCAGATGCTGGCTCAGGACCTGGATCTTGGGCTCTGTGGGGAGAAGGCACCCATGGGCGTGGCCGTGGTTTGTTGCTCTCTTAGCCAGGAGCTTCTGTGGCTCCCAGGGCAGTAGGAATGGACCTTCCCTAGGGGCTAGGCAGGGCTTCCCACCGCAGGCTGGGCTGTGGGAAACAGTGATGTCACTGCCTCCAGGAGGCCCACCGGGAAGATGGAGTCTGGGGCGGGAGGGGACTCAGGCAGCCAACTGGTCATGACCTTGGCTCAACAGAAGCTCGGATGAGTTTTCCAGAGTCGCTCAGG
Organism: Anoura caudifer; assembly: GCA_004027475.1. Lineage (NCBI taxonomy): Eukaryota > Metazoa > Chordata > Mammalia > Chiroptera > Phyllostomidae > Anoura > Anoura caudifer. Next base: position 97,676 of record PVKU01001843.1, on the reverse strand, counting down.
CTCCCTGAAGCGAGGCGGAGAGCCCTGGTGGAGGGCGAGAAGGCAGGACAAAGCGTCAGAGGAGCCTGGAGAGGGCTGAAAGAATCAGAAGAATCCCAGAGAAGCCCTCTGTGGCCTCCCAGCGCTGCCGCTCCCTGCACAGGGGGCTCACTGCTGTCCTTCCCCAACCTTGATCTTGGACCCACAGGCCCTGGCTCTTGGCCGCTCAGATGGGGCCTGTCTCCCTCCCTGGCCTACGGGAGGCACAGGTCAAAGTGGGCATCTGACACTAGCAGGAAGCCAGCCTAACCCGGAGGCACAGCCACCCCATCCCGGGGGAGTGAAGGAGAGACCCAGGCCCGGAGCACAGAAACCAGGAAGGATACAGGACATCCCTCCAAATGCCTCACCCAGGCCTCAAGGCTGGCCACTCGCCACCACCCCTCCCCAACTCCGGACAAGGGCCCAGTTCCTGTGCCACCAGGCTCCCTGTGCCTGGATGCTCGCACGCACACTCCCCCTCCTCCTTCCCACCTGCACTGGCCTCCCCGGACCCCTTCCTCCACAGCGGCACCCCCAGTTCTGGGTGTGAGTGCACGCCAGACCGGGCTGCCCCCTCATGGCCCTGTGTCGCGAGGCTGTGCCCCGTGGCAGAGCTGAGCACAGGGCTGGGCGTGGCGGGGGTGACCCAGGCATCTGCTCTCTGAGGACCGGACTCCTTGGAAGGACATGGTGCCCACCTCTCCAAGCATGTGAATTCCTCCCTGTGTGACAGATAACTCCTGGCCATTTAGGCGTCACACGATCCCCCTTAAATCAAAACCGGATTTAGTGGGCCACCGGTGCTCACCGGAGGAGGAACAATTTAGTCATTTTCTCAGCGGCTGCCTCCTGCCTCCGGTTCACTTCTCCCACTGCCCCCGCCCCCACCCCGCCCCTGCCTGCCCTGAGCCACACCGAGGCTTATCGGGAGGGACAATGTCAAACCTACTTCTGGAAAGCAGGATTTTCTAGCTTTCCAGCAATCAACCGCCCCTACTTGATGCTACAGAAGAGTCGTCAGAGAGAGTGGACAGGAAAAAGCTGCCCCGGCCCAGCTGGGGTTGAGAGGGTTTGACACTGCGTGCCCAGAGATCCCACCAGCAGGCAGGGCTCGCAGCCTGAGTGAGGGTGCTACAAGAGCACAGGGCTGCCCCCCCCCCACCCCCGCTCCCACTGCTGGTGCTACCCCACTGTGCTTGGGCAGAGCAGGTCCCCCAAGAGTGAATGGAGTCATGGTTGCCCAGCCCTGCCCCACTGGCTGGGACAACGCTGGGCCCAGCAGGCAGCATCCCTCACTTCCAGAAAATGCTGGTGGTGGCCTTTGTGCAGGGCTGCCCGCCATATCCTCAGGGGCTGGGGTTGGGTACCGGCAGGACAGGGGCCTCGGCCTGGAATCCACCCCTGTGCTGCGGGTCCCTGGAAGGGAAGCTCTGGTCAAACCGGTGGTTTGGGATCACTTCCTCACACTGGGCACACACACTGAACTCCCCCTGGCCTCGTTGCCACATAGCATCTCGCCCGACGCTCCAGGGCCCCAGACCTTCCTGCCCTGGGACCTCACAAATCTTTTGTCTTTGCTTTTTAGACCGCAAAGCATCACACTGGGAGAAGGGGGTCAGATGGCATTGGATCTAGTGCCCTCACTGTGCTCATGGGGAAACTGAGCCCCAGAGAGGAGAGGGGACATGCCCAGGGTCCTTCAGTGGGTCAGGGTGGAGGCAGGCCTGGGATCCAGGTCTCCTGGTCCCTGCCGAGGCCAGGGAGCCTCGCTGGTGAACCAGTGAGGTCCACCAGCCAGCCACACCCAGTCTCTCCCTCCTCTGTTCTCTGGTGACAGCAAGCCACCTCCTCCTAGGACTCCAGCAAGGACTCGGCAAAGTACCCACCTTGACCAGCAACCAAGAGGCCCCAGACAGCCAGAAAGCATCCATGGGGGAGCCTGCCTTCTACTCCCCTGGCCCCTAAACCGAACCTTTTTGTGCCTCCCAGCAGTTCCTGAGCCAGTGAGGAGGCGCGTCAATCCATCAATCCCCAGCAACACTGCCGTCCCTGAGGCCTCCACCCCGCGGCTCCTGGAGCCCTTTCCACCTTCTGAGATTTCCTGTGCGCCCTGCTCTGTCCGGCCCACTCCTCACCCATGGCCCACGCTCCCAGGGCGAGTGAGCAAGTGTTCACCTCAAGTCCCCTGCTCTGAACCCTCTCCCGAACAGCCACTGTCACCCGGCCACCCGGCCTCCCCATCCTCCCGTGGATCTCTCTGTCTCTGCTATTCTCACCATGTCTCTCTTGGCTCTGGCTCCTCCTAGGAGCCTCCATGGCTCCTGGACCCTGTTCCTGCCACACCTGGGTCCTATCAGCCATGCCTTTGCCTCTCTGGGCCCTGCTGTTGGAATGACTTGGTGCTTCACGGGGCTTTTCTGGGGGGAGCAGTGCCAGCCCCGTGCAGCCTCATGCCCCCTCCCAGGCCCTGCAGCGGGCTGCTCGGATGCCGGCAGGTATCAGAGTGTCAGGGAAGTCCTTCCGTCACTGTGAGAGTGGCTGTCCTCACAGCTCACCACCAGGATTCACGTACTCACGCTTAAACCAACACAGTCGTAAACTTCAGTTCTTAGTACCTTTCTGTGGAGGAAGAGGCCCGCAGAGCAGAATGAAAGTCGTCCTGTGACCCCGACCACTGCCACCACCACCGCCACTGTGGTGGCCGGTCTGACAGCCGCGCACAGGGCAGGGGCAGACAAGGGCACGGCCCAGCTCCAGCCGCGCTCGCACTGACCCTTCCAGTGAGGAAGGCATGCTCCTGGGCTGCGCTGCATCCCCAGCCCTCTCCTCCTTGATGACGAGCTCTCCAACCTTCTTACCCGCTCTCTCGGAGCCATACGTGGCCAGGGCACCTCAGTCAGTACAGGCCCAGTTGCCCTTCCTCCTCCCCTGACAGCGGCGCGTGGGCTTGCATGCACACACATGTACATACATGGGGCAGGCTCATACACACAGTGTGGGCAGTGCACACGTTATATACATACAGGGCATGCATATGGGCTGCCTGTGCCGCACATCGTTTCATGTGTGCACGTGTGTGTACACCTGCAAACATGTATGTACATGCCCAGACACATGCAAGGGCATGCTCATCCCCACATGCGCATGTGCATGCAAGCACACAGAGTAACGGTATGCACCATGGCCATGACCCCCTGCCATGTGTGCTGCCCGCCCCCTGAGCCTTGGGGAGCTATGCACAGTCTCTGGCGCTTCTGAGTGCTTGCAGCCGCTGCCCCTGCACTGCCCATAACTGAGGGCTTGTGCCGACTTAAACTGGGCGTGGAGCCATGGGCAAGAGCCACACAGTGGCGGGCACTTCTGTATAAGCCCGGCTTCGCGGCTCCTCACTTGGGAGTGCTCTGTCCATTGCCATGTGTGTCCTAGTCACCCTTCATCTCCAGATGGGACCCCCCACCCTGCTTTGGGTGGGGCCAGGGACCAGGACCAAACCAGCTCTCTGGTCACAGCCAGGAGGGAGCAGGCCCAGGGGGCGGGGTGGCTCAAGCAAGTTTTCAAAGGCGAACAGAACCGAGCTGACTGCCAGCACACCAGCCAGGGTCAGGAGGCTGTGCTCGGCCCCCACGGAGCAGGGCCACCCCAGGCCACCTACAGGGCCACCCCCTTTCACTCCACGGCTTCCTAGGGTGCGGTGATGCGGTGCGCTGGGGCTGGTAGGGGTGCGTCTGGGAGGGTGAGAGGCAGGGTGAGAGGGAGGGTGGGCAGGACCCGCCCTCATCTGTATCCACTAGAGACCCCTCCCTCCCTCTGCGGTTCGGTCTGGAGATTCTATTCATGTAAAGCCAACATTCCTGGAGCCCACAGGGCCAGCGAGATCATGTCACACGGGCGGATCGCTGTCTTGCCTAATGAGAAAACGATGACATGGCCCCCTGCCCTGGCGCCCCCGCCCCCGCCCCCAGCGCCAGCAGCCTCACCCCAGCACACACCGCCCCTGCTTTGTGCTGTTGTTCCACAGCTATGCCCACCAGTCCAGAGACGCCAACTCACAGGCCCCCGTGCCACCCCCTCCAGGCCCCTCCTGTCACCAGGGTTGAGCACCTGCGAACCCCCAGGTATCAGAGTGTTAGGACAGGAGGGTTTCTAGGTCCTGGAGACCCTACTATACAAAGGCAAACGGAGGCCAGGAGCACACAGTGCGTCAGTCTCAACGACCCCGCCCCACCAGCAGAGAGGCAGTCGGTAGGGTGCAACGTGGGCCAGGAAGGGCTTGTTGCCTGAACAGGCCAGACTCCCCCACACTTCCTCCCTGCATGCCCCCCTACCCTGCCTCAGGGTCAACATCACTGGGCCCTTGAGGAACCAGGGCTGGAGGGGGTGGGGCTACAGTGTCTGGGACTCACATTGACCTTGACTCTGCCCAGGCCTGAGAGAGTGAATAGAGTGTTGGCAGCAGCCCAGGGGTGGGCGAGGCGCGTTCCCCCCAGCCCTCCGTGCTTGGGAGCCAGAAGCCCCAGGAGTGGCCATTTTTAGAGCCAGATGGGAAAGAGGGACCCACCAGGCCTGGATCCGCTGCCTGCCACACCCCTCAGTGACCAGACCCTGTAGGAAAGCAGACCTGAAGGCCCAGATCAAAGCCAGGGCCAGGGCCAGGGCCGGAGCTGGGCTGGGCTCAGGCAGAGCCGCAGCCCGGTGAAGTCCTTAGGTAGAGGAGTCAGGGCATGAGAGGAGACTTCTGACGCGTCTTGTTTATGCACCTTTTGTATCCAGAGGGTTCCATCAGCGCTTCTCAGACATCAGCGCAAACTCGAATCCACTGGAGCTCTTGTTGAATGCAGATCCGGGTTCCTGATGGGGTGGCGCCTGAGAATCTGCATTTCTAACAAGCTCCCAGGTGATGCTGAGGCTGCTGGTCTCAGGACTTTGAGCAGCAAGGGGCTGGATTTGACACCTTTTTTTAAAAAACCCACCCAATCACAATGTAATTGAAATGAAAAGACAGAGAGGGAGGAAGCGCCTCATGATGCCTGAGACAGACAGCACCTGAGCATCCCTCTCCAGCTGAGCTTCCTGGAAGCCACGGGAAGAAGGGAAAGAAGCATTTACCAACTCTCACTCTGTGAAAGCGGAGACAGCAGCCTGCCTGTCATCAGCAGGAGGCCCCTTGATTCTGGCCAGGGGCTGGGTGAACGGCTATTACAAGCAGGAGCTATGAGAAGCAGGCTGCGATCTGGGCCCCTGTAGGCCTTTCTGCAAGAAGGACTGAGCCTGGGTACCTCAGTTGTACATATCCTTAAGGTTAAGTGACAGCATATATAACATAGTGCCCCCCGTGTCCAGTCTGGGCCAGCCTCATGGTCAAGGCCATCAAAAAACATTCTTTCACCCCACACTGGTCCAGACACTGGCTGACTCAAGTGCCCTTGACAACAGAGAGAAGCCTGAAACTCTGGTGGGCCCCCGTGCAGCCTTGGGTGTTCAGGGGAGGGCAGCCGGACCCACGCCTGAGCCACAGGAAGGGGTGAGGTGGATCCGTGGGCAGCGGAAAAGCCCCACCTCTTCCCAGTAATCAGGAAAGTCTTCCTGGAGGAGGGGACATGGCGGACAGATTTGTTTATGTAACGGAAGGGAGGCAGTTGGAGAGAGGCAAGTCCGAGCAGGAGAGATGGGATGGGGTGGGCTTCCAGCTGTGGTGGGAGTGGGGACGTTCCCTCGCTGCTCCTTTCTCCATGGCGGGCTCAGAACCTCAGAGAGGGGCTGGTGGAGGTGGGACGGCACACTGCCCACTCGCCATCCCCACACCCACGATGTCGTATGTGACTCTATCTTCACAGCCTGGAATTGCACTTCCGCTCCAGGGACCTGCTGGCCTCAGGGAGCACCCAGGCTGGGGGTAGAGGCTCTGCCCTCAGGGATGTCCACACCCAGACCAGTTCGGGTGGGAGCCAGGGCTGAAGGAGGAGCTCGGACAGTCAGGCCTTGGAATGTGATCGTGGGCACAGCCGCAGACAGGACGCACGAGTGGACAGACTTGGGCGGCCTCATGCCACACAGCCTTGGGAACTCTCTGCCCCTGCAGGAGGGGCTCCACTCATAAATAGGTTGGTTCGAATGAGAGACCAACCTCAAAGGTCAGCTCAGCCTGGGGCGGGGCGGGGGGGGCGGTCGGGGAGGGCACAGCACAAGGTCACACGGGTGTTAGGTGCTCAGCCTTCCCCACTCACTCCTCCCCGACGGGACCCAGGACACCCCACCCTCTTCCCAGCCTCCCTTGTGATGAAAGGTATATGTGGGACCCTGATCACTTTCCAGAAGAGGAAATGGAAAACCCTTAGACAAATAAAGTCAAGGTGTGTCTGCATTTGCAGGGAAGAAGGAAAAAAGTGCCTGGCATTTTCTGTGATTGCCAAAACCCTTGGCGCCTGGGGGGGGGGGCTGTAGGAAGTGGGGTGTGCGGGGGCCGCTGGGGGTGGATAGTTGCCCCCACCTTGGCTGACTGGGCCTCCTTCCGGCAGGGCCAGACAGGGGCTCCGACTCATCCTTCTCTCCCGGCTCTTTGTGGGGAGAAGTCTGAATTGAAGGAAAGGCCGGGCTCCCACACAATAGCTCCTGGGCCAGAAACCAGGACACTCACAGATAGATATTCCCAGGGCCCCGAAGTCTCAGGCCTGGGCTGGTGACGAGGAGGAAGTAAGGGAAGATAGGAGAGGAGGGGTTCCAGGAAGCCCCACCCTCTTGTCCGCCCTACTTGGGGGCTTCCAGGAGGCTAGGGAGCAAGGAGGAAGAGCATGACACCTGCCATCTCTTAGCCTGTAGGCCCTGGGCAAGTGCTCAGGCTGAGACTCAGTTTCCCCATGCAGAAGTGGGAGGCGGGGCTGTGGGTCTCTGTTCCGGGGGTGTCACTGATGAGAACGCGGGCCCAGCTGCAGAAGGCCACCTGTCCAATCACTTCTTTTTACAGACCAGGGACCAGATCCCAGAGGAGGGGGGCGTCTGATGGGGGCAAGCGGAGAGGAAGACGTTTCTCCAGCTCAGAGGCAGCTCTGGGACGCGGCAAGAGCCGAGGGAAGGAGAGGAGGGACTGCCACTGGGGGCGGGCTTGGAAAGGTGGGGACTGACCACAGGGGTCAGATGACATGGCTGAGGTCCAGCTGGCCCCACTGTGTCATGGCATGGCATGTGGTCACTCTTCTTGATTCTCTATGAGCTGGGCCCACCCCAGTCCCTGGCCCCTCCCATCCAGCTCCCAGCAAAACAGCCAGCACCCATCTCCCGGGTGCAGACCGGGTGCGAGCGCCCGTTCCTGCACTGCTCCCTACCCCCTGGCACCAGCCCTGCCAGGCACAGGATGCGATTGTTCCTGTTTCACAGGCAGGGACACTGCCGCTCAGAGGTGGTTGTGTTGTTTTTTTTTTTGTCTGTTTGTTTTGTAACTTAATTTAGGCTACACAACTGAGAAGTTGGAGCTAAGATCTAAACCCAGCGAGAAAACTCCAGGTTTGAGCTCATACCACTCCACCAAGCTGCCCAAGCCCCTTCAGTGTGCACACCCCATTCGGCAAGGATCCTCAAAGCCACAGCAATAAGAGCAGACAGACAGACTTGGGCCTTCTAGCTGCAGGTCCAGGAGGGCCTGGGTCCCCTCTGTCTGCTAACCTTCCTGAGAGACTCCGGGGCCTCAGACGGTGAGCAGTCTCCATTGTGCCCACTGACACCCCAAATGAGCTGGGGGCCAGAGCTGGGGGTCCCAGACTCTCAGACCACAGATGGGGCCTGGTGGTCCTCCCAAGGCCACTGAGGGACTGAGAACCACCCTGCCAGCTTGGCTGTCTTCCACGTGCACTTGGAGGTGGCCAGGCCCAAGGGAACCCGTGGGTGCCATACAGCTGACCCAAGGTCACCAACAGCCTGGAAAACAATGGGCAGTGGGTCCAGCTGTGGCCGGAGCCAGAACAAAGGCCTAGGCACTTCCTTGTCTTGATGCCCCTCCTTCATGAATCGCCAAGGCAGGGGCAGAGGAAGCCTTCATCGGGCCTACAGAGACTGTTGTGGGAGAGCTGAGGCCGAAAGGGCCGACGGGGGCCACACAGAGGGAGTGACTTCCAGGAGAGAGAGAGAGGACCCCGACTCCAGGCCCATGGGCCCCCAGCCGGCTCCCCAGGCTGAATTGCTGCAGCACAGTTCTCTCCCCCTGCTCCCCTCTCCGTGGGCCCAGCCCAGAGGTTGGCATCTTCCCTCAGATCCATCCTCCACACAGTTGCACCATCAGTCTTTTCAAAGAGTTGGATTCACCACGATCTTGCTCTGAAAACCCCCATGGCTCCCCAGGCTCGGTGCAAATCCCTTCAGGACCCAGTCCTAACACCCTTAACCTCCCCGCCACCCCAGACCCCCCAGAACCATCCCCATGGCAGCTGTGCCCCTGACCACCCTGCCTGGGTGCCTCTGGCCCTCTTTCTCCCCAACCCTCCCTCAGGATCCAGCTTCAATCCTCCTCCTCCAAGAAGCCTCCCAGACTGCTCCAGGCTCTATAGGTTCCTCTCCTCCAAGCCCTATGCCCCCAGTACAATCTAAGAAGTATCTGAGCCCAGGAGTTTGGAGAATGGTGTCGGGAGATGAATCAATGATGAAACAACCCTTTCTTAGACTGAGGTTCCCACGCGCAGTGCAGCCTGTTTACACACTTGTCCGACGTAAATATTAACGGCACCTGCTGGGGTTCAGCTGCTGTGCTGAGACAGCGGCAGGAGGGCGGAGGCCGGGCCCGGAGGCGATGCCCTCAGAGCGCCTACGCAGGGCACTCAGCAGGGCCCAGGGCAGTGGGCGCTTATCACCCAGGGCTCCACTCAGAAGACAGGCAGCACTGCGCCAGCCTCCCTGATGTCAGCAGGCTTTAAAAGAGAACACACCAGATAAGAGCCCAGGATTGCCCTTATCAGGGGCCACAGGAAAGGCGCCAGGTTTAATCTCAAAACCACACCCGGAATCAACGGTTTAGAGACCTCAGGCAACTGAGGCCTCTCCACCCCAACAGTGCCCAGGGCTTTACACCTGGAGGGAGGGCAGGGGCAAAGGTGCTGGCTAGAGAGGGGCTTCTTCAGAGAGGGGGTGTGGACCTTGGGCTTCATGCCCCAGGATGGGACAGGTACCTGGGAGACAAGCAGCCTCAGGCCCAGGGATGAGAGCACACAGCCTGGTGGCGGTGGCGGTGGTGGTGGTGGTGGGGATACAGGTGCATGCAGTAATGGGGAACCCTGTAGATGGGTGACGAACACCCACTAAGTGGAAGCTGAGCCTGGGGGGCCCACACTTTCAGCTGGTAAGGCAGCAGGGCTTCCTAGAGGCCTTGAAGACATGCCTGGGGGGGTGGGAAGACTCTGACAGGTGAACGGGGGAGCCGAGGGGCACGAACCTAGTACAATGCAGCACTAGCAGAGGCTGCAAGAGCAGGGGCTCTCTGGGGAAGCAGCTGCTGTGGCATGGGGGGTGGGGGTGGCAGCGAGAGAAGCAATGAGGGGATCGAGGGGCAGGTTGGTGTCACCCCCCACGTCCCTCCCCCTTCAGGTATCAGATCTATTCCCTTTAGCCCCAAGATCATCTGGTAGTCTGGTCTCCAACAGAACCCCGTGAAGGAGAAATTTCCCGGGAGGATTCTTAACCAAGGGCTGCTATCTGGGCCTCAGTTCCCCCATCTATAAAGAGAAGGCCTTCAGTGACTCCCCAGGACACAGGATGGGTGTTTATGGGAACCTGGGCCGGACAGTGGGATGAAGCATTTGATTGTGGTGGCATGAAAGGATGGGTGGAAATGGCCGACCTTGGGTTTCCACGGTCACTGAGCGCCCGAGCACCCAAGCAGTGGGCTCTGATCCCTTGCTTGTCCGGAGCAGGTCTGCTGGAGTGACACGCAGGCTCTGGCAGGGTGCCACCCGGACCCCCAGGGCAGCTGGCTTGCTCTCTCGCCCACCCACCCGTCCGCCCACTCCTATCCTGCATTAAGGAATCTCCATATCACGGATGCCTGGCATTTTTGCCTTGTAGTTCCAACTCCTGGAGCCCCATGAGGATTAGAGAGTGATTAGGGAGAAGGGAGGATTCTGGTGGGTGGAGGGAAATACCTGCAAATACACTTGGCAGCCTGATTGCCTCCTGCGAGTTTCAGGAACCCAGAGGGGCTTGGGGCCCGTGAAGATTGTCCACGGAGCAAAGCCCGTCAGCATCTGTCATCTCCATGCCCCCTCACCTGCCACACTGCCTTCCCTGGGAGGACCTAGGAGCCCCTCAGTGTGCCCCCTGCCTCTGCCCCACACCGCCCCCCTGCCAGGACAGATGCCCGCAGCACAGCTCTGGGCACGCAGCCCTCGGGTCCAGGGAAAACGTCCCAGCCCCCAAGCCACCGGGAAAGGCCATCACCCACTGCCTGCCTCCTCTCCTAAGCCTCCAGGGCTCCCACTCTCAGGTCACCCCCATGAGACCTACAGTCCTGGACACTCAGTCTCTCGGCTCTCAGTGTTCCCTCCACCTGCAAAGGCCTTCCATCCAATTCTCCACTTGTCAACACCTAGCCCATCCGTCCAGGCCCAGGTGAGAGGGCTGCCACCTCCGATGGGCCTCCCGAGCCCCCTGGAAAAGTGAAGAGCAAACCCTCATTGAGTCCTTGTGAAGAACCAGGCCCTGCTCTATGACCTTCACAACATGTGGACCCAGGGAGCTCCTGTTCCAGCTCTGGGAGGTATACATTTTGCAGATGAGGAAACTGAGGCTCAGGGAGCTTATGTTAGGTGCTCCAGCCACACAGCCAGGAAGAGGGGGGTCAGCACCCAAGCCAGGCCTTCTGGTCCCGCTGCAGCTTCTCTGGCGCGACACCTCCCCGCGCGTGCCTTCTGCAGTTCCTCATGTCCACACAGTCACCCCTCAACATCGCAAGCTCTGCAGCAGAGCCCCTCAAACTTTAATCTTACTCCCCCGAGGGTTTCGTTGAAATGCAGCTTCTGAGTCAGCAGGTCTGGCTGGGCTGCCTCTCCTCAAGTCCAGGGAGGGAGGCTTCAAGAAAACTGTGTGTGCTCCGTGTCCCACAGAAAGATACCAGTGACACGAGGTCCCCTGGAAGAGCTTTCCATCGATGAGAGGACGGAGTGAAGTGTCACCTTCGCTGGTCTTAGTGAAGACTGGTCTTCCTGCTCACACTGCCCCCCAAAACTGGAACTGACCCGCCCTTTCACCCAGAGCCCAAGAAATGAACAATGCAGGAAGAGAGAGGATCCAGTGGGAGGTTATAGTAAGAAAGGATACAGCCCTTCCTGCTGCGGTCTGCTTATTCGATGGACCAGACCCCAGAGATGGGGGCCAAGTTCAGGCTCTGCCTTTGGGAGGCCACTCACATCTAGAACATGGTTGGCTCTTTACCTTGAAGGAAAAGAAGGGGATGCTATTCCAAGTTCAAGGCCATTAGAAAGGCTAAGGATCTTCTCCCCAGAAAAGTACACATATGTACATGTACCCAAAGATTTTAACATAATTGGGGGGTATGGACCTCTGAAGCTTACCTACAGCCTCCCTAGAAAGCCATGTGCCCCAGAGAGCGAGCACCCGCGGGCAGGGATGCTCGGGCCTGTTTCATTCCTACAGGCTCGGACTGGCACTGTGGGCTTGCTTACTCTCCCTTCTGGCCTGGGAGGGGGCGGTGCCAGGCTTTGCTCATCATCCATTCCAGAAAATTCCAGGCAAAGGGCGTCGAACTGTACGTGTACCTGTGTCTTGGCTTCCGGAAAAGTGCTTTTCTAATTTGTCGGAACTGGCCTTCTCAAACAACGCCGGGAATATTTTGATTTCTCCAGCCCTGCCAATTGGACCTGGTCAAGAGGTTAAGTGAGTTTCATTGAAAAGACAGCTTTCCTTCCAGGCTGATAAACAAGGCTGCCGCAAGGAAGCCACCTTCCTCGCTGGTCACTCAGCTGGAGCGGCCTGTCCCCGGCCAAGGAAAACAAATGCATAAACATTTCAGGGACATATAGGAAGCAGTTCTGCTGGACGCCTGCTGTGAATGGTCACTGGAGTTTACACAGCCAGCCCCGCTGGGGCCTCCACGCAGCCTGGACAAAGCGCTCCCTGCCCTCTCACTTCCCTCCGGGCTCCTCCCTGCCCGGCCAAACACCGACAGCTGGTTGCAGCTTGTGCACAGCCCAGGAGAGCACAAAACAAGCTCTTTGATGGGCACCACCAGAGGCCAGTTGTGCCCGCTGCGTGCTTGCACTTACAGAGGAGGGGTCTCCTTTCAGCCAGCACTGCAGAGTGACGCGGTCCCTGAGCCGCTTGCGTCCCGAGTCCCCGGGGCCACTTGGAGGCGAGAACTGGCTACCACCTGGTGTTCATGGCCCTCTGCAGCTTCTTCCCGGGCCAGGGACCATCTTGAGTTCAGCCCCCTTGTGAAAACGCCCACCTCTGCAGGCTCCGCTCAGAGCCCCGGCCCAAACACTCAGCGGGCACAGCAGGGACGGCGTGGGGCTGCACTCCCGCAGGCTCTGCCACGCTGCTGCCCACTGCTCTTGCTCAGACAGCCGCAGGACAGGCTGCCAGAGGCCAGGGCTCTGCTTCTGGGCACCCTCCCTCAGTGCTGGTGCTGGGTTCTGACACCACCCGCTCTCTGGTCTTTTTTACCAGCTTCCCGGTGCATCTCCACAGTTCCTCCCATTCCTTTCTGAAATCGGCAGGATCTGAATTAACAGAACGAAGGCGACTTCACCTGTAGTTTTCCCTCCGTGAGTGACTGTTTTCCCCAGGCCCACTGTTCCATCCCGGCCCTGGAATGCAAGGGTCCCCACACACTGCCCACCCCCATCCTCAGCCAGCTCCTGCACATGCCCTACTGCAGACACATGGGGGACCACACCCAGTGTGGTCCCTCTGCCCACCCCCATCCTATTGCCCTCTGTGGCCACGAGGCCTCTCCTGAGAAGGTTCTTTGCCCCACGCCCACTTGGCCAGACCCACCTAGCCTGCAGGTCCACAAGACTATCCTCTGGGGGCCCCAGAAATCCAGGTCTGCCCGAGACGGGTCAGCACGGCTTGTGACACCTGGCGCCTGAGACCTGGGTGTGACCAGCAGCAGTCTGGCTGAGGCAGAAGTCCAGCCAGGAGCACCATGAGGCCAGAGGCATCACTTGCTTGCAGGGACCCTGGTAGGGAACATTGTAGCCCACAGTTCACCGGGGCTCCGGGGTCCCTCCACCCAGGACTGTTCCAACTTGAGCCACGAACCATGCAGACCTGGTGGTTTCCCTGTGACAACAAAACAAGTGAATCTTGGTTCTCGCCATGGTTTTCTCTCCTGTTTTATAGAAAGCTGGCTACCAGGAATGATGAGGGCCCAGGGTCCCGGACCTGCTATACCAGAGGCTTGGCAAAGGGATGGCCCAGCAGGGAGCGTGGAGGGACATGGGCGAAAGGCAGCAGTGGCCCCAGCAGTCACAGCTCGGCTAGGAGGGGGCCCCATGGCAGCAGCACCTGGGCCCTCATCACGGTCCTGGGTGGGCCCTTCATGGAAGGGGCAGGGAGCCTCTGGATTCTTCTGCAGCAGCGCTGGCCCAGGTGGGGTTGACACCCTTCCGACAGACTCATCCCTGAGGCCTGGGGCTCAGCTGTCACCCCTGGGATGGGCGGTGGAGACATAGGACACAGCCACCTGAACGCAGGCTCACAGGATGGGGTCTGAGCCGTTCCAATTCACGGACGCCCCCTTCCACCTAAGAGCAGAGGGACAGAAAAAGGGTCAGAGCTGTGGGGCCTGCACAGGAGCCATCTCAGGCCCTCACTCCCCTGAACTGTTCGTCTTGACATCTTGGAGGAATCAGGTTCCGCCCTCCTGCTGGCTCCTCCACACGCACACACAAGCCTACGTCCCAAGCCCTTATAAAACAGAAATGCACCCAAGGCCCTGGAGAGTGACAGAGGGACAGGTCATCCCTTCATCCATTCATCGCTTCCTGCCACAAGTGTTCACTGGGGACCCCCTTCATGCCTGGCAGTGCGGGGCCCTCAGCTCATGCGAGAAGTCTATGCACATCTGAATCCAGCCACTTTCTGGGGTGCCCTATGGGGGCCCTTTAAAGGCACAAGGGAAGACCTAGATACGAAAAACCTTGGCGTGTTCAAGACGCAGGAAGAGGTCTGGTCACTGGGGCCCAGAAAGGTGTGGAGAGAGGGGCGGCAGAGCGAGGGGAGGGGAGGGGTGGCACTGTGCTGTGTGCGCAGGACCTGGGAGGCTCTGTGAGCCCTCTGGGTTCTGCTCCATGAGCCTGGGAAGCTCGCGAAGAGTTGTGGGCTGTTCAGTAAAACACGGATTTGCATTAAAAAAAAAATTACAACACTCTAGGAAACACTGAGCATGATTAAACTGTAGTCCTGGCTTAGCTACAATTTAATAATCGTTCCATTCCCAAATAAGTATTGTTCGTGAGACCAGGACATCTCCCAGGTGGGCCTTTTTAATACGTGGCATTATTTTTCTAAAACAACTCAGAGGACTCACATTTCCAGAGGATGGCATGTTCCTGCAGAATCTGGCATTGGGTACCTTACCCATATACGTATCTCCTAAGAGTAAATGGGCTGGGACACAGACACCGCAGCCTCCAGAGCAGGGCTGGAGGGCAGAGTTTTCACAGCACAGGGTCTGGGGAGGGAGGGAGTAGACATCTCCAAAACCTGAAGTTTTTCTTCAGGACAGAAGTCAAAATGGTAACTGCCACAGAGGAGGAGGAACGAGACACTCTTCTCACTTCAACTGCACGTGCGCACTAGGAAGTCCAGTAGCCCCGAGACTGACCGGACGGCAGCGAGCAGGAAGGGACAGTGTCACTCAAAAGAGGATGGCTGCATTTCGCAACTGGAGCTTGGAAGCACCGAGGGGTTTCATCACACCCAACATCCCTCATCTTCATGAATAACCCAGACTCCCACTGCATTTCTGTCTCTCTGCTTCCTCGGGCCTCTGCCCTTTGTCTTTCTTCATGCCTGTGCCTGGCTCCAGCTGCCACATCCCTGTCCCTCGCTTTTCGGTTGAGAGGGACCCTCGTCCAGAGGCAGCGGGGTTCATACATGCATCCTACTCTTCCAGCTCACTGCCCTCTCATGCCAGACTACTTCCTGGTATCTGTGAAGGCCGCCTGTTCCCCTGTCAAATATTTTGCATACTTTACACCATTCCATTCCCCTTCAAATGAGCAAAAACACTCCTTGTCATTTGGAGAAAGCAGAGATCTTTGCTGTGCTTCTGTGCTTCTTGCTCCAGTAGAAAGGCGCGGTGCGGGAGACACCTGCGCAGAGCCCGTTTGGGAACAGTCGGTACGGCATGCCCCAGGCTCCATCCCAGGCTCTGTGGGGCTCGACCTCCCGGAACCACAGGGAGTGTGAGGATGCAATGTGCGGCATGGTCTGGACACAAGACAGCCCTGCCTATGCCATGCACGCCAATCAGCATGCCAGAAATCTTGATCTGGTCCATGTCTGAAAGCTGAGCAGCTGCCCCTGGTTCAAACACTCAGCAAGAAGGGCTGAGACAGGTGGATGACGGATAACCTGCTCAGCCAGGAAGGTCACACTGTTTCAGGGAATGGGTCCCTCCAACCCCAGCCGTGTTCTCTTCAGTGTCATTGGGTAATGCCCTGTGATACTAAGACATGTCACCCAAATGAAGTTGCATTGGGCTTTGGCAACTCAGCCTTTCCTTCCTGCACAGCAGGCTAAGTGGTGCCGTCTCCACACCTGAACCACTTGTTCCCTGGGACCCTCTAGTCACAAGTGCTCAGAAGCAGGTCTGGATGCACAAGTGTCCGCCCACATTTCTAGGAGAGGTCTTCGTTCCAGAGTCGTTGCTGGAAGAGCTGCTTAGTGAGATGCATTCCAGACCTCCCCTGTGAAAAAAGGTGCAGAGCCCCCTGGTGCGCGCCCACGGGCCCTGCCTCCCCTCATTGTCAGTCACATTGTGTGAACCAACAGGGTCGGCATCGCTGGTTCCACTGGGTGTGGATGAAGTAAGTGATTCCGCAGTGTCTGGGTGCTTAAGACTTTGTCCTGAGCTGCTGGGCATCAGCACTGAGGTAGGTCCAGAGGAATCTATCAGGTGCCTAGGGGTGGAGCCACTTCAGTGGAGTCCATCAGCACCGTCACGTTCGCCACCACCAAAGGAGAAACATTGGGGCTGTGCCTGGTGACACTGGACATGGCAGGAGAAGTCAGACCGCTCCCGGTGGTCAGTGCCCACGCCTGCACTGTTTGGGCTGGAGCCTGATGATGTCCTCGGGTGGCTCTCATTGGTGCGGGCAGAGGGAAGACGGACGCAGCTCTGGCCCGCACAGCTGAGCGGGTTCGGGAGGCAGGACAGTGCTGAGCGCAGGATCCCAGGGGCAAGGCTGGTCCGCTGCGCCTACCGGGTGATAGTGCTTCAGCGCTCTGTAGCCGTGCAACCATGGGACTTAATGGATGCTGCCTGGCAACTCGAGATTGTTCATTTTCTTTCTCTGTTCATCATCTTTGCAATTTTGAAGCATATCATTAAAAAGCCTGTATTGTTCTATTAAGATTTGTAGGTAGGCATCAGCCTCTGTAAATTACTTAAGCAAAGTTTTGGACGCTAGGGACACACCCTAAATTCAGACCCCAGAAAGGCAACCAAAGAAGTCAGGGAGGAGAGTAGCATCCTGTCCAGCCTGGCCCCGTGACCCAGATTTGAAAGGGGCAACAACCATCCACAGCAGAGTGGGTCCTTGCCCCCAGTCATGGCAAGAATGAGGGGAAGAGTCAGAGATAGACCGGACTTCCTGTATCCCTTTACCATCCATCCTCAGCCTGGCCTCAAGGCCCTCCCCCACGCCTCCCAGCCTTCATCCTCATCACTCAGAGCAGGCAGATGGAAAATCCTCCTCTGAGCTCCCACTCGGCAAACATCTCAGATCCTGGCGGGACGGTGTCTGGTCTTGGTGCCGGTGAGCCAGACCGGCCTGTCACTGATGAGCGTGCCATGCCAACAGGCGCTGAGACTTCTGGCCAGGCTGTGGGGTTCACGCTCTGTCTGAGGGTTTTCACAGAGGCATCTAACCCACCCCTCCCAGCCAACAGGTGCCAAAGCAGGGAGAGTATTAAAGCACCAGGGAGAAGCAGTTTGCAGTTTACAATGGAAAATCAAAGCAGAGACGTTTTAAAATTTGAAAGGACTAACACAAAACTCATACACTTTCAAAACCATTCCTGCCGGGGAGCGGGTCCTGTGAGTCAACAACGAGGACTGTGCCTTAGGACCAGGAGAGATGGGGCGGGATGGGGCGGACGGACACCCGCCAAATGAGGCACAGTGCCAAGGGCCCCGTCAGGCGGTAATTCAGGAGGAGGCTGAGGCTGAGTGCTGAGCACACCCCCGATATTTTGGGCCACGTAATTCTGCTGCAGGGGTTACATTGGGCATTGTTGGATACAGTACCTCCTGCCCCTCTGCAGCTGCAACAACCAAAAATGTCCCCAGATATTAACAAATAGCCCCTGGGGCACCAGACTGCCCTGACTGAGGACCGCAGGCCCCAGGGCCAAGCTCAGTGAAGATGCCGCAGTCCCTGGCGCCCAGGTGGCTCAGCATCGCACAGGCTCACCTCACAGCCCCACAGGAGGCCCTTCCTCCAGGGCCACCACCACCACAGAATGGCAGTTACTGCCCAACTGAGGGTCAGCACCGATGACCCTGACTTCAGGGGAAGATGCCAGACAGAGCCCGTGCAGGCTAGGAGCTGGGGTGGGCCTGGTTTCAGCCTCAAGAGCCGAGGCAAAAACACACCCTGTGCTCCTCTGACCCACGCCGCTCGCTCTTCCCGGCAAGAATCCCATGTGCACGTGCCCTCCCTGGGCCCCACGTTCCCTCCCTGGGCCCCACGGCCCCATGGGGTGTCTCTCACCTGTGGTCTGACCTGCGCTCTGCCCTCCGCCCCCACCCCACCCTTCAGGATCAGACCTGGGACTCCTTCCAGAAGGGTTCTCTGGCCTGGGGGATCAGCCCTCAACACAGCTGCCACCCTTCCCCCAGGCTTACTGCTAGGGGTCTCCCTCCCCGGACAGACTGTGAGCCCCGGAGGGCAGGGCTCGTCTGCTCACCTCCCTCCCTTCCTGGGCCTCTAGCTCGGGGTCTGAGCGTGGCGCCTGGGGTGCTGCTACGTGAATGGCCCCTCATACCAGCTGCTCCTCATGGAGCCCAGAACCCAGCGGGGAAAATCTTAATCCCTGTGCACACCGCCCCACCGCTCTCCTTTGCCTCAGGCTGTCACAAAGCCCTTTCTGTGGTCCACAGCCACTCTCCTGTCCCTTGCTCTATGCTTTCTCCCCTCACACAGGTGTGAGCCCCTTACGGTAGGTCAGAGGGGGCATGGTTATACCCAATCGACGGGTACGAGAAGTTGGTGACGGCAGAACCAGACCTCCTGGCAGCCGTGCGACATGGCGGCACAGAGCAGGACAGTGGAGGCCAGGCCCTGTCCTGTGCTCGCCCCTGCATCACGGAGCTCAGTGTTCTGCAAGCCCACCCTGGTACAAGGAACACCTGGGGCAGGTGTGCACGAGTGCTGCAGGGCCGGGGATCAGAGGAGGGCGGCTGGGGCGGTGGGAGCACCCAGGGAACCCTGCCACCATGGGTGACCCTCAGGCAGGTGGGGGACAGCCAGGGGAGCAGGGCACTGGGCTCCGGCCCTGGAAGGCAGCGTTTGCAGCTGAAATTACACTTTCAACTTCTTGTCTGAGCCTGCAGACAAAAACATCTGGGGCCCAGCCCCAGGCCCCGGTTGTGTCTCTCCTCTCTTTTCTGGGCTGCTGACAGCTGTTTCTGTTTTCTCCCACTCTCGCTAGGCTGGAGGGCGGAGAGCCGTCCCTGTGTGTCTTGCTGGACAGTGACCCCCAGTGAGCCGGGTTTTGCTGAGATGGTTAGAGAACGGTGGGAAGAGGGGGGTGAGGGGCAGGCCCCGCAATCCTGACACAAGCCAAGGTAACAGGAGACTCTCTGAGGTGGAGAAGTGCGTCACACCAGACAGTAGGGTTGACCCGGCACGAAACCCGGGGATCGTTCAACTTAGGATGCTCTTCTCTGAAGGAAAAACCCGAAGTCTGGTCTTGTGCAATGTCACCATGGCAACAAAGCCAGGTGGTGGGAAGTTGCAGTGCCTGCTAAGTGACCTTCCACTGGGCTGGGACAGCTGGAGCCTAAGCTCCAGGCCCCGCGCTGCTCGTTATTAGAGGTGAGGCCTGGGCACAGACCTCCTTCGGGAGACCCCGTCTGTCAAAAGAAGGGTCATGCCTGGTAGTGACCAAGGGCCCTTCTGTGGGCCTGCACCCCATGCCAGCTGGCCAGGTGTGTGGTGTGCTCTGTGCTGGGTCAGGGTGAGCACCAGGGGTCCTTATGGGGCAACAGAGCTGGGTTTGAGGGTGGACAGTGTGTCTCTCCCTGGACCAGAGAAGAGTTGATTCTGAACTTGACTTCCATTTGACTGGGAGCTCTCTGAGAGCAAGAACCAAGTCTTATCCTGCTGTTTCTTCCATGGGGTTCAGTCCGGGGTTCCACAGGGTGGAAGTGATGGGAGGACCCGCCTGTCCCACAGGCTGGTCCTGCGCAGTGAGCCCTGACTGACCTCAGAGGTGACCTAAGTTCGGCTGAGGCACCATACGTACCCCCTTCCCGTCAGGGCAGGGGCTTCCCACGGCAGCAGGAAGTGTCCCTCAAAAGGCAGGGCCCATGTCCAGAGGGTCCTCACTGACCTTGAAGTTCACTTTCCCAAGTTTCTCTCTTTGAACTGTTTGGGAATCTGGGATGAAAACAACATGCCGAAGCCTTTGTAATCCAACCCCTGAACAGGATTCCAGGAGGCTGGGCCCTCTGGTTCCCATTACTGCGGGATGTTATCTGATGGAGACAGATGGAGGGACACCCAGAGGTCCCACTCCGCCCACTCCACTTTTCCGGGAATAACGGCAGTAACACTGGGAAAGCTTCACAGGTGGACCCTCATGGCGGGGCAAGAGATGGGGGCGGTGGAGCGGGAAAGTCCTAGCAGAGGACAGAGCACTCACACCTGGAGGGCAGGGGGCAGGCGGCCAGTGCGGCCCCGTATGTTGCATCGGGCCAGATGCGCCAGATGTGCCAGATGCACCAGGCCCAGGAGGGTTGGCACATCCATTGGCGACTGATCACACAAGGCAGCCGGGAGGGGGAGGCGTTGCCCTTTTCAGGCCCTGGAACTGTGGTCTTCAAAGTGTGGGCTGGGGACAGCAGCCCCAGCAGCACCCGGTAACTCCTCAGAAATGCACATTCTCAGGCCCACAGCAGACCTACTTGACCAGAGCCCCTGGGGGTGAGTGAGCCCCAGGATCTGTGTTTTAGCATGCCCTCCAGGGGGTGCCCACTAAAGCCCAGGACCATGCTCCAGGGCAAACCTTTCAGATTCGGAGCCACAGCCAGACACCAGTATACTGGACCATCGATTCCTCAGCCATTGGGAGCTGGGTGGGGTCTGTGTCAACCGGGGTCCCCAGTCCAGGTGTCCCTAACCCTGGGGCTGCACAAATATGATGTCCCCTCTGTGGCAGGACCAAGAGGCACTGTCGGAGGAGATGCCAGGGCTCAGCCTGCCCCAAGCTCCTTGCCTGACAGTGAGCAGGGTCAGGGGCAGGGGCAGAGTGGACCACCTGCCCCAGGCTGAGCCCCGTACCCTAATGTGGCAGCTTCCCGCACCCCCTCACTGTTCATCTCATAGCACATGGCCACAGAGAGGCGGGGGCGGGCCTGGAGAGGGGGACAGCTGCCAGAAAAGGAAGAGATGCCCCAAGCCCATTGTCACATTCAGACGTGTCCGGACTGAGATCCAGATGGAGCGGGGCCCCATCATCTTCAAGTACTTGCCATCAGGGCTGAGCCCAGGACGTCCATCCTCGGGCCCCCAGAGGTGCTTGTGGGTCCGGCAGCAGAAGCTTTCCCATGGAAAGAGGGACCCCTGCAGGTGGGGCAGCTGGAGAGGTTCAGGGTGGTGGGCTGCCCCCACCGGGGGCAGCAAAAACAAACACACCTTCAGCAAGGGCCCCAGGGGTCTGGAGGTGGGCGGAGCCCATGCCCAGGGTGTGGCCCAGAGCCCTGCTCTACAAGCCCACCTGCAGGAAGGATGGCCTGTGGCCTCCCACCCTGTCCTACAGAAAGTGCCAAGGCCGGTGTCACCTCCCTTCCCCACTGCTTGCCCTTCTCTCATCACTCGGAATGAGTGTCCCTTTGTACATGAAAGGAAAGTGACCTGCACATGCCTGTAATCCTCCCGATGAAAGAAATGCCGGCGCATGACCCCACAGGAATGCTTCATCCCAGGCCCAGGGGGGTGGGCAGGTGGGCAGGTGAGCAGCTGGGTGAATGGATGAGGCCCAGTGGGGAAGTCTCAACACAGCCCATGTCCTCTCCCTGCACACATGGTGTCTTTTCTCCATGCAGCTCCATCCAAGGGCCCACTTGCCTACGAGTGGGCAGCACCCCGAGGTTCTGGGTGAGCTGCCTGGATCTCAGAGCTGCAAGGCCTCGGCCATCACCCCATCCCTCCGCCCCAACCCTGATCACTTCACAAACGAGAACAGAGGTTCGCCTCATGCCCCGCCGACTCTTGAGTGGCTGAGACAATAGTAATGAGAGCGGCTTGCAGAGTGCTTGGTAGCACCCCCGCAGCTGCAGCATGCTGGGAGCCAGGCACCGCCTTTACCCCCACTTCACAGAGGACGAAGCGCGGTCCAGAGAGGTGAAGTCCAGTGGCTCTCAGCCAGCAGGGGCAAGGCCAGGATTCGCACCCAGGCAGCCTGGCTCCAGAACCCGCACTCATTGCGCCTGCGCATTGTACTGCTTCCCCAGCGAAGAAGGCGTTGGAATCCAGGCCCCTCCTTCCCTGGCCTGCCCCTCCTACCACACCCAGAGGCCTCCAAGTCACCACCCCAAGGCTCAGTGAAGGGCCTGCCAGAGCCTGGGAACTCCCCACAGCTCCAAGGCCACCACCCTCCATCTGGGGTGCCGCCCCAGCCCTGGGGCCCTTCTGGAGAACTCAGGGGTAAAGTGAGCCCCGACTCCCCCCCACCCCGAGTTGGGCAACCCCCCTCTTGGCCTGAATGTCAGCCTCCAGTAAATACTGGGGGGCTGGATTAGAGGAGCCAGGGCCCCCTCGCCTGATGCTAAGGGACACCTCTGCTCAGTGGGCCCAACCTGCAGCTACAGAGTGACCCCGAAGCAGAGGGTGCTGCTGCTCCAGGAAGCTGCCCCCAGCTACAGGTTGGGTGGCTCAGTCCCGACCACCTTCCTGTCCTGCTTAAGACCCCCCAAACCTACCCCCAGGTAACCCTACCAGTCCTTCCACCTCTGAACCTAACAACGCTCCCCACACTGGGTGGCTGCTGCCCTGAGCAGGCAAGAGTCTCAAGGGCCCCACTCACCCCCATCCCCCAGCTCAGGGACATCTTCAGAAGCTGTCCCCCCATGAATCACACACTTTTCTACTTGGGCCAGAGTGATCATGAAATACTTCATACAAACGAGCCCCAAACACTGTGTCTTTCTGGTCTGCAGGGGCCCCACCCCCTCTGAATTGGGGCATCTTCCCCCTCTGAAGCCCACACTCCCACACTCCTGGCCACCCAGGTGAGGTTCCTCAGCAGGGGGCAGGGGGCCCTGACTCACTTGGTCCTGATGCAGAGCTCGAGGGGTGGGATAAGGTCCGGTTCACTGTCTCCGTCCTCAGGGACAGTTTGGGTGGTGTCTGGGGAGGCAACAGAGGTGCACGCTCAGGCCAGGGCTGAGCTCACCATGCGGTCCCACTGACAGCCCCCCTCCTGGGACCCCCCTCTTCTGGCACCTGCTCCTCTTCTCACCCTATGGGCCCCCCTTGTTCCTGCCCCTTAGTTCTCACCCGGACACCACAACACCCTCCTCACTGGCCTCCCACCTCCATTCTCCACCCCACCCTCCTGCCCCCACTTCAGCTACCAGAATAATTCTATGTAAAACATCTGATCCCATCACTCTGCTGCTCCTGAACCTCCCAGGGCTCCCTACTGCCTGGAGAATAAACCCCAAATTTGTTGGCGTGGTATTCAAGCTAATGCATGACCTCAGGTTCTCCTCACACCACAGCACCGTCAGCTTCTTGGCCCAGCTCTGGCTTCCTGCTGCAGGAGGACCCTGACCCTTGCCTGCCAACCCCCTGTCCTGACACTCATTGAGTCTGCACTGCTCTCTGACTGCCATGCACAGGTGTGCTAGGGCCCGTTTCCCCCACTGGCCTGGAGGCTCCCCGAGGCTGCGTGGGATGGGGTGGGGAGGCAGCTCACCGACGGTCAGCCGGATCTGCTCCTGCTGGTTGGCCAGGCCATCGTAGTAGTACAGGTCAAAGAGCCTCTCGGTCCTCCAGTCTCGCAGGAGCTCCGGCTGCAGGCTGAAGAGGATGCTGAAGTGGCTCTCACTGCACACCACCCAGATGGGGAACCTCGGGGTCTTCAGGAAGCAGCCAACCTGGACAGGAAAGAGGGCAGGGATGCCTGAACTTCTCCTGGCCAAGCCCAGGGCCAGCTGACCTCAGGAGCCTGGTTGGAGATCGTGACCTGTGTGTGATGCTGGGGTCCCCTCCTGCTGCTCACAGACGCAGCCTGACTCCCAGAACTGTCCCTGCTGGCACAGCCTGCTGCTCGCAGGGCCCCTGCCTCACAGACAGCCCAGCAGAGATGCTCAATCTGGAAGCCCATCACCACCTGGCACACGGGGCTGCCCGCTGGTCCTTCATGCCCAGCCTGTCCTGCCCGGACAATGAACGACCTCCTGAACAGGTCTCCCAGACCCTGCCCTGCCCACCTGGCAGCCCATGGCACCGCTCACCAGTCTTCAAACTATCCTAGCATGGCGTGCACCAGCGCCCATGCATCCGAAGGGCTAGCCCCCTCTCCGCCCCCGCAGGGTCCAGAATCACCCAAACCACCCAACCAGGAGCACTAATCGCCAAGTCGAGCCCCAGCCTGGGAGGAACTGGCTAGCCCCTCCTCTGGGGCACGCATCACTGCCTCATGAGGACACGTCTGCCTGCTGCTCGCAACCTGGGCTGCACCCTTAGTGCCAAGCAGGGGCATAGTCAACATAAGGAAATATTTGATGAACCAGGGTCCTCCTGAGTGAGGTGGATCAGGAACCAGGTAGGACTTTACCTACAAGACAAGTGGGACTTGGAGCCACGGGGGGCGGTCTGTGGGTGAGCAGTCAGTGGTGACGCCAAGGACCAATGACCAGAGACATTCAGGGAGCAGTAAGGCACACTAGGGAAGGTGAGCGGGGTGGGGGGATGGGAGCTGGTACGTTCCCCTGGCGGGGTGCTCCCTCAATGTCCCTGGTAGAGGGCCCTGCTGCTCTCACTGCCAAGGGGGTTCACTGCCTAGCTGCCCCCCCCCTCAGCCCACTTTCTCTGTCACCGGTGACACCCGTGGGCCACGCCTTCCCCACCCGGGTCCAGGTTTATTCAGCACGTACATGCTACAGGCTGGGCTGGACTGACTCTGTCCTAAATCCCTACCAGCCCCGGGAGATGTTTGCTTGCTCAGGTATTTACAGCCACAGCCTGTGGATTAAGGAAAGAATGGGAATTATTTTTCCAGTGGGGAGAAGGGCATACTTTCTCCGGGGCCTGTCACAGAAGCGTGGCCCTCCTCAGGCCCTCAGAGCCCAGCGGGAGCGGGATCTGGGCTGGGGGGAGGGGCTGCACAGAGCACCCTGGTCCTTGTCCCTGGTGCAAGGCTTGCTGTGAACAGCTGCTGCCTCTGGAGGGTGGGAGGGCGACCTTTACAAGGTGTCCCTTTTCTCTTCATCTAAGCACCCAGTCCCCACCTGGCCTGCTGGGCCCTCACTCCAGCCCTGTGTGACATTTGGACGTGACTGCGGAGCCTGCTCCTCAGTGGGATATGGGAATTAGATGTCTTAGAGGACGTGGCTGGACGTGCCTGAACCCCACTGCCAACTTGGCTTCTGCTCCAGGCTCCAAAGAGGCTTTTCTGGCAGGGGCGTCACCTCGAAGAGGGAGCCCCGAAGGCTGGGGACCCAGGGCTCATTCACGGCAGGAAAAGGAGCCGCGCGGCTGCCCGGAGGCAGGCGTCTGCATGGTCAGCCACCCTGAATTTTCCAGCGGAGGGACAAAAGGGCAGCTTGCCATTTATACAGCAGTCAAAAGATTAAAGGCAAAAAAGGCTGCCCAGGGAGTTTATAAATGAGCTTTCTCATTCAAGAGCCTCTTCCAAGTGGGTGACATTTTCCAAAGATGAAGTTTCCTTCCTTGGATTCTGGGGTAGCTGACCAAAGGCCTGGGGCGAGGAGGCGGTGGCGGGGCAGCATTCCCTCCACCACCGGCGGAGGCTTTCTGTTGGTGGGTGACCACCGCACAGCACAACCGAGGACTCCCTTTTAAAGAGGGGTCTCACACCTTTGCGAGGTGGGGGAGGTGCAGCCCTAGTGGAAAAGGGTCCACAGGTGATGGCAGACAGGGCCCCAGCCTGCCATCTCCAGGGACACCGTGCATCAGCAAGGCCTGTACTCTGGTCCCAGGCACCGCACCAGGCCATGGGGACACGGCAGTGAAGGGCGTAAGAGCAGCCTTGTCCAAAGGCGCCTACCAGGGGAGTGGGGAAGGCAGGCGGTCATCAGATCCTACGGGCGCATTTCCGCCGCCTTCCACTGAACCTAAGATGGTGTCAGGGTCGCCCTTAGTTTTTCCTATGGCTAAGAAAGAAGGCGAGCTGGCCGTTCGAGTATGACCACCGTCGACTGCATTGCTGCATCAGGGCCTCTGGAATGTTCAAAGATGGGGAGAGTCTGTGCCTCACAAGCAATGAAATGTGATACTTAGAGCAAAAAGAGGCCCAGGGAGGAAAGAATTAAGATTCTATGGTGCGAAATGATAGGTGGGCAGGGGCCACGAGTGGAGAGTCCTGTTTAGACAAAGTGATGAGGTCGGGAAAGGCCTCCTGTAAGAAGTGACATCTAAGCCACATTGTGATGGGAGGAGAAACAGGGACAGGTCTCACGGGGCCTTGCAGGTCCTGGGAAGCGCTGGACCTACAGAACTGGGGCTGCAGGCTGGGGCTGCCCTGACCTGGGTTCCACAGACCGGGTGGCTTAGACAGCAGATGCCTATGTCTCCCAGTTCTGGAGGCTGAAGTCCCAGATCAAGGTGTCAGCGGGGCTGGTCTCTCCTGAGGCCTCTCTCGGTGCCTTGTGGGTGGCAGTCATCTCCCCGGGTCTTCGCATGGTCATGTCTTCATGTGTGTATCCATGCCTCATCTAGTCCGACAAGAGTACCAGCCACAGTGCAGTAGAGCTCAGCCTACGGCCTTGCTGAAACTTCATCACTTCTTTAAGGGTCCTCTCTCCAAATACAGGCACATTCCGAGGCACCAGGAGCTAGGTCTTCAACATATCAACTTGAGGGGGGACATAAAATTGGCCCGTAAACAGCCCATAACAGTCTCAGAGACCTGGACAACCACCGAAGGAGGTTAAGCAAAGAAATGCTGTGATCGAATCCACTCTCTAAAAGATCACACTGTAGAGACAGGACACGAAGACAGTGGGGATGGGAGCCCCAGACCAGCTGGGCTGTCACAGGTACCCAGGCCGGTGATGCTGGTGGCTCAGACTGGGAAAAGCAGACTCAAGAGACAACTTAGGGTGGGAGCCATGTGGCCCCCTGAAGGACCAGACATGCTCCCGGTCTGGGTGACTGGGCAGACGGTGCCGTGCGTGGAGTGGGGGACATGGAGGAGGGTGGAGCTTGCAGTGAACCCAGCCCCATTTTGCTGGGGTCCCTTCATGGAGATTGCGACAGACGCCCCTTCAAAGCAGAGGAGAAGCACCAAAGTTAAACTCCCTGTCCCAAGCTGTCCGTCCCCCGTCACCGTCACCACCACGAGGAAGTGGCCTTCCAGCTGCAGCCTGCGTTGCGGTCCACCCCTCACTGCCAAGCCCTGGGGTGGTGGGAGTGAGGGGGAAGTCTGGTGGGCAAGGCCAGACCGGCGGAGTCGCAGGTGGCTGGGGAAGGCCCCACAGCGCCAAGGCCAAGGCACAGATGCCATCATCCTGCCATGCGGGGTCAAACTGCCTCCCAGTCTTCCGCCAAGCACACGGCACAGGTGGGGGTCTGTGTGGACCTGAGGGCTCCCATCTTTGTGAGGCCTGAATTTCCTCAACCAGCATTTCACTCCGAGGGCAAGACAGCCTTCCTCGACCCCTGCCCCCCGTCGACATTCTCATCAGTTGCCCTCCGCAGACCGAAGGAAACAGCTGACTTGTTGGCCAATGGCCGCAGCGCAGGAATGGAACCAGGGCTCATGGCGTGGAAGTCGGGGATTCCATGAGTGCCGCCAAGGCTACCCTCTCAGCCTGTGGAATCCGAGCTGCATGTTTGCAGAGCCCACCCAGGGTCTGGTGTGCGGGGCCCTGGTGCTTCTCACAGGTCACGTGGCCACATTCCTGGGCTTCTTCCAACATCAGCAGACCCAGGAAGAAGCCGTTATCATTCTTTTCCACTCAAGTGTTTGGAAGCCCCAAGTCTGCTTCCTGTCCATGGGAGTGGGGGTCACCCAGAGGGGACACCTGGGGGTGGGCCATGCCACATGGCCCATGAGCGATGGGACAACACACCCGAACGTGTGATCAGGTGGGAGGGGCGCAATGAAACTGAGCCCTACCTTACAAAGCCAGACTCCAACCACTGCCAGTCCAGTGGCCTAGCACTCTGAGTGTCCCCTTGTGTCACTGCGACCCTGGTTCTGGGGATACACAGTGAATGCAGCCTTGTCCAGACCCTCCGAGAACTGTGCAGGCTACCCACCATGCCAAGAGCTCCCGCTGCCCTCCTGGGACAGCTCCCACGACACAGTCCGCCGGAGAACAACGTCCTCCCTGAGCACGCGAGAACTGAAGCCCTGAGAAGGGCCGCAGCAGGCTGGGACAAGAACAGAGGACCTGGCGCTCCCCGGCTCACGCTGCCCAGAGGTACAGTCACAACGTCCCCTGTCCCGCTTCCCCCAGGGCCCCACCCCACCCAAGACCCTGGCTGCAGTGAGAGAGGCAGTAGAGGGACTGATCAATCCGCTAGCAAACAGACTGAGGGAGGCCTGGTACGGGTGGAACTGTGTCCCCAAAAGACGGGTTGGAGTCCTGGCCCCCAGTATGTCAGAATGCGACTGTATTTGGGTTGCTCCAGACACAGTAGCTAAAATGAGGTTACTGGAGTGGGGTGGGCCCTTAATCCAACAGGACTGATGTCCTTACGAGAAGAGGACAAGACAGAGAGGGAGAAGACGGCCACGGGATGACGAAGGCAGGGCCTGGGGTGACACGGCAGTAAGCAGAGGAACACCAAGGATGGCTGGCAAACACCCAAAGCTAGAAGAGACGAGGAAGGCTTCTCCCTGCAGGTTCCGAGGGAGCATGGCCTTGACGACACTTGACTTTGGACTTCTGCTAGGAAAGCCTGTGCTCCACAAGTGTGAGATAATGCATTTCTGTTGTTTTCAGCCATCAGCTGATAGTGCTTTGCCACAGTAGCCCTAGGACATTAACGCAAGGTCTGTAACTCCAGGTCACCTGTCCCTGGAGAAGACACCCCCCCCCCCAACACACACACACACACACAACAGAGGCAGCCACGCTCTGACCTGCAATCCCACCACAAGCCCCGAGAAGTCCCTTTCAAACAGCCTTTTCCAGAACCTGGTACCAGCTGGCTCCTGGTGGGAATCTGGAGCTCGGCAGCTGAGGGCAGCGAAGCCACACTTCTTCCCAAACCCCCCGTGAGGGAGACCAGACCCAGATTCGAGCCGGCTCGCCCTCCCCACCTCCCCTCAGTCCGGACCGCTGTGCCCCTGCTACCTGGCACACGTCATAGTGCTCAAAGAGAGACAGGAAGCCGACGTCGCTGCGGGCGGTGATGCCTTTGAGCAGCATGACGTTCCCATTCCCGGCGTCCAGCTCCACCACGTCGTTGAAAACGTTGGACACGGCTCTCCCGGTCAGGAGCAGATTGACCAGCTCCTGTTGACGAGACAATGGGAGAGGCTGGTCAAGGCGAGCCGGGGATCGAGGGAGAAAGGCAGGAGAAGGAGGGAAAGCGGGGACGGAGGGAGACCACAGTCGGAGGGGCTTCGACTTCAGCGACCCCACAAGCCCTCGGGGAACGCTGCCAACCCTCCGCATCGAGGCCGCTCCGGGCACTCGTCCAGCTTTGCTCCGAGAGCGTCCACCAAGCAAAGTGTGCACCAGGCCTTGGCGGGGTGGGGGTCCTGCTGGAAGGAAGGAATGGCCCTGACCTTGGCCATCGGGGTCACGGTGGGGGCTCAGGTGTGTGCCTACACAGCACAGAATGTGGCTGGGGCTCCAAAACTGGGGCACAAGGCACTCTGGGCCCAGATGGACACGCGACCACATGACTGGTCCCAGCAACTTGTGGAGAAGTAACATTTGGGTGGGTCTTGATGGGGAGGGTAATTTCTTTAATAACCTATTATATTTTGAAACAATTTTAGACTTAAAAGCTGTTGTAAGAATAGTACAGAGAATTCCTGTGTACCCTTCACCCAGCTTCCCTCAGTGATAACATCTTACATAACCAGAGACATTTACATAACCAGAGCACATTAGCAACGCCAGGAAGCAGACGGCGGTGCCCATAACTCAGTCCTGGGCCTTGTTCAGATCTCGCCGGGGGTGGCGGGGTCTTCGGGAGGGGCAGGGAGCAGAGGGCAGCCGCAGCAGGGAGGTGGAGGCAGGGAGGCCCCGGTCTGGGCCCCGGCTGTCTCTGCCCTCGTCAGCTGCATGGGATCGGGGTTCAGGGACCACGTGGCTTCTGCCTCATGCCAACAGGCCAACAAGACTGCTGACCCCCGAGACAGGAGATGATGGTGCATCGGGGTGACTGGAAGGGCCTTTCCTCGTGCAGAGCATCTTAGGGGTCCAACCTCCTGTTAGGAATGGGGAAACGGAGGCTCACAGATGGGAGAGGACTTACCCAAATCACACAGCTGGTTAGGGACAGAGCTGAGCCTCCACCCACAGATTCTGGCTCCCTGTCCTGTGTCCCTTCCCTCCCTACTTACTGGTTACCCTCAAGGTACCACCTCGCTGGCCAAAGATTCAAGACTAGAGGTGACCACTAAGTGCCGGCTGACTACTGAGGAAAGGTTCGAGTGAGCCAAGACCTGGCGCTTGGACAGGTAGAAAGGACCCCTGTCTAACCTACATCCAGCCAGGCCTGGCGCATGCGTGAAGCCCACAGAGCTCTCGCCCCAGGCACGGGAACGGCCATCCCAGCCCTTCCTCTGGGGAGCAGAGGTCACAGAAGTGTTTCCCCTGGACCGTGTGAGCGACGCCTGGTTTCTGATTCCCTCTGCCACCAAGACCCCTGCTCCAGTGCCAGTGAAAGGGCTCCGCTCCGGCTGCACAGGGAGACGTCGAGGGGCCTCGTTGTGTCCTCACAGAGGAGGCGAGGGGGGTCTGCAGGAAGCAGTGGCTCAGGGATACTGCCCCCCGGGAGCAGTGGCTGCTAAAAGGCCCCCCTTCGTCCGGTGGGGGGGACTTTTCCCAGCTGGTGTTCAAGGGGAAAGAGCAGGCTTCTGCTCCCCGTCTGGGGTGTGCCCCACCTTCCTCGGAGCGGGACGCCCTCCAGAAACAGGGGGAGGACAGCAGGCTGCGCCCTGCCCCTGCACTCGAAATCCCACAGCGGCAGAGCTCAGGGGTCATCCCGTCCCTTGCGACTCACAGAGTGGCCTGTGGGCCCACTGCCCTGCCCACCCTGGGGAGCCTGTTAGAAACCCAGACTCAGCTCCAGTCCAGACCCCTGATCTGAGCCTGCCCATCAATGAGACCCTGGAGGGTTCGTGTGCACACCAGCTTAAAGAGCACCAGTCTAGTCCAAACACTTCATTCCACAAGTGAGGAAGCTGAGTCTCAGCGAGTGGGAGGACATCACCCCAGCTCGGTCCACAAGTGAAACAGCCAACCCGGCTCAGAACCCAGCCCCAACTCGGTCCCACACCCTCTGCACCTGCTCAGCTGCCCATTCTGGGCTGGACTGCTCTCTGCCTGCCGAGGGGGTCACTCCCACAGGAAGCCAGGCACCCGGGGAGGGAGGATCGATGACAAACAGTTGGGCTGTGTCTCCCATCCCTACTTGAGGCCCCTAAGTGCCCCCTCTGTGACCATGTAGAGGGCAGGGCTGCTGGAAAGACACTGCCCTGTCAAAAATGGGGGGCTGTGGCAGTCATCTCTCCAGCTAGCCTGGGGGCCCCAGTCCGAGCCATCAGCCGCCTCTGGCAGGGGCTGCAGGGGAACTGCTCAGAGGGCGGGCAGGGCAGAGGAGCAAGGGGAAAGGAAGGGAGAGGCGCCGGCTGCCCCTCACCTGGGTACAGTAGCTGTGTGCTCCGATCAGGTGGTTGGTGGGGACGTCGAAGTCCTGGCGGACGCTGGAAGACACAAGAAATGTGGTGTTAGCATGTCTCTGCCTGACTCAGGCTGCTGGACAAGCCTCACTGGTTGGCCAGGGCTCCCGCAGGTCCCAGCTGCAGCCCTCTGCTCCAGGCCCTCCCTCAGGCTGGCGCCCAGGGCTCCGCGGGTCCCCCGCACTCTAAGGGCAGCCTCCACTGGGGCCTCGCCAGGCCCTGCCCACGCAGCAGAACGGCCCCAGCGTTTGGAGTCCAACATCCTGCCTTTACATTTCAACTGTCACTGATGGTCAGGACTGGGGCCTCCTCTGCCATCTTCTCCAGGGTCTCAGACTCAGTCTGTGAGTCTGCGAAAGGGGAGGAATGGTCTAAAGTAACAGCTGCCACCACCTGGCACAGACCTCGTACCAGGCCCTGTACACGCACGGTTCCTGAACCCTAAGAGAGGAGCACGGGTCAGCGTGGGGCTGACTTGCAGCCCAAAGCGCAAAGGCCTTTTGCCGAAAGAAATCCCTCCAACCAAAAGGAACGGGTTTCTGCTACTGCACTGCTTTTACCTGCCTAAAGTCACCCCCTCGGGGGATGAAGCATTATCGTTGAACAGAGCCGACAGGTGTGGACAGGTGAACAGAAAGGGAGCTGCCCTCTACTGAACACACTCAGAGGACAGCAGTGTCAGCCCTCCAGCCCCAGGGAAGTAAGAGCTACTGGACAAAAGCTCAGAGAAGTGATGCCAGGAAGGCGACGTGAGCCGGGGACCAGGCTCCCTCTGCTGCCCACACGGCCCTGGGGACACACGCCCACCAGCCCCTCCCGGGCCTGGCCTCCTCCTTCACCCCCAGCCCACGGAGAGCGCCAAGAGACGGCGCAGAGGCAGGAAGGGCTCAGCAAGCATGTTTGTTTTTCCTTTTCGTGGAAGAGAAGAGAAACCTGGGCTCAATTTTATGCTTTAAATCTAAGATCAGTCCACAAACCTAAAACACACGCCCTGGACCCTGTCTCCTTCCCAAACAAGTTTAGAAACTCAAGCTCATGACCTCTGCAGGAGCAAGGCTTTCTTGTGGTTTTTAGTAAGCCTGGCCGAACGGGGCCATCTGTGGCCCACACGGAAAGACGGGCTGGGGTTGGAACCTCGAGTCCCAGCTGAGACCCACGGAGGCTGCAGTGGGGGAAGGGGGTCTCAGGACGGGCCATGGAGGCTGGCCCACCTGAGACAGCCCAGAGGGCCTGGGGAGGAGCCGGCTGGGGGACAGGTGGCCGAGGGCCCCACTCGGCTGACATGGGCTCAGGCAGAAGAATGGATGGAAATGTTCCCCGTGGTGTGTGCAGGCATCTTCTGAAGAGAAGAAAATAACCTCAGAGGAGCCCAGGGCGGACCGATAAGCATCGCTGGCCCTGGGCCATCAGCAGCTTTCAGAAGCAGCCCGATCTCTGTAATCTCACAGCCTCGTGCTCACCCAACGGCTGAGCGCCTGCGTCAGCTGAGAGCAGAGGGACAGGCAGAGAGGACAATGGGAGGAAATGGTAATTGCATCCTTAGGTGCAAACACGATGGGAAATTCAGCAGTGGGCTCAGATCTTAAAAGGGAGGGACAGCTGTATTTCACATTAGGGCATTTGGGAGACGCCATGGAGCGGCTTATGGCTTAAGAGATTTACAACTTTGGCAAATCTCGATGCCCAGACCTCCCTCCAGGGGAATTCCCTGGAGAGCTGAGTGTTGAGGAGTCCTTGAGCGGAGGGACGGTGGCCTCGGCTCTGCCGGAGAGAAGACAGCCCCGCACGGCAGGGCGGCCCCAGGCCTGAGCTCTAGTCCCGGTGCTGTGAGGCCAAAAACCTCCCCTCCCTGGGCCTCGGGCTCCCCTGGTGAGGGGTGTGCACAAGATGACCGGCCCTGTGGGCTGAACCGTGCCCACCAGAATCCGTACGCTGAAACCCTAGCCCCAGCACCTCACAATGTGACTGTATCGGAGACAGAACATTTAAAGGATGATTCAGTTAAGTAAACCCGTTAGGGTGGGCCCTGGTCCAATCCACTTCGTGTCCTTTTAAGAGGAGGACATTTGGACACAGAGGGATACCAGGGCTGCATGTACAGAGGAAAGACCACATGAGGACAGACAGACGGCAGCTGTCCTCTGAGGAAACCAACTCTGCCCACACCTTGATCTTGGACTTCCAGCCTCCAGAACTGTGAGACAAGATACATTTCTGTTGTTAAAGCTGCCCCATCCGTGGTACTTTGTTACGGCGGCCTTGGCAAACTAATGCAAGGGGCCTCCGACCCCTTTCAGGCTGTGCAGTCCCATCTTTGTCCCTCCTCACCAGCCCTGGCGCCTGGCCCACCTTGATCCCCTTGGTCTCCAAGGTCCTAGGAGCGGGGCCTGAATCACTGGAGGGGCTGTGTGAGCTCTGAGGTCCCTACACTCTCTGGGCTTCTGAGCAACAAGCTGTGATAGGCCTTTCCCTGGGACTGACAACTACTCCACTCTAGCGGGAAGGTCGTCCGTCTGGGGGCTGGACGACGCCGGGCCCAGGAGAACCCTGCACAGCCTGGGGACCCAGGAGCCCAGAGCAGCGGCTTGCTGGGTTTGGTGTCCCAGGAAGCACAGGGCAAGGGGCACCTGAGAGGACTTGCCCAGAGCATGGAAACTTATGAGAAGTGACTGGGGCCTGGTTACCCTGCTCTCAATGTTCTGGGGACGAAGGGCCAGCACCAGGACCAGTGACCACGTGGGTGTCCAGTCCACCCACTCACAGAGAGCTCTACCCGGGTGCCAGCAAGGACTTCTTCTCCTATAGGCAGCCCCATGGCCGCTGCTGCCCAAGAACAGAACAAAGAGGGTGCCCAGGCCACAGTGCCACTGGGGCTCAGCATTTGGCAGCCAGGGAAAGGATGCCCACAGAAGGAACAAAACCGGCCCAGTCAGATGCCACCCCAGACCCAGCGCCGGAAGCCAGCCCGGTGCGCGGCTGCCTCTCTGCACTCCACCTGCTGTCACGTCTCAGAGCGGCAGGGGCCTGCCACTGCGCAGGTTAGGGTGCCTGGGCCTTGAATCTGCACTCTCACTCCCTGCCAGTACACTGTGCCTCCACGGCCTGCAAGGCCAGGAGGCCAGAACCACCACTTCTGTGTTACTGATGGGAAAACTGAGGCCTGGAAAGGAAAAGGGACGTGTGGTCTTATGGCCACGCAGAGTCAGTGGGCCAGGACCCTGTCCCCAACATCACAGTGTGGCCTGAAACATGTGGCGGTCAGGCAGGCTGGGAGCCCTGAAACTCCACTCCTGACAGGGGGCAGCTTGTCCCCTCACCCTGAAGCTGGCCCACATGTGTGGAGTGAATGAATAAATGAATGAATGAATCTGAGCAATTCATTTGAACACTGTATCTGTCCAAGTGGCCTAGAGACAGGGTTCCAGCTCATAGTCATGGCCATTCACCTAAAATCACAGTCTGGGGGACAGGTCAGTGGCCAGCTCAACCCTGGGCTGGCTGAGTGGCCTTGGGCAAGTCCCTGCCTCTCTCTCAGCTGTGTCCTCATCAATAAAGCCAGAGGACTGGAGCAAGGGGTCTCTGGGGACCTTCTGGGATATGACTCTGATATTTAAAACATCTTGCCTAAAATAGAAGGTAATTAACCTGGGAGGACTGGACCAGCCACCTGCCCCCGACCTGAGCTCTAGGACACCAGGCCCCAGGGGTACCACATCATCCCTCAGGGACAGCTCCTGACCGCCCTCCCAGCAGACCCTCCCCCAGACACTGAACTGTCCACCACGCTCCCCAACCCCCGCTACAACCTCCAGAAACAGCACCCCTCACTTGGTGGGACCCCCATTCACCTCTGAGGACAGCGTCAATAGTGCAGAGGGTAGCTGGGAACAGCAAAGAGGACCCAGGCTTGGAAGTCAGAGAGTCCTGGATTCAAATCCAGCTGCTGACCCGTTGCTCCCCTCTCTGAGCCTCAGTTTCCCCACTGGTGATCTGGGTATGATGATGCTACCTTCTCTTGCAGGTTTCTGTGAGAACTGGGCAAGGTAAACTGTATAAGGCATTCAGTGTTTGGTAAATATCGCTTCCTTTTTCCTACAATAACAGCAGTAACAACCACCACCAAAGAAACAATGAGAGGTCACGATTCCTGCAGCCTCAGCCTTCCGTGCCAGGGCCAAGAACCCAGAGTAAACAGAGGCCTCCTGGCCGAGAGCCTCTGAGAGGGATCTGGCTAGGGCGGATACTGACTTTTCCCAGGAAGGCCGTGAGGAAGTGGGCAATGAGTCAGAACACCTGGGGGTCAGGCCCCCTTTGTCACCTGCACTGTGTGACTTTCAGCAAACTGCTTTCCATCTCTGAGCCTTGGCTATGTCATCCCTGACGGGGATCACAATATACAACCACCTCAAAGTGCCGTTGCAAATCGGACCACAGAAAGGCCGGGCAAACTGCAGACAGTGACACAGGAGCTGGAGAGGCGGGGGCTCGATGGGGTCCAGGGGGCAGGGCAAGGTGCATGAAGGAGGGAGAAAGCAGAGATGCCCAAGCCCTTCCCACGCGGCCCTCCTCACCACCCCCACCCCCACCTCCCCCACATGCTGGCACCTGCCTCCCACACCAGACCTTGCACCATTGTTCCCTGTCAACCCCCACCCCCACCACTGGTCTTGGCCTCCTCTGCTCCCGCTGCCCGACAAAACCCTTCCTGCATAGCCCTTAGGGCCTTGCTAAATGTCACTCCTCCATAGAGACACCTCCCTCACCCCAGGGCAGATGTGCCCCATCTGTCCTTGGACGTCCCCTTCCTAGGAGCACCCACCAGCTGCTCTGCCCATCCAGGAGCTGGGACTTTGAGGGCAGGGTGCCAATGCCTCTGCCTGGCCCCAAGGTGCCCAGAACTGGGCTCTGCACCTACAGGTGCACAGCAAGGCTTGGCCTTCTGTGGGGCTGCCCACGCCAGTCCTGGGGGAAGCCGGGTCCCGGGAGGTGTGCAGAGTCGGGGGCAAGGAAGCTTCCCCCCCACACAGCAGAGGCTTCTCTGGAACAGAAGCTTCTTCCAAAGGGCTACTTACCTCTCCCTCCTCCCAAGGCCGCCTGAACCCTTCATGGAACAAGGAGGTATAGCCTTTGGGTGAGTGGGCAGGGGTGTTAGAGGCACTGAGACCAGGAGATCCCCCACCCCAGCTCTGCCACTGACCCTGGCGTGTCCCGAGCTTGGCCACCCTTCACTGCCCCATTCAGCCTTCAGTCTCGGTGTCCGTGGGCAGACCCGCTGCATCGGCTCCCCCCAGCTGCCGCTCACTGGCCCTGACTCACCACATCAGCAGCTGGGACCGGGGTGCTTTGGCCCAGACAGTGCTGGCTGACACTGTACAGAGAGCACCGTACAGGGGTCCACCACCTGGTCCGTAGGGGCCTATTCCCCACTTCTCCTTCTCAGCTGGCGGACCTGGCCGAGTGACACCTGCCGTGCATCCCCCAGGTCCAGGAAGGCCGATGCAGGCGCAGGGCCTGAGACCAGGGGCCAAGGGAACTTGAGGGGTGCTGTCCGCCACCCTGTCCTTAACCGCTCAGAGCCTTGGGCCCCACACCTGTAAAGTGGGACAATGGCCCTAGGCCAGTTGGCCTGTCCCTGGGGTTACCACAAGCTCAGGGTGGAAGTGAGGGCCCCTCCATTCGCCCTCCATGGGGTGAGGGAATCTCATGGGGAACCCCAGAGGAAGCCAGCCAGAGATCTACAGAAGGGAGCTCTGGATGCTGCACAGGGGTTGGGGGCTCCCAGGGAGGGGCCAGGGA
Source organism: Anoura caudifer (assembly GCA_004027475.1). Classification (NCBI taxonomy): domain Eukaryota; kingdom Metazoa; phylum Chordata; class Mammalia; order Chiroptera; family Phyllostomidae; genus Anoura; species Anoura caudifer. The sequence goes on along the minus strand of PVKU01001843.1, from coordinate 60,350 downwards.
GAGGAAGGAAGGCCAGTTGAGGGAATTGGGACCGGGCTAGGGTGTCTGCCATTTCCAATGGCACAGTTCGGGTCTAACTCCCACCTGCCACCTTGGTCTCTTAAAACACAGTTGCTGAAAGTGATCGCACCTCCACCCTAATCTGAATCAAAGTTAAAGGTGATTTGGAGTTCACTGAGGAAGTTCCTTCCCTTCCGTTTCCCAGCTACAGTCAAAAGATCTTAGTTTGTCAGGTAGGAAGGACCCTTAACCATCCTGTCCTGTCTCTCATGTTACATGTGGGAGACCTGGGTGGGAAAGGCCAAGGGTGCTGTCGGTCGGGGCCGCAAAGCAGCTGCGGTCCGAGTGGCACAGGGGCGCCGGGCCCGGTGGCTGTGTGCTCCTCGTTGTCCTGGGCTGCAGGAGCCCAGGCAGGTGAGATGGAGGGTGTGGGGAAGCAGACACACAGCCTGCCTGTCCTCTCCCGGTAGCACAGACTCATGGGGCCACTGAGAACCTGGGGTTCTCAACAAAAACAGCCCCTGCCCAATCCGCAGCACTGCATGCCACCAGCTGCCCAGCTTCCCCGAGGCAGCCACTGGTTCTGCCAGAGTTGAGAGCATTGTCGCTGTTTTCTCCATCCCTGAGAGGAGCCCGGGGGCCTCCACCACGGCCCAGGCCCAGCCCAGTCCCAGACTCTCAGCTGCCCTCCTGATATGGCCCAAACAGCCCGCTCCTGACCAGCTGGCCCACCTCGTCCACAGCTGTGCAGTGGCCCTCTGTGGGTTTCGAGTGCCGTCCGGGCCAGCCCCTGTGTGACATGCCCTATGACGGTGTGACCTGGGCCTGGCCACAGTGCGGCTCAGGAATGGGGCCGTGGCTCCCAGTAGGCAGAGGGGTGCTGGAGAAAGGGGCCCCCGCCACACAAGAGGGCCTCCTGAGAACACAGCTGAGACGGAGGGAAGAAGGATAAAGAGGCAAAAGGAGGGACATTGAGCCCCAAAGACACTGTTGGCATCCCTGGGTCCAGCCTCTCCTACAGCCCTTAGCTTCTGATATGAATCAATTAATAGTATGGCTGCCCGCCCACGCCAGCTAGGAACTGAGTTTCTGTCACTTGCCTCCATGTTGCCAGCACAGATGGCTAGCTTCATTTCAGGGCCGTTTGCACAAAGAAACACACTGTGCTCCTCGGGTCGTTGTCACTCTCTTGGTTGGAGAGAATCAGACAGCAACAGAGCCGCCCTGCTGTGCAGGCTGCCCCTTGCCCTCACGGCCTGGCCACGCTGCCCAAAAACCACTCCAGCACGTGGCAAACTACCTCCGATTTGGGACTTTCAGGACAGCCTTGGGGCAGCCGAGTTGCCACTGTGCCAAGGGCCAAGGGTGTGCTCTGTGAAAAGGTTCTCTTCACAAGCTGTCCCCCCGCCCCCAGGCCTGAACCGCCAGCAGGCACCGCCTGAGCCCTCCCTGATGACGGCCGTCACATCGACTCCCCGAGGGGCTGCGCACCCAGCCGTGCTTCGCCAGCCTGGCTTGGAGCTGGCCCCACCCCAGGGCCCCGAGTCCCCTTGGGGCTTGTGAGAGTGTGCTGGAGAAAGTTCTGGGCTGTGCGGTTTGGACCGCAGGGGAGCTGGGGGCATGAAAGCCTGTATGAGATTTACTGTAAGCAACTTAAGATCTAAGGAAAGAAAACAGAGGGCAGGAAATCCAGCAGGAAAGAAGAAAACCTCCGCGAGGCTTCACAGTGGGCCCGGGACAAGCAGCGCCCGAAGGCCGCTCCGCCACCACTCTTCCCACCCCGGAGGGCGAAGCGCCGGGCTGCACACCCTCTCCCTGGCCCCACTCAGGGTCGGGGACGGCGAGGACAGCGGGCCTCGACTCTGGTGTGAGGGCTGGCCCCGGGCCTCAGCCCTGAGTACGAGAACTGTGCTAGGAGGGAGAGACGGCCGTGCCCTCAGTGTCTCTCTCACACACACACACACACACACACACACACACGCTCCTACACAAACACATACACTCACATACATCTTCACACATGTGTGCGCACACACCCTACACATACTCTCATACACATACACTCACACATGTGCACACATGCTCCTATACACATGCATTCACACACGCATATACTCACACACACACTCACACACACACACACACAGTCAAGTCACCCGCCCCACAGTCTTAGACACAACCACCAACACCCACGCAGCCTCACCTGCCTCTCATCCGCCTGCACACACGCTGTCTGTAAAGAACTGGGTGGGCTTCCCAGCCCCTGACTCCACTTCCCCCTGGCTGAGCAGCATGTGACCTGAGACACTCTGCTGTCTCTTTGGGCCACCCAGGCATGTGGTCAACTGCTCAAAGCAGTAACGGGTGGCCCTGAAACAGCCCCAACGCCGCTGGCAAAGCCGAACCTGAGCCCAGAGCAGGAAGGCTGTTGGCAGAGTGCGGGCTTCTCTACAGCAGGGGTTTCAATGGGGTGCCTGGCTGGGAGGCCGGCAGGGGCCTCCCCACCCCACCACTGCAGTCAAAGCCATTCTGCTGCATCTGCTTTCTATAGGGAACTTCGGGGGATGGTTTCTTAGAAAAAACTCCGATGTCGTTTATCACATGACAAAAGAGGTGAAGAGCACTGATCTACGCCCTCCTGTCAGAGAGGAAAGAGCTGAGGCGCTCGCTGGGCCGGCCACATGGCTGGGGGACAGCAGACCGAAGATGGGGACCCGGGTGCCTGCAGCTGCATCGCCACAAATGGGGGGGCACTTTGTTTTGTGTGACTTGTCACCCCCTGGGCTGCCCTAGCCGAGCCTCCCCACTTGGTCTGACAAATGGTGCCTGTGCTGGGTGACACTCCCCTGGGCTCCCAAAAGCCCAGAAACAAAGGCCTTCACAGGTCGCCAGCCCGGAGGCAGGCCAGGAGGAGGTGCGCCGCCTGTCCCTGCCAAGCAGGTCACAACAAACCTGGAGCCAGGCCTGGCAGTCCTCCCGAGACCAGAGACCAGGGGCTCTGGGGAGCCCAGGGAAGCTGCGTGGGCAGCAACGTGACCCGCCTGGGAGGGGCGTGAACCATTCCGGGAGCTGCCCACCCCAAAGGTGAAGGCGAGAACAGCTCCTTCAGAGGACTCCTCGGAAATGCCAGGAATGCCAAGTGGCGTTTTAAGTGGTTTCGACGTGATCCTCTCGCAGGCTCTGGGCCACGTCGTGACAGTTCAGGCTATTCCTGTGCCACGGTCAATCTCATCGTTCATCATCACGACAGCTGCCCCTCCAGGAAGACCCCTGGAGCCCAGGGAGGACAGGCCAGCCCCACTCCCACACTCGTCCCTGGCAGGCCCATGGAGCATGGAGTGGCTACCCAGGGGGCAGGGAGCGTGGGTCTGGAGAAACACCCAGACATGGCCCAAGGCCTGCCCCATGCCCCGCCGGATGCCATCAGGTAGCCCACCTAAAAGTTATCTTGAGCTTCAACACGTAAGAGAGCGCTGAGTGGCACTCCTGCAGCACACCCCTGAGCGGTGCACTCCCAGGGCGGGGTGGCCCCTCCCACCACTCCTTCTCCTGCCCCATCTGAGGAACAGCACGCAGGGCCCCGGGAGCCCCAGGCCACTCAGGAAGTGCCTGCCAAGGGTGACCACAGCCGCAGGTGGACCCATCGCCCATTGCAGGACATCCCTGTGGCTGTGTCCCCACCACGAGGCACCAAGCCCAGACAGGGCAAGACCCAAGAGGCATCTGAGCACAGCAGAGGCAGGAGCAGACTAGCAGGGGCCATGATCCAAGGCTCGCTCCCCAGCAGGAGCCGGGCCAAGCACACATTTATTTCTCCAATTAATCTTGCGAGGCAGGAATTATCCCCACTTTACAGACAAACGCAGGCTCAGAGGGTTACGGAGTCAGCCTGAAATGGAGTCTGTTTCATTCCCAAGTTCAGGTCCTTAAACAGCAAACTCAAAGAGCCTTGTCTGGTGTCAGGCTGGCCAGTTGAGCTGCATGACCTTGGGGCAAGCCACTCACTTCCCAAAACCTCGCTTCCTCTGAAAGACAGGGTGGGCGACAGAAATCATAACGGTGCCCCCCAGCAGGGCTGTTGCAGAGATGAACGAGCTTCATGTGTGAAAGGTCAGAGCAAAGGATCGGGCAGGTAGGAAGCTCCCGAGACGCGGGGTGCTGCCGTTCCTACTGCCTGGTGCTGATGAGAATGTCCTCTGTGTCGTCTTCTCAGAAAAGGGGACGGAGAGGCCACGGAGCCCGACCAGTGTCCTGCCGAGTCCAGTGCAGGCCTCTATGCCAGTGCCCCTGGAAGGCGGGGCAGGCTGGCCAAAACGGCCAGGGGAGACTCAAACCCTCGGCACCAAGACCCAGGAGGGTCCTCAGGGGCCGTGAAGGGAAGGACACTGTCATTAACACACTCTCCCTCCCCAGCCCTGAGAACAATGGGAGAGGGTGGCTGCAGCTGAACTCCATATGTGTGTGCCTGGGTGTGTCTCTGTGCGTGTGCCTGTAGTGAACAGGAAGGAGTCTGGCAGGATTGTAACTCCATATCTGTTAGCATGAGGCTCTGCTGGTCCAGCAAGGCAACCTTCCCTACACACCTGCCCCACAGGTGCCTGACGCAGGTGGACGGAGCGGGGAGGGGACAGAAGCAGCCCCACCAGCTCTGGACAACGTGAAGAGCAGGCTGGACGGGAGGGTCCCAAAGCCCCTGCAGCTGGACCGATGGCCAGAGCCACCCCTTGCAGGAGCAGGCATGTAAACGGGGCCAGATCCCAGGCTGGTGAGCCATGGCCTACACCCCCAAACTAAAGGGGCTGCTGTGCAGATGGGGAAGCTGAGGCTGAGAGGATCACACCGCCAGACATCACCAGGCCTGGCCCTTCTGGAAAGCTCAGCTTACCCTCAGTGAGGTCAGAGGTCTCGCCCACTCCTAGAGACAGCGCTCCCCCACCACAACCCCACCAGCCCAGGAATTAGCAAACCTAGGCCTAGGGAAAAGGCGGTGCAGCTTAAGGCCTCTGTGCACGTGAGCCTGGGCCAGGAATGAATCATATCATTATGGCAGGATTACAAGGAAAATGCCATGGAACACGCTGTGTGCACACATGTGCTTAATAAGGTCAGCAGCAGGCAGGCTGGTGGCCCCAGGCCTCAGAGCCCCTGCCATCCTGCTCCCACCAGCACTAGAGGCCAGGGGCAGGGGGACAGGCCAGCCCAGGCCCAGCCATGGGAGCCAGTGTTTCCTCCTACGGGGGCCTCAGGGCCTGGGTGCTGCCTGCTGCCTCCCCACTTCCTGGGGCCCACCTGCTCAGGGTTGGGCCCAGACCCTCCCCCACTCCAAGCACCCCCAGAGCGGAAACACATTCCCCCAGGTCGCCACACCCCTGGGGCCTGCTCTCTGCTTGGAAGGGAATGGGGCAATGACTGCACCTCACAAGACTGTCAATGCACAATTAATCCGAACTCTCCCCGGTGACACAATGCCTAGGTGACAAGTAAGGATAAGAAGTGTAAAGAGCACCTGTGGAGTGAGCGTGATGGAGAAACTCCAGCTCTCAAGCGGCTCAGAGGCCGCTTTTGACCAGGATGCTTGGAGTCGGGACCCAGCCTTCCACTCCCTCCGCCTCCAAGACCCTGGTGGTCCGCCCAAGCCCCTCTCGGGGCTGGCTATAGACATGAGCCTCGCGGCCTGCAGACTGCCTTGGCCTAGGGAGAGTACCCCTTTCCCTGAGCTCTCAGGGCCACTCGCTCACCTCCCAGGTTTCAGACTCAATTGCCCCTCCCTGCACATGACCCAGAGGAGCCACAGAGTGCCGAAGTATACCCCACACTCCGCAGCACGCGTGGGAGACCAAAGGGCAGGTGGCGGTGAACATGCATGCATGTAGAATGTAACTGCTCCCTCTCCTCCACCCACCCTCGTTCAACCCTCCAAGCAGGCTCGCTGTGAGCACGCACTGCACACCAAGCACCACCCTGGGCTCCAGGGAGGCACGGTGAACAGACAGACAAGCCGCCCCAGCCGTGGGGGGAGGAAGATACTCACAGTTCTGTGGACCGGGACAGGAGGGCAGACAAGGTGAGCAGGATGCAACCGAAGGGGCCCACTTCGAACTGGGAAGAGAAAGGAAGGAGCGCCCATCAGGCCCACACCCACCTCCTCTCACTTCCCTGCAGCTGAAGCCCAGGGAGCAGCCTGCCCCTGAGCCAGCTGCCCCCAGTCCAGCCCCGGAGCTGGCTGGGTGGTCCCTATGTGGAGCCTGTCCAGGTCCCATCAGCCAGACCCCCAAGGGTGAAAAGACACCAGTCCGGGTAACAAGGGGAGCAGACACAGTGCCCACCATGGAGCACACACAGTGCCCACCAAGGAGCACACCCTTGACTGCCAAGTGCTGGAACTCAGGAGATGGTGGCGGTGGGAGCAGCCCCCATCAGCAGTGCAAGCGTCCTATGCTCACGGTCACACGTCAGACTCTCACAGAGCTGCTCCATGAGGGCAGCCATGACGGCCCTCCGCCCTGTGCGGGGCCTGGGGCTCAGAGCCTAAGCGAGTGGCCCGAGGCCACGCAGCTGGTAAGCAGCCCCGTGAGCTTGCAGGGGGCTCCACCTGATTCCAAATGCCTCCCCCAAGAACATGCCACGGCGAGAGCAGCAGAGAGCAAGAGGGTCTGGAGCAGAGTCAGGTGAGGGGCCCAGCGAGGCGAGCTGGGCAAGAGGAAGGGCAGATCCGGTCTTTCAGAAAAAACTGTACTTTGTTCCTCGTGGATTTTTTTTTATTAAATTGCTTATTTTTTAGATACAATATCATTCATGCTCATCACTGAGGTTTTGGGGACCCCCTTGAATTTTGCACCCGAGGTGAGCAGCTTACTTGCCTTGCCCTAATCCGGACCGGAGTCCACAGCCCAAACCTGGCTGCCTGCGTTAAATCCCTGTTCTGCCATTCCCAGCTATGTGACCACAGGGGCATTTCTCAACTTCTCTGTCCCCAGTCTCCTCATCTGGCCGCTGGCTTCCACAGAATGTGGAAGTTTGGTGCCAAGAGGCTGCTTGCTGCTAAGATTTTCCTTGTGAACAGCTGGGCCACAGACCTGCCCTCATGAGAAGGAACTTGAGGAAGAAAGAATAAGCCACTGAAAAGGGTGGGGAAGGGGCTCTGCTCTGATGGGAAATACAAGGTCCTCTGCAAATAAACTGGAGGGAGTATCACGGAAGGCTTTCTGGAGGAAGTGAGGTCTAAACAGAAACCCAAGGGACAAGGAGGAATCGGAAGAGAAGGGAGCGCTGTTCCAGGCAAGAGGAAAAGCACACACAAAGGCCTAGAGGGAAGAGGGGCAGGTTTGCCGAGGTTAGAGCACAGACAAGCCCTGAGGACATCATTTTTTAGTGAGTAACTTTAAATCTTTTCTAGAAGTAGAAATGCACTGAATGAACCAACAGCAATCTTAAATCAATGTCATTTTAATTCGGTGATAGCAGGCCAGGCACTCCACTTATGCTGTCCTCAGTTTCCCCACTTGCAAAATGAGGATGATGCCCACCCACTCCGCATATTTCGCTAGGTCACGGTGTGTGCCCTGTAAAACCCATCTGTGGGCTCGCTCCAACGACTGCGGAGAGCAGTGCAGGCTGGCCTCCTCGCCTCGGGGACACGGGCCCGGGGCACCTGTGCCCTACTCAACCGCAGCTCAACTGCAGATGAGCATGTTGCCTCGGGGAGTGGCAAAGCTCTCTCAGACTCAGTTTCCCCTCCCGAAATGCCTGCCTACTTCTGCCTGGACTCACACACTGTCTTAAGGAAGCCATGGCCCTTTCTCAGCCTGCTGCCCCCGGGCCGCTCCTGCAACGCCTGCCCACTTGCAGGGCTGCAGTGCACCACCGCAAGCCCTGACTCTCCACAAGAACCGTTGTTGCCACCCAGGCCAGCCCCTCCCACAGTCGTTGGGGCACCCTCAGGAGACCTTCACAAGAGCCCTGGCCAGGGTCTCCGCGGGGACTGGTTAGGTGGGACTTCAGACGGTGAGGAAATGACCCCAGCCTGGGTTTCTGGCCCTTGCTGGAACATGACTCAATGACACCATTTTCCCATTTTCTTTTAAATATAAATATCCCATTTTCTTTCAAAAAATTATTAAAATTATCTCATCAAGTTCAAATTGCCAAGACATGGGAGACCACAGGGCCAGATGCTGACATTGAAAGGCCGGAAACCACCATTAGGGTCTGGAAAAATGTCTGGTCCCACTTGGGAAGACGGGCCATTCCCCGCCCTGCTCGGGCCTGCAGAGACTGCGCCCACCAAGGAACCCCAATCAGAGGCAGGGGCGGAGGCAGCCCTCCCTCCCCACTCACGGAGGTGGGGGGCAGCCAGACATCTCGCCCCCCGAGGGTGAGCGGTAATGAAAACACGGCAGGGAGGCTATTTATTTTGGGCAGCGATGGTTCGGTGTTCACTTCCAGGCCTGGCATGAGGAAGCCCTCGCAGGCCCAGGCCATGAAAAATGGATTTGTTGAGGGCAGTGCTGAGGCAGCACATCGGCTTCCAGCAAAAACATCAGCTGCGGGGGAAACACGGCCTTCCAGAGAACGGGCCAGCTGTCGACCGCATGCACCCAGGGCCCAGAGCGGGGTGGGGAGGGGGCTGTGCTGCGCCCAGAGGCTGACAGAAAGGAGGCGGCTGCCGCCCCTGGCACTGGCCTCTCGCTCTGACCTTGTTCACAGTCGCTGCCTTGCTTGGGCTTCATGGACACACTCGGGGGGACAGGCCAAGGGACCAGGGAGGCCCTGTCTTACCCACTCAAGGATGAGGAAGACCTTGCTGCTGAGGGGTCGCCCAAGGGCCATCAGCCGGCAGGGACGGGGCCTCAGATGCCTGGGACATGGGGTCAGTCACCCTAAGAACCCCTCCCTCCTCTGCCTTCCAGAAGCCTCTCCGGTCACTTCCCCGTCTTGACCTCGGTGGCTCCATGATCTGCTTCAGTGGACAATGTGAACACGGCCTCCCGGGTCACGTCACACACGCCGACCTCAGCAGCCTCTGCTCCCCTCACGGGCGTGCTGCCCTACCACCACAGCGCTCCGAGTGTTTAGTAATCGGTTTCCTTTCTGCTCACGCCGAGGGCCTGGCACTTAACCTGGAAGACATTCTTTCCCCTGCATTTAATGTTTCTTCTTTAAGAAGCACGGTTGGACCGTGCTTCTTAAAGAGCTGGAAGTTACCTACTAATTACTCCATCTTCCTTTTTCCGGATGAGGCGACTGAAGCCCAGTGACTTCCCTGAGGCCACATGCAACCCAGGTCCTCAGGTCCCTGCTACAGGTCACTACGGCCACCCTGGGCTAGGTGGGGAGCTCACTGAGTCGGCGATGACCCACTGGGTTTTGTCCATGGAGAACCAGAGAGAGCGGGGGCAGGCAGCAAGTGACAGCCAGCCTGAGACTCCTGACACCCCGGCCAGGACTGCTTCCACATCAGTGCCCTCCCACGCACCCCCAGACAGGGCAGCCAGAGCAGAAGGGCAGCCAGAGCAGAAGGGCAGCCAGAGCAGAAGGGCAGCGCCCTTCATGTCAGCGTCTGGGCACCCGAGCCAGACAACAGCTCCAGGGATGAGGATTTCGGGTGGCCCAGTACCCCCGTGCCCGAACACCTGCCTCCCATGGTCTCGGCAGGTCCCACCTCTCTGCCCAAGGTGCCTCTGTGCTGAGAGGGCCAAGACACGTCCCAGTCTTTGGTGAATTGTGCCAGGAGAGAGGATTGTGACCATCAGAGCATCCGGCCTGCTCCCACGTCCGGCAAGTTCTCCCACCCTCCAGGCTCACCACCAAACCTTCCAACACCTACTCTGGAGCCTAAGAGAGCCAAGCCTGTGGCCCAGAGGCTGGAGGGAAGGCAGAGAGGAGGCCCCGAGAGTTCATCTGCCCCCCAGAGAGTGACTAGGCATTCTCCACCCTTCGGCTGACACAGGGACATCAGAACGGCACAGCTATGCAGTCAGGGGTCTCGGGGCCAGCAGTCTCCTGTCCTGGGGCCATGCCGCACCCTCCCTCTGCAAGGCTTCCCTCTCCTTTCTGTGTGCCTGTTAGTGGCCTCTGTCAAGGTCACCTTAAATAATTACGACAGTGGTGATCATGACACTGAGGAACACTACCCGCCCCGGGGATGTCGAGCTGAGCACTCCGCATAGGGCTCTGAGGCATGCACCGCTACTATCGTCCCCTTGTACAGGTGAGGAAACTGAGGCCCAAGGTCACACAGCTACTGAGGGCTGTATCCTAAACACAAAACCAGGCCGATGGCTCCGGAGACCACTTTCCCTCCCCTGGGGCACTCAGCTTGGTCCATCCTCCACAAAGCCATGGGCTACATACAGCCCCAGTTCCAACGCCCTCAACCCTTGACGGCGCTGCTCCCGGCCCTGGTCAAGTCCTACCCCCTCTCACGGCCCGTAGTGGGGGCACACCTCGCCTCCAGCAAACAGGGTGTTCCGGGCCCCTGCCCTGCCCTGCCTCCCAGGGGCCCATGTGAGGGCCTGCGCCAAGCAGGGTCTCCATGCACAGTGTCCAGACCCCCAACGCTGCCCAGAAATCCACACTCCTCTCACCTCTCCCACTGCTGCTGGGCCCCCTACACGCTGACAAAGGGTCCTTTGCTTCCAGAGGTGGCTGTCTCCCCTCAGACAGACAAAGCTCTCATAACCACCATCCATCAGCTGTTTCCCTCGGACCCCGCTCCACCTCCCACTGCAGCCCCACTGTGGCAGCATCCTGTACCTTGTAGCCACGGACAGCCCTCAAGGACACAATGGTAGCAACTGGACCCCTATTCCCCAAGTTTATGCTTCCCCAGTCTAAATCACCCACCGCCCTCGGCCATGGAGCCCAGCGCCGGCACCAGCTCCTTCCCGGCCTCTACCCCTTACGACCCCAGCTCACCAGCATCTCTTCTGCAAACAAAGCAGACGGCTTACCTCACAAGGACGCCCCACAAACCACACCGCTGTGCGTACCTGATGGACGCTCTGCTGCAGGAAAGCCACCAGCTCCTCGTAGCAGGTCACACTGTGGAGCATGAGCTGAGGAGACACAAAGGCACAGGTGACCCACCCAAGCCCTGGGCACCCTCGATGCACCTGGGGCGGGCGGGGGCCTTGGGGCGGGTGTCCTACCCCGGCTGCCCTCCCAGCCAGTTCCACGCCCAGAAGGCAGAGTCCCGAGCCCAGTGGAAGGCAGCAGATATGAGTGTCTTTTGTTTTCTCAGGCAGGTCAGGAAAAATTACTTTTAGAGAAAACATCCAACCAAGTGAGACCCTCAGAGGCTCCCAGGACCACCGGGGCCCAGACCCAGGTCAGACGACACAAACTAGGTGAAGCAAAAATCCTCTGTGGAGAGGAGGTTAATTGGGTCACTGCTCAGTGAGGAGGTTAACTTGGGGGAAAGTCAGTGTTTCTGTGTTGCGGGCCATCTCTCATTTTCCGTCCCTTCCTTCATCTCTGTGGGTCTGGTTTGACGGCCGATGCTGGGCCCTATCAGCGCTCCTCCGCACCTCCCACCATCCCCTCCCCTCTACACCACCCGCTTGCTCTCTAAAGCAAGCCCAGAGAGGACTTGGCGACATGAAGAGGGCCATGAGAAGGCTGGGTTTAGCCCAATCGCAGCATGCCCGACATGCTGGGGCAACTTCAGGCTCGGCACAACCTCGACGTCACAGGCCGCCCATCAGCCTTGTTCAGGCCATAAAGTCAGTCTGGCAAGAGCCCATCCCCGAAGCCGCCCCCCACCCCCGCCCACTCCAGCCCCAGGTGGAGGGCTCTGCAGGCCAGGGCTGCAGGGAAGGCTGGCCCCTCCCCAGCAGAGGAAGGATTTACTTATATGAAAGGAGACTGGGCCCAAACAAAGCCAAGGGTTGCGTGATAATTTTCCAGAAAGCCGTACTGTTTCTAAGACTCCATCTGCTTTGTATTTCCCTGTTGGAATGAACTGCTGTGTTCCCGAAGGCCTAAAAAGGAAATGGAGACGCATGAGTCCTGTGCATGGAAAGAAGACATGACCTTGAGCCAGGGCAAAACCACATGTGCCATGAAATGAGGACAAACGAGAAGGTGGCTCCAGGGGAGAGAAGGCAGCCAAGGTGTTCTCCTTTCCCTGCTAGGCCGGGGCCAGAGCACACCTCTAACAGAAGGAATAAAAACAGGAAAGGAGAACCGGCAGCAGAAAGAGCGCGTGGGGCGACCAAACCCCAGTCCTGCCAGGAGGGAGGCTGCCTGTCTGCCACAACTGACACGTGCCTTCCCAGACGCAGGGATGCTGGCCCACCCCCCGTGTTTGGGGACGTCAGAATCTCCAGCCTCTGTCCTGTCGGAGGCTCCCACTGAACCCACAGCCCAGTGAGACATGGACAGGAAGCTGGGTGGGTTGGGGGCCCGCTGTGCCCTTAGCCTGCTGTGCAGCCTCGGACCAGCCACCGCCTCCCTCTGGGCTTCTTTCTCTTAGTCTGTCAAACAGAAAGAAACTGAGTTTTTGCCCCTTCTGCTCTCGGGGCTGCCAGGCAGACCCTGAGGGCCAAGGTTAATCCGTTAGCTGGAGCAAGGTGCCAAGGACGAGCACGCGGCAGGAACGCTAAGCATGCTGACGACAGCGCCTGCTGACGTGGCACCAGCGTGGGCCAGACATCGTCCTGAGCGCTCCACTCCATTGTTACTTTCATCTATTTACATGGATTGATGACTTAAACAGATAGATAATACTATCATCATGCATCATTTTATTTATGCTGACATTAATTCCCTCATAATCACCACATGATATAATCTTTATCGCCCCCATTTCCCAGATGAGTAAACAGATGCAGCACAGAGAGGTGGAGCCAGTTGCCCAAGGTCACAGAGCCAATAAGCAACAGCTGGGAAAAGGCCCCCCTTGACTAGAGCTTGGCCACCTGGCCTGCGAAGCGATGCTTCCACGCTGAAGGGCCAGGCCTCGAAGCCAGCCAGCTCTCTGAGTGTGTTCCAAGGGCAGCACCCTCCGTCTGTGTAGGAAGGAGGTGGCAGGACAAGGATGTTGGCTCCACCACCAACCCCTCGCCTGAGTTCCCTCCTCAAAGGAAGCGGTGTCTAAGCAACAGAGCAAACAGAGTGCTTTGAGGACTGGGGAAGGGGTGCTCATCAGGGGGGGTAACTGGATCAATTGAGAAGATGTTTTCTGAGGCTTCTGGATCAGGGGAGCTGGATGCTGGGTCAGAGGTCTTCTTGTGCAGGTTCCCACTCCCAGAGCTCCCCCCAGGAAGGAGGCAGGGTAGATCCGAGCCTGTCCTGAGACTAGAACGAGAGCCCTCCCAGGGTGGGCTACCCAGCACATCAGGCCGACTCTCTGGGCTGGCCCCAGCATGTGGCACAGGGCAGGGGTCTAGGAGCGCGCACAGCTGTGTGGTCCTTATCCCAACGACACACAGCCAGCTTGCCCGCAGCCAGGCCAGCCTGAGGTCGAGTGGTAGCAGCACAGCCCTGGGAAGCGGCACAACCCCAGGAAGCACTTACAGCGTGACCACGGCTCTCTCGTGGCCCCCGGCCCGCCACAAAATGTCCGCAATGGCCAGGGCCAGGCAGCGGGTCCTTTGGGCATTCGAAGGTTGCAGCTGCCTGAGGATGGAAAAGGAAGTGCATTTATGTCTGTGGGGACATGAACTAGGGACAGCTCAGTCCTGCGGCAGATGACCCGCCCTTTCCTACACCACCCGGAGGGGTTCCTGCAGAGCCTGGGGGGTACCTCCTCGGAGGAGGACCTGCAAAAAGGCTTAGAGGGCAAGGCCCTGGGAGGGGCTGGAGGAGGAGCAGAGGGGACTGGAGACTGGGCTGGCCCTGGGGTGTGTGTAAGAAAGGGTGGTATGTTCTGATAGCCCAGGTGGCTGAGCAGATGGGCCGCAGGCCTGCTGCCACCTGAGGAAGGAAAGCCACCCCGGGGAAAGGCTAGGCACTGCCCTGCCCTAGCCATGCCCAGTCACACCCCTGGACCCCTGGAGACAACAGCTTATGCAAGCAGTGGTCTTACCCCACCGGCCACAAGTAAAAAGACCACAGTTGCAGACTGAGGCCTGACTGACCAGTGGCTTAGAAGTCATGCAGTGTGGGGATGTGGGAGAGGGAGGATTCAAGATAAGGAACACAGGCTGGAGATCAGGGAGGGGAAGGCAGTCGGAGGTGCCCACGGGACACTCAGGTGAAGCTGTCAAACACATCTAAAGCCCAGGAGAGTAGCCAGAGAGAGTCTAGGTTTGCAAGCCACCAGCACCTGAGGGTTCCTTGGCACTTGGAGTGGCTAAGACTGTCCAGAGAGAGGACAGGAAGGGCAGGGTGGCGGCCAAGGATGGGGGGTGCAGAGGAGGCAGAGCTGGGAGGCGGTGCTGCCCCACAGTCTGAAGAACAAAAGGACCGTAAGAAGGGTGGGTAGTCATCAATGCCAAAAATGGCAGAGGGATTGCTTATGAGGAAAAAAAAAGGGTAACTAAGAGGCCCCTGGTGGGTGAAGTGAATGAGAGGGAGGAGGAGGGGAAACAGCCGAATACAGACGCTTCTTTCCGTTTCCATTTCCAGGGCTCTGGAGGGTTGTTAAAACAACCCTGGGGAGTAGGCAGGTACTATATAATCTCCTTTTCAAAGTGGGAAAGCTGAGGCATGGAGGCTAAATGATTCGTCCCAAATCACTCAGTAAAAATTAGAAATCTTAAAACAGTATTCAGGGAGGACAGAGAACTTGGGAACTGGAACCAACTGCCTGGCGCCCTTGGCTTTGAGAAGCAGCCTCCCTTTGCCTTCGAGCCCAGGGTTCCAGCAACGTGCTTCTGGTCACATACCCTCCGAACCCCCGTGTTTATGCACAAAAGTGCCATTCTTTTCTGGGCTTCCTTTTAATCACTTTTCCAGTCTCTCCATCCTCCTCTGAGCCTCCTCCAGCTGGCTCGTGAGACACAGCTTTCCAGAAAGCACAGTGGAGTGGGGTGAGGGCAGCAGTCAGGCCTGGGTTCCCTTCCCAGCTCCTAGGCCTTGGGAAGCCCCTTGCCCTCACCACCCACAAATGGGGCCCTGGGCCAGATGCCTCCAAGCACCATTCCGATCTAGCCATCCTGCCCTTGAACCGGCCCCGGGGCAGACAGGGGTGTGCGCACGTGTGTGCACCCAGACAGAAATCAAGAGGAGGGGGGTGATGTGTTTGATCACCTACTCCACCGTCCCCAAATAACTCGGTGTCTGCCTTCGCTGGCCACAGCTGGGTGACAAGGACAGTCCCGCGTTACCTTGATCGCCAGACACGCATTCATCAAACCCCTACCGTGCACCTCACTCCTGGCCGGGCTCCACACCCACAGGAGTTTCTGTGAGAGTCTAACCCCCGGGAGGAGTGCAGGGTGGAGACACTCGTCAGGGGAAGGGGTGGGAGTGGGGAGACAGTTCCCTCGGCGTTTGCCAACATCACCCACGTCTTTCAGAGATGCCTCTGCCCTAATTACCCTAAAGCAGCCTGACTAGTCTGACTTACAGAAACCTCAGAGGACAGCTGGCAATGAATGGAGGTTGGTGCGTCCACCTGCTCCCTTTCACGGTCAAAGCCTGCTGGAGGGGGTGGAAAGAGGCTGGCCTGGGGGCCACTGGACCTGGGGTCCCAGCCTGGCTCTGGAGGGGTCCCTGGAGGGGTCTTGGGCAAGGGTCCCTCCTTCCCTGGGCCTCAGACACCCCAGTGTCAGAGGCGTGAAGGCGAGAGGACAGTGTCCTTGTCTGCAGCTCTGTCCACACCTGCAGGGCCAATGCGGGCCCGTGGCCTGTCTCTTCCCACCAGCTGGCCGGCTGGCACAACCCTTCCTCCTCAAGTGGAAAAACCCCAGTCCTGCTGTCGGGCTCTGTCCTCCCCGACTGAAGAGAGGCCAGCTGCCGGCCTGATGGAACGGCCTTAATGAAACCAGACAGTCCTGCAGAAAAACCACCGCCCCGCCGAGAAGCCTTTATTTCAGCATGGCTCACAGGAGCTCACAGTCACACCCTCAGGGCACCCTTCACAGAACCGTTTCCCCAGCAGCTGGGAAGCGAGCACGCAGGGAGGGGGCCTCCGCCGCCCAGGCCCGCAGGCCAGGCAGGGCCAGCCCAGGACGGCAAACGCGGAGCCCCTCAGTCCACGGGTCCTGGAGCCCCCCACGCAGAGCTCGCCAGCTGCCAACACTGCCGAGGTGTGCTGTGCCAGGCGTTCCTAAAGAGACAGGAGCATGCCCATTTTTTTGTTTTTTTAAGTTGGGTCATTTCTGACATCCTGGAATTTCAGAGTCAAAGAGAGCACTGAAGCCTCAAACCCACATTAGCGTTCAAGGCCCATGAAGACCATCACTGGCCCAATCAATCAACATTAAAACTGCAGAAACAAATCAATAAAGCCAGAGGAGCTGGGGACCGAGAGGTCCCTGCAGAGATGCCAGTGTCACCCTTTGCTCACATGAGACAGTAGGTCCCCCAGGTATTTGCTATATTGTTCTGTATGCTCTTCAGCATTGATTTTTTCCAAAGGAGGAAAACAGAGGAGGTTCTGTAGACAGCCCTTCATAAAACCCTGAGCCAGAGTCGGTCAGTCACAGGCTATGAGGGTATCCAGCACTCAGGGGTTTCGGGCTCCTGACGCTCGAGCCTCCCAGCGCCGGCCGCGCCCAGCCCCTCTGGCTCTCCCTTTGCCAAGTCTCGTCTGGGGCACAGCAGTGTGTGCGGCTGACAGGGCGTCCCATGCCAGGCTTGGCCCTGCCACTGAAGCCAGGTGTGGCCTCAGTTTCCCCACACGTACCACGGCAAGTGAAGTCCATGGTCCTACTTGATCACACAGCCCTTGATGATTCATTCACAAGGACTTTGTTTGCAGGGCCACTGTCAGCAGGACAGAGACTCACAAGTGGAGGAGAGGAGGCCCTGCTCCCGCACACCATCAGGCCTCTAGGCCCTGGTCCCGCACTCCTTAGCACCCCCAAGCTGGGGACAGGCTACGGAGCACAGAGCCGGGCACTCCCCCAGCCTCAGCAGGGCAGCTACAGGCTGCACGATGCCCGCCTGGCAAAGACAACTCCGTGGGGCCTCTGACCTGCAGGCCGTCACCTCATCAAAGCATCAGCTCCAACTGTGCCCTCGCTGGCCCCTCACTCGCTTGGGCTTTGCTTGACCCACGTTGCAGCCTGAATCCAGGCAGGCTCTCCGCTCCCAGCCCCAATCTCCCTGCAGCCCCAAAGCAGGCTCACATCTCTGTAGAGTTGGCCCATCGCCTCCAGGGCCTCCCTTGGCATGTCTTCCTCAGAGCCACCTCTCTGTGAGTCCCCTCAGGTGTTCTCAGCAGCCCCGGATGGACAAGAGAGCCAGGTCACTGGGCCAAGCCCTCTGCTGCTCCCTCTCGGCTGGGTATGAAGAATGCTCACCCGCAGGCCTGCTCTGTGGTCTATGGGAGCAGGTAGCCAGCCTGCTGTGGTTAACCTGCACTGGAGAGCAGCTCAGCAGGCAGGGCCTGGGGCAGAGGGGAGGGGTTCACAAGGAGCACCACAGATGCTCCCTGGAGGAGGGGCCCCGGCCAGCAGGCAGCCTTCCCCCAGAGTGGGGCTCCTTCCCCCCAGGCACACCCGCACACCGCCCCAGCAGCCAGCAGCCCACCCTTCCCTTCTCCCTGTGCCTCCGACCTGTGCCCCCAGGACCCACCTCAGACCCCCCACCCTGGCCTCCGAGGGCCTCCAGTCCAGGTTGCCTCAACCCCTGTCTCAGGGTCTCGCAGACAGAGAGCCCTGGGGGCCAGGGCTATGTACCCCCTCCCCAGCAGAGCCTCAGTGGAGCTCTCCATCTAGCCTCGCTTACACAGACAGACGCCCGTCAGAAGGAACTGGAGCCTGAGTCCACGCTCAGCCAGCGGCTGGCCAGAGGGCAGTGCAGGGGTAGAACCCCACGCCCCACAGCTGGCGGTTGTCTTTCCGCCGGCAGCCCACCTTGGCCCCCAGTCAGGACGGCTTTCTGCCTCCTGTGCCCTGGCTCTCATCTCCGGTGTGGAGAGCAGACTCTACCCCAAGGACGTGCCTGGAGCGGGGGCTCTCACATCCCCTTAGTGAGCATGCAGGGTGGGCAGTACAGAACTAGTCCTACCTAGTGCCCTGGGCGGACACGGCCCTTCCTGGAGCCAACTCAAAACCCTTGTCCAGACTACTGAAACATGATCCACCACTCCTCTTGGCAGTCCAGAGTCCCAGTCCGAAAGCAGCTGTGAAGGAGCACACAGCTGAAAAGAGTTGTAAGACATCTCCCATGAGGGCCA
Organism: Anoura caudifer; assembly: GCA_004027475.1. NCBI lineage: Eukaryota > Metazoa > Chordata > Mammalia > Chiroptera > Phyllostomidae > Anoura > Anoura caudifer. The sequence continues at coordinate 42,058 of PVKU01001843.1, read as the reverse complement.
AGGCTTGACCTGAGCAGGCAGCCTCTCCCTGACCCATCTGCCAGCCCCAGTCTTGTCTGGCCCCTCCAAACTCTGCCCTGGCCACCCCCAGCCACTCTCAGCTCCTCTCCCGGCCCTGTTCTCCTGCCCTCCAGCGCTGGCACACGCCGTTCTCCTTACTGGAATACCACTCCCCCTCCCCGTTGGTCTGGATAATGCACGCACTCGTCCATGTGTTCACTCAGCGAAAATCCCGTGGACGAGGCCTTGGGCTAGATGCCAGGGTCAGGCTGTGAACCAGGCAGCCCAGGAAGGCCCGTGTTCTCAGGGGGCCTCAGTCTGGGATGGCAGCTTCTGGGAAAACAATGACAGCAACATGGACGAGCGGGCACTAGTGGGGGGTAAGGGGACTTGGGGACAGGCCCAGGTTTGTCTGAAATGGGGAGGCCCAGGAAGGCCCCCATGAAGTCACGGCCTCTGGGTGCTGAGAAGCCGGCAGGCAGGGCCTGGAAGGCAGGGAAGGAGTGTAAGTGATCTGCTGGGAAGGGCAGCTGAGGGAGGAACGAGCGTGCACAAGGGTGTGAGTGAAGGAGAATCAGCCGTCCTGTTCCTCCACCAGATCTTGGTAAGATGACAATGTCAGGCCTCCAGCAAGCCTGCCCAACCCTGTTTGCACCCGGGTGAACCTTAGCATCCTGCGTGCCCCCTGTGACTTTCTGTCTGCTGATGTGGCCCTCACGTTCCATTGTAGGTGCCAAGAGGGCAAGGCCACAGCGGCCTCACTGAGCCCGTCTCCCTGCTCCCCCCGCCCCCAGCACCTGCTAAGTCCTCCCGCATACTTCCTTCCAGTGTGAGGGGGGGCGGTGAGGCCAGGTGCGCTCAGTGGAAGTCCCTGCCCCAGGGGACAGCCGGGCCCCCGCACTGGGCATGCCCACAGGCAGGCAGGAGTGTTCCTGAGCACAGGGCGCTGTGCCAGCCTCTGGGCGGGGTCAACAGCAGGGCTCTGCCCGAGACAGGAACTGGAGCCTGCCCGCACTTGGCTGGGCTGGCCCGGCAGCACAGGCCGTGGGGATGGTCCCGCACTGGCGGACACAGAGACAGATGCACCTGGGGCGGTGAGAACGAGGCCAAGCGAAATGTCGCTGTGCTTATGGTTAGCATCTCTGACTTGAGCAAAAAACACCTCGGTGATTACCTTTTAAAGCAATTGGACAAATTATAAAATGCCAAGCATGACAAGCTACCTTCAGCTGGACCCTGTCTAAGGCAAAATCACGGCAGCCGGCAGGTGTTTCATTTGCAGCACACTCAGCTGGACATCCAGCTCGGGGACTGGAGTCTCTCCCCGGAGTCTGACCCTGAATAAATGAGCAACAGGCTTTGTTGTCTTCCTAACACCGAAGCTTTAAAAGACAAAAATAGCGATGAAATGCCTAGTTCAAAAAGTAAGTGCTTTTAATTAAAGTTTGGGAACCAGCAAAACTAAACTGCAATGTGAGAGTCTGTTTAGTTACAACTGCGGGAAGGAGAATGGAGGTGTCCACTGGGCAGGCGGATCCACCCAGGGTGCGGGAAATATTTCCCTCCTTGACGTGGATGATGTCATCACGGGTATGTGGTTTGGTGACAATTCATTAAGCAGAACGCATATACGCTGCGCAGTTTGGGATTGCACCCTTTTCTGTATGTTCTATTTCAACTGAAAACACAAGCTAGTAACTGGGCCCACAGGGAGGAAAGGGAAGAAGGCGCCTCCTCATCAAGGACGTGCCGGCCCCGGTCCGGACCCAGCACCCTCCCAGTCCGTGTGCCTCTGCACCCACCCCGGTGCCCGATTGCAGCTGTCTACCCACCCATCACCCCAACAGGGCCTTTCTGGAGAACAGAGGCTCCGCACCACTTGAGCCTGCACAGAACTGTTCCAGAAGTGTCTGCTGAGTGAGTGAGAATGAGAGCGGGGTGCCCATGTGCAAACACTTAATGTGTGAGCTGGAAAATAAACGGCCGAGGGCGTGGAAGCAATGTTCTGTGGGGCTGGCTGGAATGCGCCGTACGGCTGTTGGCAGAGGTGAGGTAATGTGGGGAGGAGGCCAGGCCTGGACTCCGGGGCAGGGTCAGCAGGTTGGCGTGGGTGTGGGCAGCAGCTGGGCAGCCGCCACACTGAGCGGGGGTGGCCTCAGCCCGACGCCACCATGTGGAACGGCACTGGGCCACCTCCCCGCCTGCATGACACGCATGCCCCCATTGCACTGGTGGGCGCAGGCCCGTTCGCCAGCCGCCATTTCCCCTTCCAGGAGATGGGAAGTATCGGGAACACATGCACTTCCTTGCTTGTTTCTTCTGGACACCCCGGAGAGGACAAGCAGGGTTTTGGTGGTAATGCGCACCGACTTACCGAGTGCAGTCAGCTCTGCTATCTCCTTCAAACAGGAGCTTCTGCAGGACACAGCCTTGGACAGCCGCCAGGACCCCGCAGGGACCACCCTGCCAAGAAGGACACACGTGAGTGCCAGTGAAGTGACCTCCAGAGCCAGCCTCTACCCACAGACGACAGAGCACAGGGGTGCCTCTGAGCCACAGCCTCGGAAACAGGGGTCTCTGATGTGGTGACTCCTCCTACAAGGTGCTGACTCCCAGGCCCAGAGAGGGGATGACAATGGTCCAAGCACCCGTCACCAGCGGGAGGAGCGAGTCTGTAATGTCTGATGGGGGGAAAGTGACTCTCCACAACTGGTAAATGTGGAGCCAGGGATGTCACCATAGGTTTCCAGTCACCCAGGAAATGTCTCCATGTCCACAGGCTGAGGGTGTCAATTATCTCCCCAGCCTGCAAGGCCCATCCTCACAGCCCCCGCCTCCAGGAAGCCCTTCCCAACCATCCCAGTTAGAAGCAAGCCCTTTGGCAGCCTCCCCTTATATGAGCTTGCTTCTGCCCAGCCTGTGGCCCGCCTCGGCACCCATTCGGCATGTCGCTGTCCCCTCCCCCGTCAGCCAGAGTAGGCTTCTTGAAGAGCTCACCCCTGTAGGCACCGACAAGCGCAGGGTGGTCAGAGCACCAGGCCGTGGGTGCCCCTGGCTTGGGGGTGCAAGACAACGAGCTGAGCATGGCCATGCTGGGGGCAGAAGCTGTCATCCTGGGTTCTCCCCCAGACAGTGCAGGTGGAATAAGGTGGGGGGGGCGGGGGGGGCTCCTGGGTCTTGAGAAACGGAACGCATTCAACTGCAGGATTTATAGGGTCTATTGGCCCTCAAAGTGCACATCTTGGGAAATAGGTGTAAGCCATGTTCAAATCCTGCCACAGTCGACCTTTATCTCCCGGTCTTATGTCACACCACCTACTCACGTGCTTCTGCTTCTCACGTTGCTGCCTCTGCCATCTCTGCAGCCCCAGACTCTCACACGCCCCCACCCCTACCCTGCTTTGTTCATGCTCCGCCCGCCTCGAACATCCTTTCTCCCACAAAACCATGTCCCCATGCTCAGCCTCGGCCCCTCTCTAGTGCCCCGCCCATGCCAGACGCAGGGCCTCCTCCGCTCCCTCTCGGGGGACTCCAGCACCATGCAGCACCCCCAGTTAGGGCCTGTGCTCTTGCTCTGGTGGCCATGTGATGGTCCTGCACTGGATGACAGCCGGCAAATGAGGGCTGGCCAGCACTGCCTAGCCCAGGTAATGTTCACATGTTTTACCAAACCAGGGTGTGTCCCACCGTATTTTCAAGGGGACCACGGGAAGGTCCTGGAGAAGCTTAAAAGCAACCTGCCTTGTTCTGCACAATGCCGTATCTCAACGGGGCTGCGTCACTGAATGAAAAGCTCTGGAGTTTCCACTCCTCACTGAAGCAGCAAACACTGGACCCAAATAGAACGGTCTTCACGTCCTGTCAAAAGCAGAGAGTGTTTTTATTGGTGGTTTTAAAGGTAAACAACACACCGCTCTAGAATGTGCCCCCCAGCAGGGTTCCGTGTTGGATTCCAGCAGGGTGGCCCATCCTCCACCAGGGCTGTCTGCCTCCTTTTTATTTGCAAACCCATCCTTCCCCCTATTGGAGCAAAGATAAAATCAGCCCTGAGAGCCTCACCTCTGGAAGGTCTGTAAACCCAGCCAGCCTGTGCTGGCTCAGGCCAAAGCCTTTTTAGGTTCTTTAGAGGGAACTTGAAACACAAAGCTTTAGTTTCACAAGGCAACTTAGAAGTTCTTGACGGCATGTTAGAATTGCCTCCTGAGCTCCTAACAAGCCTGATGCTCAGCCACATGACAGGCCGACTAAATCAGAACCCGGGCTTCCGGCTGCAGGGTCTGTGTCTGTAAAAGCTCCCAGGTGATTGAGAACTGGAGCTCGTGCTGGAAAACAGGCTCAGCAAAGCCACAGCCAAACCTGCCCCTCCCCCGCTTGTTTATAAGTTTTGTTGAAACATAGCCACGCCCATTTTTTTACATATAGTCAGGGTCAGCTATCACACTGCAATGGCAGAGCTGAGTGGCTGCAACAGAGAGTCAAAAATGTACTCTCTGGCCCTTTTGAGAAACTGTCTGTCAGCCCCTGCCCTAGGATAACCCCTTACTGCGGGCAGGAACCTCCTCTACAGCGTCACCTACGAGTGGTCCCCTGACACCTCGACCTGAACACCCCAGCCACCCACGGAGGAGTTCCCCCACCTCATTCTTTCACAGCTGTCTTCTCTAAACTTCCGCCTGACATGGAGCTCATGGTTCGCCTCCCACTAGCCAACACCACCCTCCAGAGCACACCCCCCAACACCACTGCCCAGCTCATGGCCAGAAAGGCAGAGCCTCTGCTGGATGGACACCCCCTGCCCACGCCGGCTACCTCCTCTCTCTCCACCACGGCTGCGCGTCCAGGGCCTCTGAAGAGGCCCACACGTGGATTCCGATGCCACCTCTCCAGATCCCCTCTCTGGGTTAGGTCTGCCCTACAAACTCAGATTATTTCCCTCTAGTTTTTTTTTTCTTCAGTAAATACAAGGAAAATCTCGGTGACGGCATTTGTCTACAGGCCATCAGGTGCAGGCCAATGGCACAGGACAGCCTGGAGGGTGAGTCCACCTGTCAGGGTTTGGTTCCTGGCACCAGCAACAATCACCCGTGCATTCGATCTGAGTTCCTCAGAGGCACAGTGTTTTCTGGCTGAAGCCCATATCTGCTCTCTCGATGACAGAATGACAGGTGCCAGCTCAGCGCAGCGCGGTCACCAGGTCACAGGGTTGTGAGCCACCTGCCGGGCGCGGTGAGCCCCAGACCAGACCCTCCTTTGCTCTGTGTGGGCCTCCAGTTCTCCAGCTGCTTTCAGAGAGGCCACTGCTGGGTGGTCTACGCAGGCCTCTAGGGACCCTCCCCAAAATGTGAGTGCCTACTGCAGACAACCACAGCCCTGGGGCCACAGACAGCCAGCGTGCTTCTTCCCAAGGTTCAGGGTCACTGACACACATCTGACCATTGGTGGTTTCCGAAGAAGGAAGAAAAAGAGTGAAGAGGGGAGAGAAAACCTCTAGAAAAATCTTCGACTTTCAATCATGTGTGCTGAGTAAATACTTGGTAAGTAGGAAGACGAGGGGGTCAGCTGTGTCGCCGAGTGTTTTATTTTTTCCTCCTGGACCCCAGCAGTAGAGCTGGGGCCAGACAGCAGGTGCAGAGTTCATCCCACTGGCTGAAGGGAGGGGTGAGGCCACCTGGCAGCAGAGGTGGTAAGGAATCCCAGACACCCCTGCAGAGGAGGCTGCTATGGCCAGGGACCTGCTCCCCAGGCGTCCTTCTGGGAGACCACTGGTGCTAACCCGGCAGGCGCTGAGGAATGGTCAGCGCCTCCCCGTCCTTCCTCACTGCAACCCAGCCTGAGGATGCGAGCAGGAGCAGGGCCAGTCTAACGAGGACAGCTATCCCACTGCCATCCCAGCTCGGGGGATGGCATCCCACCTCCCATCCAGACACCCCTTGCAATGAGGTGAGGCTGCTCGGGGACAGAAGAACAGGACCCTGGAGCGTCTGGATGGGAGGAGGTGGGGAGGGCTGGGAGCTGCCAGGACTAGGCTCCCTTTCCTGCCTCTCTGTGCAGGGTTTATTCTTCGTCCCACCCAAATTTCCATGGTAACAATGACCCAGAGGTTATACTGAGATGGGTGGGGCCAGAGGGATCACAAGCACCTCATCCACACCCACGCAAATCAAGATGCGTCAACTCGCACTTTTAAGCCGACACCTACCTTTGCCACTGAGAGGTCAATTGGCTTTGACACTGTTTGAAGCTTGGGCATTGACGGGGCTGGAGAGAGAATGACTTCTTCCCGTATCGATTCGTCATCCTCCACATCCTCTGAAAGAGAACCTTGGCCGTGTGAGCTCTGGTTACAACTCACGGAGAATAGAACGCAAACATGAAGTCACACAACGCCAAGGGCACCGAGGAGTTCTGAGCTGCTTCGAAAGAAAGGCAGCTCCTCCACCCCCCACCCCCCTTCCCTCTGGGGCTCCGCGGCCGCCCAGGAGGAACCAAGGCGGAGCGAGAGCACTCGCTCCTTGTCCAAACTCCACGCTGGCCATGCTGCAAGGCTGCTGGCGGGTGGGAAACGACTGTGGGTCCCCTGGGAAGTTCTGCCTGTGGGCACACGGTGAAGAAACTGCCCAGGGCCTGGGCCTGCGAGTCCACCCAAAAAGGCCTGGCTCAGGCACATTTCTTACGAAAGGTGGGCAAGAGGCACAAATCTGTCCCCTGAGGCCAAATATGAAGAGGGCAGAATTGGCCCAGGAAATGCCACCATTCCCGATAAAATAATAATTATCACTGCTGTGGTTTTCATTTACAAGCCACTCCTGTTTTATCACCTTCCCCCCTCACAGCCCCTTGAGAGAGTAATCACACCCCTCCTCCCTGGGTGACAGATGAGGAAACTGAGGGTTAGAGAAGGGAAGTAACCAGCCCACAGTCGGGCAGATGGAAAGAGGCAGAGACAGGATAAACCCAGGCCAGCTCTTCACTGGTCGGCCTTCCCGCCAGCCAGACGTCCCTGGACCTCCGGCCAGAAGGGACACTAGGTCACATTCCAGGCACAATCGCCGTACAGCTGGGGCGACTGAGGCCCAGACAGGGCCCTGCGTGAGTCTTGGCATCCCCAGCCCACACTTCCCCAGCAGCTGAGGCTCTCTCACCATCTGCCCCCCACTTTCCAAAACAGCCGCTGAAGGGCCCACGTGCACACCGCCCGGGGCAGGCGCGCCAGCAGGGCTGAGCAGGCCGCTCTCCGGGAAGCCTCTGGAGCCCCCTATTTATTTTCCGCATTTTCCCAAGACTAAACGATAATTTGAAAAACATCCCGCACTGTATAGATACCAACATTCTTTCCCACAATTCTGTGAGTCTGGGGCTGTAGACACATCACTGCCCCTGCCCCACACCTTCTGGAGATAGCGTCCAAAGGCCAACGGCCCCAGGACACATCTTATATCTTATCCTACTGCCTCCCCTTCTGCCCTGGGAGAGGAGTGGGCACAGCCCAGGTCAACGCCTCGAGGCTCAGTCCGCTGAAAAGGAGGCAGATTCCACTTTTAGTCTGAAAAACAATGTTTTAATAAGTGTGGGATTTAAATGAGAACCTTTCATAGTTAGGGTCTCTGAAAAAACCACCCCGTGACCATGGCCTTACAAAAAATACCCTGAAATAAAGACCAGATGTTCACCCAGCAACATGCAAGGAGCTTAAAAACAGGGCACTGGGGAGACAAAGTGAGAAAGCAGATGGGATGTACATCTATTAAAAACACATGCACACCAAATAACACGACACATTTTTCAAGGACGGTGCACAAGCCCAAGAAATCGACTGCATACTCGGGCATGGTTGCTTACGGAGAAGAGGGTCAGGGGAATTTGGGGGGCGGGGCCAAAGGAAAAGAGGGAAGAAGAGGCAAGAGGGAGGGAAAAGAGGGACTGAGGGAGGGAGGGCAGGCTTTGCAAAGATCAGTACTGAGAACTGTTGCTGGAGAAACAGCAATAATTCAACCATAGACCTCAGAGCTCCAAAACAGAGGGAGAGAGTAACCTCGGTGATTCCACCAGGCCCTGAAGGGCTCCTTGCAATGCCTCAGGCCAGACTGTTTCCTGGAGGAACAGAAGGGGCAAGTTGAAGCCTATCTGGAGGCTTCTGTTTAGTCTGAAGTTGTCCGGGAGGGAGCCACGGCTGAAACGCGCTCTGCTTGGGTCCCATGAAGTCAGTCTGAGGGTGGAGGCTGGGGGCTTCAGGGAAGCGGAACAGGCAGAGGCCCCAGGAGGCAACAGCCTGCCTTGGCTTCTGCCAGGAGGACGCTGGCCCCTGTTCAGGGCATTGGTTCAGGACCACATGGCAGGCCTCGGGCCCAGATGTGGTGGGACAGCCATGCAAGGGAAAACAAAGCCCTACTGAATGACATGCTGGCCAAGCGATCACAACCGCCTACAAATGCCAGTGGTTTGAGGAGCTATTTTTAAGGCCCTGGTACAAATATCTGGTTGAAAGGAAGCAACAGATTTTGTTTCCCTTCCCATTTTATTTACCCCTTGGAGGAAACATATGAGGCCCCTACACATCTTTTTCCAGGTGCCTGCTCAGTAGTTCTTACTGATTATAAGGTATTTTCTGGAAGTACTCAACACAGCCCCCCTCCCAGCTTTGGTTCTGGTAACAGACTCCATCTCCCCAACCCCCCACCGGGGGCCTGGCTGAGACCCCCGCCCTGTCCCACAGGCCACAGTGCACCAGCCCCTGGACCATTCTGCCTCCAAAATGCCTCCTGTCTTGCCCCGCCCTTTCTCTCTCCACGGTTACAGGAACACGTCATTCTTTTTCTATTTGTTCATCAAGCACTTTACTTACCACGTGCCAGGGATTAGGCGGGACACAGAGACGAGGTGAGGATTAAAACATCACCCATGCCTTCAAGGAGACCCCTGCCTGGGCAGGGGAAAGACAGAGCCCCCCCATACAGAATATAGCATCAGTGCTAAAATGGAGAGGAGTGTGCAAGTTTGAAGAGCAGAGGGAAAGAGGTGTTGGGAACCACCCTGCCTGGTTTCAGGAGCTGTAATCCCCCCATGGCTAAGGCTGAGTGAGAGACCTTCAGACTGTGAGCCACTAAGGAGACAAAGCTTATCTCCCTGTCAGGGGTGCTGCTTCTGCTTCATCCATACTGGCCCCCAGTGCTTGGTCGGTTAGCCAATGATGGGTAAGACTCCCTCAAGGGAGGGGTCACCTAAGACAGGCACGATCACATGAGAGGCCCTCAAGGAAGGACTTGGGGGGCTTTAGCTGACAGACCCTGACTCAGAATAAGCCCTCAGAGTTCTTTGTATATTATCTATTGTTTGATCCTTGCTGCCTGACAATGATTGATGAGCTTTACCTGTATTCCTGTGTAAAACGAACCTAATAAAAGCCCACTGAGGAAGAGTTCTCTTGGCCCTTCTCCTTTGAGAGATCGGCCACCCTTCCTCCCCAAGCAGATCATGTCTTGGTAGATTTATTCTCATCCGTGGTGGACGGGGGGCTCTGTGTGCAAAGCTCTCTCACAAAGAGGTAAGCAACTCCTCACCAAAAGGCCAGGGAAGCATCCCATGACGGGTGAATATTTGAGCAGGGTCTTGAAATACCCATAGCACTTCTCCATACAGAACAGGGGGCCAATCACCTCTTTTCTGTACTATTCCAAGAGCCCTCTGACCAGTCTCCCAACATCCCGGCTCTTACTCCTAAAATCCATCCCCACACATGCAGAGAGAGCCCCAACACAAGGCCCTGGATGCCTCCCTCACTAGCACAGACCCTTCCTTACTGGCCAATGGTTGACAGCCACACTCTTGTCACATGTCACGCAAGACCACCCCTGTGTACCCCAGCCTGCCCTCCAGGGGCCCTGCAACCTCCCCCACAGGCAGGTCATCTCAAGCCAACCTCTCTGTCTCACACTCCAGGCCTTGGCCCACACAGCTCATGTCACAGCTCCACTTGGCCAGACCTTGCCCACCCTGCAAAGCTCAGTCTAAATCCCAGCTTGCCATGGACGCTTCCCAAAGCCCTCACTGAACTAGGCTGGCCCGTCCCTGCAGCGGTGAAGAACTGCGCATCAGGTGCTTCCTGTGCTGCACTGGGAGGGCACCTCTCTTCCTTTGTGCCACCGCCCTGCCCTCGCGGAAGGAAGGCACTTGGAGTCCCCGCCATTTTCTTGCAGCAGTCACGTGATGGCCAAGACACGTTTGCTGAACTGGACCAAGGAGACGTGACCTGGGGTGGATAAGAGCATGGTGTCCTTCTAACCAAACTGGATTCCTTCTTCCTGCCCCCATGCCAAAATCCCTCCCCTTTCTCTTGGTGACTGGGTTCCACGGGCTCTTTTCTCTCCTCCTTTTTGAAATCCTTAGCTGATCCATGAGCCACGAGGGGCCTGCCTCCCTCTGGAAAACACACACACTTCAAAGTGCCGGGTTCTGAGAAATTTGCTAAAAGCCTTCCTTCTATTAGAAGCCTGCTGGGCTCTGAAGACCGGGAATGGCTTGGCTTTATGTCCAAACAGGAGTGGCTTTCGGTGGAAAATCTTCAAGTGAGGATCTCTACAGAAAGGCCCCGGATGCCAGCGCTTCCTGGCTCCGTGCAGAGCGCGGCCCTTTGCTGGATGGGCCAGGCGACCCCCGCCTGCCATTTCTGATGCTGAAAACTGAGGAACTATTACCTCTGAAGTGAGCTGAGCGGGGTAAACAAACCCCTGCCCTTCAACTTCATCAAAGCAAGCCACGAGACTGCCCGTCTCACTCAGAAACTGCCACCGGACACACAGCTTTCCTCCTTTGGTTGAAATGAAATGCTTAAGAGGACAGGGAACGTGCGTGAGCAGCTCCCTGTGCCAAGACGGCCCAACAGGTAAATCACTGGCCCCCAGAAGCAGAGCAAATGTGAAGGCACGCACGCCTCCACGGCTCCTGTCTGGGCGCTGCTGCACCACCCTCCCTTCTGCCGCTGCCTTTGCCAAGCCCTGCAAACGCCCCAGCCTACGGGGAGCAGAGAATAACAGAAAGGGGCAAAAAGGCAGCTTCAAGATTAGAGAGTGCGTGAGGAGCTACGGCGGCGTATACCTATCCGGGAGCGCATCGCGCTGAGCGCCAAAGGGCGGTGCACTTGCACTTCCCAGTCCCTCTGCACGCCTCGGTCAGACGCATCTTTCAGGAGAACAGACTTCTCCAGGCGCAGCCGAACTAACGTTCTGACTGAGAACAGTCTTCTGGAGACCTTTGCAGGTTCCAAATGTCCCTAAGAGAAGCTCCAAATGCAGCAAGGACTCCTCTGCCCCGCCCCCCACCATGTGGATCCAGAAATGCGGACTTATGAGGACTTCTCTGGGAGGGAAAGACGGACAGTACAAGAGGACATCAACCAAAAAGAGAGAAGCTTCCTGAGGTTACGGGGGAACAAAGGAGCCCCACCCCATCCGTGGAGAGCCCCACCACCCAGCCCCTCCAGATGAGGACCCCTGGGCCCCGGGAGGCACAGCACAGAGGCAGCGGCCACACCTACCGAGCTGCAGGGCACCCAGCTCACCATTGGCCTTGCTGGACACTGGCAACTGATTCTTCCTGGAAAAAAAGAAAATGGCAATGTACCAGAGGAGAACGGCAGAGCGATGCAAACCGCTGAGGAGAATGGGGGTGGGGGGGCTGAAGGGGTGCCCTCTGGCCCCGGCCCTGCACCTCTGTGCACCTTGCACTGCTCACTCGCCCTCTCTGAGCCAAATGTTCCGCTGGATGGAACCAAGTTGTCTCCAAGGTGCCTTCTGATGCTGTGTTCACACACAAGCACATATGCGCACGCGCACGCACACACACACACCAGACAGTGTAGTTTGACGCTTACCAAGAACTGAGTATGAGTCAGCTTGCTGGTGTCACCGTGACACCGCTGGGAAACATGCACACAGGTCCGTGCAGCCATGACACAGGTCATTCTCGTCTCGTCCCTACTGCCTTTGATTCCTCTCTCCCAGCTTTCCTGTAAAGCTGCCAGCCGCCATTTGAAAGGCACCCAAGGACCTGCCCTGTACCCTTCTCCTACTGAAAAACTTGCCTGTGCTTCTGACTTGTAAACTCCAGTGCATGCATGAGGAACTCTCTTAAAACAGCCTACCTGTATTTACTCCTCTTCCGGGTCCCCCCTCCAGCATGCATCCATCTGAACTAAAGTAAAACCACTTTCTAAAAAGAGCGTATTAAAAATAACAGTATGACATCACTCTCTGAAAACCCGTTTACTATGTTAAAAACTGACAGCTCTTTTGATGGTGGCATTGAAATATCTTTTCCTCCAACATCCTTGCAGGCTAAGATACGATTGAAGTAACAATTGTAATCTCGCCATGGCAGGTTCCATTGAATTGGCTTCCTCCTGAAGATGTATGAAGGGGCGTGAGGGGGGATCACGGCGGACGTGCGGTACCCAACCCGAGCACATGCTGCTTCGGCTGCCGGTTTCCTACTCTGGGGCTGGGACGTGGGGCTCTTCCAACTCCCTCCCACTCGTCAAGCCGTTTTCTCCCCCTGGCCTCTCCAGTCATCAAGCCCTTTCCTCCATTCAAACCCGCCAGGTCCCTATGCCCTAGCTACCAGGATTCTGCACGGTCCTTGTGGGGATGGTGGAAGAAGGCACAGGAGAGAGGTGCTGAGGCTTCGGCGGGCCACAGAGGATGTGAAAGGTCAACATGGAGCTGGAGCCAGAGCCGGAGTCAGCCCTTCCTGGGCCCCAGCACCCACACCAGAAGCCACCGCCTGCCACCCCCTACCGGCTCCTCCACCACTAACGGCTAAGAACCTAAACCCCACCTCTGTCTAAACCTCTGCCACCATCTCACCCGGAGACCAAGACGAGGTGCCCTTCCCCCGCTGCCCATCAGTGTCCCTGTCTGAGAAGCGGTGACCGAGGCACAGGTGTGGACGGGCTCCATGCGCAGAGAGCAGCAGGAGCTGTTCCGCACTGGTTTCTGGACCCCGCCATGGAACACCCCGCCCCATGCCAGCCCCCCACATCTTCACGTGGGTGTCAAAGGCATCTTTCTAAAACAGAAAATCTGACCATACTGCTGTCTGGCTGACATTCTTCAAAGGTTCCGCATCACCACCATCATCAATAACCATACTCATAAAAATGACAGCAATATAACACAGCAAATACTGTTATCTGACTCCTCTGGCTGTTCCAGGCACTGCACTGAATGCTTTGCAGGCAGCAGAAGCCCTCTGCCTCTCGGAACAGCCCTAGGAAGGAGGCACTGCACTGAGTCTCAGACAGGTCCAGTGACTTGCCCAGAGTTACACAACAAGCGAGTGGCAGCATGAGAATCGGAACCCAGGCGACGACTCCAAAGACCCCCCATGTATAGTGCTTCCTTGTAAAGACAGATCTAGGCCCGCTACAGTGCCCTGTGGGCTACCTACAACCTGGCCACCCAGCGCCCAGCTCATCCCACTCTGCACCCGCACACTGCACCTGCTTCCCCCGCATGCTGAACTCCTTGGCCCATGCCTCTGTACCTTTTCCTAAGCTGTTCACTTCGCCCAGACACTAACTGGGGAAACCCACACTAATCCTCTACAGCCCAAGTGGGATGTCACCGTGTTCTCAGCTCCAAAGCCCGCATCCATTCATTTCTCCGCCCACTCACCAGCACACAGGTGGCAGTTACCTGGCAGGCCTGTCTCCCTGCCCAAGGAAAATAAACAGACAGAAATTGCACTGTGAGGTGGAACGAAAGGCTGAATATTGGCCCCCAATGAAATTCATGCCCTAGAACTTGTGAATGGTCCCTTATGTGGTAAAAAGGACTCTGCCAAGCCTGGATTATCCAGGTGAGACCCAGGTAACTACAAGTGTCCTTATAAGAGGGAAGCAGGAGAAGATCTGACACAGAAGAGGAGAGCTGGTGTGACGATGAAAGCAGAGGCTGGGGTGATGCCCTGCGAAGCCTGAGGAGGAGGCCTCGAGCCCAGGACTGTGGCAGCCACTAGAAGCTGAAACAGGCGAGGAAACTGACTCTGCCCTTGAACCTCCAGAAAGAACTTGCCCTGCGCACACCATGGCTGGAGCCCAGTGGCACTGACTTCAGACTTCCGTCCTCCAGAACAAATAGTAAATGCACATTGTTTTAAGCCACGAAGTTTGTCCTAATTTGCTAGAGCAGCCACGGGAAACCAACCCCATGGTAAGGGACATAACCGAGGAGAAAGGAACAAAGGGCCACAGGATTCTACTGGCCACCTCTGTGTCCCATGCACCCAGCACTTAGGCGACACTCCTAAATGAATGTCCAGTATCAGGTGACCCTCATAGAAGCTGGGTGACTCACACAAGGTCACACAACTTAGAAGGGACAGAGCCAGAACTCAAACCCAGGCCACTGTCTCCAAATGCTCTCTCTTGCTCTTTCTTCTATTTTATGCTTCCTTCCCTGCCCAGAGCCCTCCACGGCTCCCTGCGGACCTTGGGACAAAGTCCAAACCTCCCCTGTGGCCCTTCTGGCTCCTGAGGGCAAAGCCATGAGGCACGAGGGTGGTCCCGCGTTGTGGTGAGAGGGTGGGGGCCATGTTCCCGCTGCGCAGGGTGCAGCCGGGCCGCTCCCAGTCATGGGACGTCCCCCTGGGGCCCCATCCGTCAGCCGCAAGCGCCCACCTCGGCCACCCCGTGCGCATTTCCCACAGACCTCCTCAGTGGAGGAGACTTCCAGCGCGCTCACACTTGGGGAATGTGCCCTTTGTTCCTTTCATGTGTCCCTTTGTAGCACGAGCACCACAGAGTTTAAAAGGTCAATTTAAAAGCATGTTCTTGCCTTTGAATGAAAACTATTATGGAAAACAATGACAAAAGATAAATCAAGGATTCAAAACACTTTTTCAAAAATTTGATTGTGCAGATAATCCAGCAAAATGTGTCAAAGCGTGCATCTCATAAACCCCTGGGAGGAAGGCCGCAGACAGCCAGCTCGCCTGCTGTGTCTGGGCCTCCACTCCCCACCCAAGCTCCTCTCTGCGCCCCAAGGGAGAGGCGAGGGCCAGGGCACTGTGGGTCTCCAGAGCTGCCTGGGGCAGGACCCAGTCCCTGGCTAACTGGATACTGGCTGGGTGGAAAGAGCCACTTGGAGGCCTGACTGCCTGCTCCCTGCCACCCCGTCCAGTCCACCTGACCTTGGGCAAGTACCTTGCCCGTTGTGGGCACCCGTTGCCTCATCTGTGCCCGGGAGTGGGAGGTGACTGAGCTCGCCCCTCACTGTCGGGCATGACCAGGTACCGGGGCTCTGAGGGGGCAGGCCCGGGCCATGCCGTTCTTGAAGATGCTCTACTGCTTGTGACCCCAACGCTCAGAATATTTCACCAGGTCTTAACGTAAAAACAGAGACAAGCAGTTGGCTCTTTCCTGTATGGTTGGTACTAGACACTTGGCTAAATTAGTTATGGGTTCCAAAAGAAAGGTGTCCTGTGGGAATAAAGATACTGTTCTGTTGTTGAAAACTCAGAGCCCAGCGTGGATGGAGTTCATACTGACCCCATTTACGCAGCACAGGAACTGAAACACAAGAAATTAACATAAGACTCCCCAAGTCAATGACATCCTGGCACATGGAACCGAAGCGACTCGAAAGCACCTGAAGGGGCCACTCCCACAAAGAGGGTCACTTGAGACCCCCAGGTCAGGGAAAGAGACTCTTTAGAAGTTCCACTGAAAATATGCTCAAAATAAAAACCTATTAAATGTATCAGAAAAATGAGCACCATAAGTGAAAGCCAGCTAAAACAAAATTAGGACTCCCAAGAACTTGACATAACAACAAAAAAATCGAAGAAATTTGTAATTTGAGATGTTAGTGAAAGTTTTTTTAAAAAAAGAAATGAAAATTATAAGAAAAGCAAAAGGCTGTGAGAAAACAATGAGCAGCTATGAAAAGTAAATGCAGTCATAAAAATTAAAATAAAAAAAACCTTTCCCTGACTAGTGTGGCTCAGTGGATTGAGCCTACAAACTGGAAGGTTCCTGGTTCAATTCCCAGTCAGGGCACATGACTGGGTTGTGGGCCAGGGCCCCAGTTGGTGGCATGCAAGAGGCAACCAGTCAATATTTCTCTCACACATCGATGTTTCTCTCCCTCTCTTTCTGCCTCCATCCCCACTCTCAAAAAATAAATAAGTGAAATCTTTCAAAAATAAAATAGAAAATAAAAAAACTTATGGGCATATAATGATGTAATGAATAACAACATATTTAATATTTTTTAAAAATCTATGAGTGTGCTTCTAGAGGAGGAAGGGAGGGTGGATAGGTAACGGGGAGCTCTTCTCTACAGAATACCATCAACTAATACATTTAAAAGACTGATAACAAAATTTAAATCACCATTTTATAAGCTCCTAATATGGGAAAAGATCACTGATGAATCCAAAAACCACTAGTCAAAAGGTTGTTTTGTTTGTTTGTTTGTTTGTTTAATCCTCACCTGACAACATTTTTTCATTGCTTTTTTCCTTTTTTGAGAGAGAGAGAGAAGGAAGAAAGAGAGAGAGAAACATCACTGTGAAAGAGTAACATTGAGGGGCTGCCTTCCTGTACACACCCTGCCTGGGGATCAAACCCACAATCTGGGTCATGTGCCCGGACTGGGAATCAAACCCACGACTTTTCGGTTTATGGGACAAAGCTCCAACCAACTGAGCTACACCGGCCAGGGTGAAAGGTTTTGAGGAACAGGATATCACACAGTCTGAATGTTACAGATTCCTTATTAATTGCAAAGGGAAAGTTACCTTCATACTGATAGAGAAACCACCTTCATGGAGTGACTCAATTTAGCATCACCAAAAATAAAACAAACTGACCTCACGTGCTCCTGATGGGATGTAATGGGAAACACACCACGTCATCCATGTCTTGTCCTTGCCGAAAGTGTTTAACCTAAACCTAATAACAAAAAAGACATCTAGAAAGTGGCCATTCTACAAGACAAGACTGCACTCATCTTGAGAAACTAAGAGAAGAGGGGAAATTGTGTGAGATGGACAGAGCCTGGAGAGACGTGGCTAAACTAAACTAAAGCCTAAAATAAATATATGGGAGCCATTAATCATGGGCTTGATGTTAGCCGATGTTACTGACTCAATGCAAATAAAATGTAATTTTCTACAGGTTAGAACTTTTCTGAAGCTGGGAATAAACTTGTGGGAAGCTCACAAAGGAGATGAGATACAGTGACGAGGTAATAAATCACTAAGCACTATTAGACTGCACTACTCAGAATGCAACTCAGTCAGAAGAGAGATAAAGGATCTGAATCAGCAAACAAGAAACATGGAGAGAAAAAAAGTTGTAAGTCCAATATACATCTGAAAGCAGTTCCAGAAGGAAAGAATAAAGAGAGTATAAGAAAGGAAATTATTTAAAAGACAATTGCTAAGAACTTATCACACAGGAAGCCTCACAGAAACAAAATAAGCCTCAAACGGTACTTGTGACAATAAAGGTACACCTAGACGGGTCACATGGAAACTACCGGAATGCAAAAGACTCAGGAAAATCTTAGAGAAAAGATAGATTATCCATAAACAATTACTTAAACAAGAGACACCTATAATATTCCAAATACTAAAAGCAAGGACAAAATGAGACATTCTCAGACTCAGACTGGAAAAGTGTGCCCTCCCAGACTTCCACTGAACGAAGTACTGCAGGATTTGCCCCAGGAAGAAGGAAATAGAACCCAGAAGGAAAGCGCAGGATGGGAGAAACGGCGGAAAAGAAATTCAAGAACGTGCAGATAAACTTTAATGAGAGCTGACCATACAAATAATAACAATAGCAACTAATTTGGGGGCAGTTAAAAACAAAGGGATAACGCTAGACAATAATAAACGGGGGATGTGGGAAGAAGTGAGTAATCAGGGTTAAACCTTTCTAAAATCCGTGCATTGTTTGAAGGGGTAGAGAGATTGCTCAAACTTAAATCCTAAGTCAGTTATGATAAAAAATTCAAGAGTAACCACCGAACACTAAACACGTAATGTATAACCTCCAAATCAGAAAGCAGAAAAAGAAAAAACACCTATCCGTTAATTCACAAGGAAGTGCCACTGTGGAAAGAGCGCGGCGGCTGCTCAGAAAGGTAAACACAGTTACCATGTGACCCCGCAGCCCCTGCCCTCGGAGGTGTGTATCCGGAAACTCCGGAAACAGAGACACAGGTTCAGAGCAGCAGTACCTCAACAGCGAAAGGTGGGAGCAACGCACATGTCTGCCAAGGAATGAGTTACATATCGGTACTGTGAAATACTAGTCTGCCATGGAAAGGACTAGAGTACCAACACATGCTACAACGAGGGTGAACCTTGAAGACAGATGCTAAATGACAGATGCTAGAGACCAAAGTTCACATGCGACATAATCCCACTTACGCGACATGTTGTAGGTTGCTGGCTGTCGGGGCTGGGGGATGGGAGGAATGGGGAGAAACTGCTCAATAGGAAGAGATTGCACTTGGAAGAAAATGTTTTCGAAATAGGCAGAGGTGGTGATCACACAACACTGTGAATGCACCAAATGCCACTGAAGTGTTCACTTTAATGTGGTTAACTTTAAAAAGAAAAGAAAGGGAAAAAGAATTGAAGAAAAAGTGTGACAAAATCAAAGCATAAACTATAACAGGACAAATGATTTTGGGCATATCAGTAATTATAATAAGGCGAACAAGTTAACCTGGTCAACAGAGAGAGAGACTCTGGGAATGATTTCCTTTTCATTAGCAACACGCTGTTCCGCAAGGCACCTAACACAGAAGGGGGAGGGGTACGCACGGGAAACTATGCATTACTCGTATGCCAACCATATAAACTACTGTAGCTAAATACTGTCCGATAAAAATACACTTTGGGATAATAAGCATGATTAGTAATAAGCCTATTTGTTACAGAGTAACAAAGAGAACAATTCAACAGGAAATTTTAGCTATCATGAACCTCTATAAAAGCAGGCTAAGAATAGTTCTCCCTCCGAAGGTGGCGGTGAGGACTAAACCAGCTAACGGACCAAGTGCCGAGAACAGCACCTGGCACACAGTCACGGCTGCACAACAGCTGAGCGATGGTTCGTGATGATGGTTCATGAGGCTAGTAACAACCTTGGTTCCGAAACCTAACACTTATAAAAGTAAGTGCAAAAATGTGAAATAAAGTAACAGACAATTATACCAGCCACAAGTTTGAAGAAAATCATTACCAAGTGGGAGCGCGAGAACAATACAACATTAAAAAATTTAAACCCACGGACACAGGCAGCAGGGTGGTGACGGCCAGTGGGAAAGGGGGGGATGAGGGCTGGGTGGAGGCAGGCAAATGGGGGAGACGGGGACATCCACAATAGTGCCAGCAATAAAAATACAGCTTAAAAATTGAGTAATGTAAGTCACACCAACAGGTTAGAGGAAAAAATGTAAAACAATCTCAATAGATGCAAACCAGCATTAAAAATAAATATACATATTGAAAAAATAAGAACCTAGCAAGTTCATGGGAAGGAAAGGGTTTTGCTTCTCGGGACGCAGGTATGTGGGCCCGACAGAACACCCCAACACTGACGCTCTGGCGGCACGGCCAGGCGAGGCGGGGCCCGATGGGGATGTCCTCACCCCACAAGTTTCAAAATACACTGGAGGTGGACAAGGGCGACAAGGCTGTGCGGCCGGCAGGCACGGCGCCGGGGCCCAGGTTTCCGGACACAGGTTCGGCACTCTCGTCCCTGTCCCGCCTCGAACAAGGTGTCCATCTGGAACGGACCGGAGGGTCAGCAGGAAATGGAGCGGAGCTGTCCCGCTGTCTGCAGGCACACAGGCACGGGGCAGACCCACCACAGGGCCACTCAGCCAGAGAAGACGGCTGTCACCTCCCAATACACTAACTGCCTGGAGTCTCAGCCTCCCTCCGACCGGAATCGTCTCTGGGGGGGCTGCAAGGACCATAACATCCCGGGGTTCTGGGCTTCGGCTCTCCGGACCCACCCACCCCACCGCAGCCCCTCCATGCCCGTGTATGCCTGAGGAGTGGCCGTGCCGGGGGCTTCTCCGCTGTCCCCACAGTGACTTTGCACAGGCCTCATGCCCTGAAAGGCCCTCGTGAAAGACTGGGCTTCGGGAAGGGCGAGGCTTAGAGAGGCGGACCCCTGCGGGCAAACTCACTTAAAGGGCACTTTGTGCTCAGTCCCAGCTCTCCACAGAAGAGCAGATTGTTTTTCTCCTCACTTCCCTGCTCTCCAGTTCTCTCTGGCTTCCCCCAGAAGCTCAGCCAAGCCCCACCCCCCACCCCAGAAAAGATGAGGGCGGCACTGTGGTGAGTTAGACTCGGAAGGTACCGAGGGGGTCCCTGGCGGAGCCCTGCTTCTCACGGATGGGGAAACTGAGCTCCGAGAGAGGAAGGAGCGTGCTCCGGAGTCTTTACGCCCTGGGGTCAGCCCGATGGGCCGCGCCCCAGCATCGGGAAGGGCTCCACCCCCCTGGGCCGCCCCATCGCAGGCGTTTTTGAAATTAAGCCACGAAGAACGTGAGGCCCCCTTGAGGGTGGGGTTATCGGGAAGTCCTCATGTGCACCGACCATCACGGACGCGCAGCGGCTTGAACAGATCCGCTCTGCGCCCGGCAGTCGCCCGCTCTGCTGACCTTCCACATATAAAAAGGGTCTTTTTTATTTTTCCTCTCTCTTTTCTTTGCTCTCAAGGATGTGGAAAACCTGACTACAGTTGCCTGGTCTGCCGTTTCCTGTGAAAAAGCTCTCTGTTTGGAATACTGTGAAAGCAATCTGCCTTAACAATTCAACCCAAATAAATTATCTTCCTGAAATGAGTGAAAAACCTTCACTGGGAATTGGGCTGCAGACCCAAGTCTCTCTCATCCGGGTCCGTGATGACGAAGGTTGGACAACAATAGGGATGGCCCGGTGAGGACAGATTGGGGGGGTGGGGAGGGGGCATTGATGGCCCTGCGTCCTCCTGGAAAAGCCATCGGCTCAGCCCATCTGCGGGGAGAGAAGACACGCTGTACTCCTGCCTCCGGCACCATTGTTCTCCGCGGGGTGATGATTTCTCAGCTTGACTATCTTTCCGAACGGCCCCTCCCCCTGGACTTTGGCACACACCCTTGATGAGAAGTATGCAGAGCCAGAGCAAGATCCGAAACAAGTCCAACACGTCTCCTCCTTGAGTCTGGCTGGACCCTGGCACAGTCCAGGAACACCAAGGCATCAGGCTGGGAGGGTCCCTTCAAGGGCACATAACTGGCAAAACAAAACTCGACCAGCTGTGACCTCCCCTCCTGGTGTTCTCCCATTCTCCCAAGTTAGCACAAAGCCTTGGCATACAAACGGAGTTTAATGGACGCTCCCTCTGGAAGCTGAGTGCTCACAGTTCCCTAGATATGGCCGTCCCCCTGAAAGAGCTGGAAAGGCTAACCCAGGCCCCCTAGTTTAACCTGGTGGCCCTGGCAGGGGTGGGGGTGGAGCTTTTGCCAAATCCCCCTGGGCAGTGGGTAAAGCCAGAAGCAGAATTTTAGGCTCCAGATTCACCTCGGCTAATTTTCATCTATCCCACGGTGGGTGTCGGCGGCGTGACCGCATTTTCTAAGACCCCACAACATTAGCACAGGTTGGTGAGTCCTCCCTTAAGGGACGTAAGCCGGCAGGGCGTCGTGGCTCTCACCCTTCCCATCTCCCTGCCCTGGGCTCCGCGGCAGGTTCCGGGCACAGCCGAGATCAGCTCCAAGAGACGGCCAAGGGGCAGGCGTCGCTCAGCACGCCGTGAAAGGAGGGGAGAGACAGTACCGCCCCGGGGGAAGGAAGCCCTCGGAGGGAAAGGGGTCCCTGTGGAGCGCATCTCGGAACACGGCCACGCCCACCGAGAAACCGTTCTTTCACCTGAGACCCGCAGTTAGCAGGCAGAAGGCGGCCAGCCCACAAGCTCCCTTCTCGGTCTTGACCCTCCTCCGTAGCCACCAGCACGGGGCTGCCTGGCTCGGCCAAGCCCGGCCGTGGGGAGAGGCTGGGGCGTGATGGGGTGCCTGGCCCAGGCCATAGGGCCCCCCCCCCTGTGAGCCCCGGCCTGCGCGTACCCAGCAGACGGGATCTCAGAGGCCGCCTCTGCTTAGGGCTCCTGGCAGTGGAGCAAGGGCTCCACGGGCTGCTCCGCCAGAGACAAAGATGCCCCCAGGCCTGCCTGCCCGGAGGCTGGTCTGAGAGCCCAGGATAGAAGGACGGCCCTGAACCAGGGCGTCTAAAGTGCCCCTTGGAGTTATAAAGGAAAGGTTCTAACATGCCGCCCAGAAGACATTACATAAGAGTTGCCGCCGGTTTCCATGGTGCCCGGAAAGCTGTGTGGAGATGTTGACTTAGCTGCTGGGAGAAGCTGCTTTTTGGCACCTTTACGGTCCTCATAGAGGCCAGCACACCCAGGGACGGAGCTGCCCCAGTGGGAGAGGCCGACGATCCCCAAGCCCCATTCAACAGCAAATCCACTTAGGTTCTGTTTGGTTACACACGCCAAGGGGCAGCTTAAAACAACTTGTGGGATGAAATACGTTCGGTTTGAACTCATAAAACATTCCCCTGCATAGTATTCATCAAAGAGCCGTGAGTAGTGAGCCTGCAGTGGCGCCGTCCAGGGCCCCGGTTAACTTCCTCTCCACTTGAAAAGAAAGATATTTGGACTCATATCCCTTAGAAAAGGTGGGGAGGCTTACACATAAATGACACTTATTTTTGGAGCTCCAGGCTGTCCCCAAGTGGAGTCCCCCTGGGCAAATACTCACCTTCCCTGGGCTTTCCTTTTCCTTTCTGTGACCTTCTAAGGCTTCTAAACATCTTACCATTTTGTCCTCACAAATTGTTTACGGGGGTGGGGGGGGGGATTTCTACTTTACCAAGCGCATGCAAAGCACGGCTTTTTTGTGAGACGAGGCACAGAGACGTCTTAGCCCTGCTTTCTCAAATGAGGACCCTGAGGATCAGAAAGTGCGAGGCTGTCCCACACAAGCCAGTCTATGACACTGGTCGATGAAGAAATGAGGAAAACCAGCAACAATGCCATGAATCTTTCACAAGGCTTCATTCGTTCACTTCAAAGGCTGGGCTTTTAGTTCAAGACTATGTCCACATTTAAATTTGGTAAGGCTGTTTCAGCAGTCTTACTGAGCCAGAAAAACAAGTGACAACAACCACCTGAAGAGCATCCGAGTTACCACGAAGTGAAGTGACCGGGCTTGGGCTTCAGGGACCAGGACTTGCGCAGGCCCGGCCAAGGGGCCTTGGTAATGTGTTGGCATAGTCTTCTAGTTTTGTGAGACCAGCAAAAGTTAGATACTTTTGTGTTTTGTCTTAAAGAAGCCACCCGAACTGTGTTAGTTTCAGGTCACAGGTCTGAATGTGAACCTGTCATTTTCGGTTTTCATTTTTTGTTGTCTTGCTGACCCACGAATTCCTCCCAGTGACCCACTGCACAGACAGATGACCCAAAGTCTCTGCGACCCAAAGGCCCTAAGCTGCCGCACCCCCTGTTCGTATCGAGGAAGGCCCAGGGAGGGCAGGCTCACCCAGCTCCACCGCACACTGCCCCGGCACAAAGAGGGACTCTCCAGGAAATTTTGACCTACTCCAAAAGCACAGAGAACTGTCAGTTTTCTGGGCACTTCTTAGAAAAAGGGGAAAGAAACATGCTGCTTGAAACCCGAGTGAGCTTTGCAAACTTTGAGCATTACGCCACTCACACACAGAAAACCAGAAGGCTGTGGAATGTCCATGGGCGAGCCAGCCTGACTCAGGACAAGCACACCCTGGGCTAAAATTAGATGTGTCCCCGAGCCAGTGCAGTGGCCACCCTGCGCCTCTCCTGGCAGCCACTTCGGTTTCTCTTGCTACGGGGTGCAACAGTCCCGGGGCACCAACCAGAGCCTGGGTCTCCTCCCTCCCCACCCCTCTGGGGTTATCACCCAGCCTCCAATGAGGGTTCCCAGCTATCCAGCACAGGTGGCTCATGGGCGGGGGGGTGGGGGGGGGCGGCAGGTGGGGGTGCTCAATGGGGAGCTGGGACGTGGCTGAGCATGGCCCCTCAAAGAGGGGAAATCTGTGCTGGCACTTTCCATGACCCCCAGAGGAGAGGAGCACAGGGCCTACCTCGCACAGAACTCAGGAAGTGGGGACTCTGAATTTCAGCCAGGGCGTGTTCACTGCTCAAGAGGCAGTGATACTTCATGTGAGTCTGTAAGAGGGCAAAGAAAACCAAAACAGCATGCCTCTTCCCCTTAGCAGCGAAACTTCTGCAGAAGCAGAACGACAGCCTTGGGCGAGGCTCTGGCCCCCTGGTGTCCAGGGCTCTGAACCCAGTAACACAGGCAGAGGCTGGGAGTCCTCGCGTCTCCAGGCTGCACCCTCAGCCGCAGTCACCTGTCCCCTGGGGCAGACACGCTGGGGCCTGCAGCCGGCAGCCCTTCGGGGACTGCGTGGGTGGGAAATGGCCCCAGCAACACGGCCAACAGGAAGAGCTTTGACCAAAGGTATCTGGAGCTTTTTCCAGAACAAACACAAAAATGCTGTGGCGCGGCTGGACCCACGTTGGGCAGCCTCCCGCTGGAAATGTCACGTCGAGCCTCACGACGTGGGTGTAATCAAAGGGCTGAGGGTTCCCAGAGAACATCCTGCAGGTCGGGCTGGGAGAGGGGAGACGCTGCCGGCCAGTCCCGCCAGGCTGTGGGCCTGCGCATCCCCGCCCAGGCCTCGGGCGAAGGCGGGGCAATGGGTCCTCGAGGGAGGGTAGGATCAGCTTCCGAATGCCCACTGGGATGGCACCGCAGGTTGCTTCGGGCGCATCTGGAAATTATGCCTAAACTGTTGTTTCAGGGAACTGCCGCTGGTTGCTTGGAGGCCAAAGGGTCTCCCTGTTCTGTCCCATATAAAGCAGGGAAGGGGCTGCTGTGCCCTGGGCGTTTCTCTGGCGAGCCTGGTGTTTTACGGCACCGCCTCACGCACACCGCAGCATTCACGGAGGCGCTGTGACCTGCTCACACCCCTTCACCACGCTTGCGGAGAGACAAACAGATCCCCCAACTGCTCATCTCTGCTCTTTGCCCCGTGTGTTGCTTTCCCTGTTTATTTTGACAATCAGGAGACCGCCACAATGGTTACCAGTACACCCTTCGCTTCCAGGAGCACATTGCTAACGTTTTGCCGATACTTGCCTTCCCTCTCTCTGAACTCTCACACACACGCAAACGCACACCTTTTTTTCTGAGCCATCAGAAAGCAAGCTGGACATCAAGGCCCCTCACCCCTAAATGCTTCAGCCAGTACCCCTAAACCACCACATGGTGTTTATCTGTATGACAATCCTTTTAAAAACCAAGGTCCTGCTTGAGCTTTCTCAGATCCCTGCATCTGGTACGTGTCCTCTTTTGGAGTTATTTTCTTTAAAAAGAAGAAGAAATCTGTCATAATGCCTTTATTAAATATTAAATGGGCCAGGATCGCTTTTGGTTTTCATCTAAAATGGACTCTTTCAACCTCCCTTTCCTCCCTCTAGTGCATCCCAGGAGTGCACCGGGCTGTGAGGGTGCCTGACTACCCACAGCAAGGCTGGAAACCAACCTGAGATTTATTAAGAAGCAGAGAAGGGGCGGGCGCAGGGGAGGCTCTGGGTTGTAGAAGTCTGTGCGGATGAGCTTCCTTGGCAGTGCCTGGCATGGGCGCCTGGACGCCTGTCAGAATGCCGTCCCCCCAGCAGCCTCTGGAGCACGAACACTCAGAGTGCGCCACTCCGTGAGGAGGTGAAGGGGACACCGTGCAGGTGGGTGTAGGCCCTGCAAAGGAGCCTGCAGTCCGCAGACAGCGGTGGAGTACTGGGTCTTAGTTTCTTAGTTTCTTCTATCAGGGACTTTTTCAGTTTGCTTGAGTTTCCTTTTTCCCTTTCAGAAATAATGCCATACAAAGGGAGAAAGGCTGGACCGAGTGACCCCGGGACCAGAGGAAGCAACACCATCAGTAACAGGAATGCTACCGTCCCCTCGCCGACTCGCCCTTTCTCGTCATCCTTCAGAGACTCTGACGAAGCCCTGGGCCCAGGGCAGAAGCCGTGAGGAGGAGGGCCACAGTCATGGGGCCAACCCACTGTCCAGGCCTGGGCCTGGGGCTTCTGGGAAGGAGAAAGGCGAGTGTGGACATCTCTGTTAACCGCAGAGCTGCCAAATGGGCCCAGCCCCACCTTGGCCTTCACTGCAAAAGGGAGGAAATACCTCCTGGAAGACAAGGTCAATCCACAAATGCTGGGGCCCCCGGGCTGCCAGGCCCCACGAGACCGACTAGCCCCAAGGCCAAGGAGGACCAGCCACACTCTTAGCTTCTCTTCGCTGGGCCATGGCCCCCAAAGGGACATTTCTCTTGGACCCTCATAATCTTCCATAATCTGGCTCCAACCTTACTTCCCATCCTTTCTTTCCCAAGTTTCATTCATTCAAGGACACAACCACCCACTTCAGGAAGGAGGGGTGTGGCTAACTAAATAGTAAATCAGAAAGCTAGTGTTTATTACAGTAACTTCTGCAGGTCAAATATTTTTAGATACATAATTTCACTTATTCTTCATAACAATACCATAAAGGGGGGTCTATCATCCCATATTTTAGATGAAAGAGACTAAGCCACAAAGGGATTTAAAAAAATAAAGACCATGCCCAAGGTCACCGTGTTACCAGGGGTAGAACTGCCCAAGTGTGAACCTCAGGCCCTTTTGGTTTCAGCAAGCGGAGAGGCACAAGCGTGTCACGGAGGGAGGGAGAGCCCCTCCCAAAATCTCAGGGTGCCATGTTTCCCAAACAGGTCCTCAGTAACTTAACAATGCTTTGCTTATTTAGAATAAATTTCAAAAAACTTAGAACACTGGGGAGCAGAACTGGCTCTTTCACTGGCAATTTAAAAGGTTCTTTGGAAGCCTGTGACGCACTGGGCCCGTCACTGTGGACATCAATGGCCACCGTGGAGCACGGCCAGAAATGAACCTGGCCGCTGTGGGCACTGCTCTCCCGGGCCCACCCCAGCGCTCGCTTCCTGCTTCCGCAGGAGTTCCTGTGAATGAGCACTTCTTCCTCCGCACAGCCGGTGCCCAGCCCTTGGTGCACACCCCTGCTCCCACCTCCCCGTCCTGGAAACAAAGACCCTGACCCTTAACCTCTACCCTCCTGAACTGCTGTCCTGTCCCTACACTTCCCTTCACCTCAAAAATCTCTTAAAAAATCCTTCCTGTTCTCTGTGCGTGTCCTCACCCCAATACTCCTCCACCCACCGCGGCTGCCCATCTGTCCCTGCTCTCTACTGGAAGGGCTCTCTCCAAAGCCACCCCATCACCAGACCTAGCGACCTTCCCCATTGCCCCCAGGGTCCAAAATTGCCAACCGCCCGCTTTCCAGGGACCCTCTCTCTTCCCTCACCTCCTGGTCCTGCACCTGCTCTGGCCACTCCTTCTCCCCATCATACCAATCCCACTGCAGGACCCTGACCTCTGGGGTCTTTATCATGCATCCTTGGTGATGTCCACTCCTCCAAGGACTTCTGCTCTCAGGCCCAAGCCAGCACCTCCCAAACGCCCCTCTCCCCGCCTCTCACCCCATATTCCCCAGGCTCTGTGTCTCTGCCCCACCCTGACCATGGAGACCAAACCTCCATGGGATCTGTCCAAAAACAGACTCTTTGTCTGCCTCCAGATCCAGCTAAGGCTCCGGCTTCAGCTCCCCTGTCTCTGCTATCTGCAGGCCCAGGCTCCTGGCCTCCAGGCCCACAGCCTCCATTGCATGCCAAGGCCTGCAGATGCTCTTCCTCAGAGCCCTGATCCTCAGCTCTCTGGTGCCATCCGGTCACCGCCCAGCCTCCCTTCTAGGTTGGGTTCCTGCTGCCAGTCACCCCGCTCAGTCTTGCAGTGTCCCTGGACTAACCTTCCTGAAGCACACCACAGACTGGTTTAAAAACCACCATTACATGACCAAAATCGCAAGAGACCTTTCTCTTCCTCTCTACTGCCGCCTGGCCCAGCTTCCTCGGAGCTGGTAGGTCCTCGGCCCCTCTGCCCCAGGCCCCACACATGCCCTGAGTCCCAGCGAGGCCGGCTTGCCCACCTCTTTGCCTGTGTTCACACTGTCCCCTCGGCTCAGGAGTCTTTCGCCCCCGGAACCACCAGACCAACCCTCTAAGGCCCTGCCAGTGCCAGCTCCCCCACAGTCCTTATGCCCCCAGAAACAGGCTAGAGGCCCCCTAAACCAGACTGCCAGCGTGAATCCAGACTGGTCGGCCATTCTGTGCCTCAGTTTCCCCACCTACAACATGGGGGACAATGACCCGCCTAGTGTTGCTGTTGGCATGGAGGGGGGCACATGTCTAAACTCCTGCATCAGGACGTGCCAATCGTGACACTCAGTACACAGCAGCAGCTCCACTGTCCCTGAGACGGTCCAGGCTCCAGCTGCACGGCGCCCTGCCCTCGTGCCCTCACCACTCCTGCTTTTTTGAAGTCCCACAGAACAGCCACTGGTATGGATGCCTCATCCTCCTTGGGGCAGGAACCTCGGCTTCCACATCTCTCTCCCCAACACTATTCCGACAAACAGGAGGCACTTCATAAACGCTTTGTTGCATTGAATAAAATTGAATAACATGTATTTCGAGTGAGATCAAACACTGTTTACTCTGTTAGGAAAAGGCTCAACTTCTGAGCCACCCATGGCCATGAACCTGGCCCCAACAGGAAATGGAAGGAATCCCATGGCTTTAGTAAGGGCTTGTGGAATGAGCAGAGAAAACAAAGTCGAATTTTCTGGAATGAGGCGCACACATGGAATCCAGCTACACAGGAAACCGCCCTAGCAGGTCACCTTTGTGACTGAAGAACTCTGCCCGAAATGCCCGACAGAAGTCAGCACCAAAGGTCACCTTTCCAAGGTGGAGGCACCAGGCTGCCTGAGTCACAGCAGCACTCCGCCCATGGCCATCATTTGGGAAAACCAGCGGGGAATCCTGCGGGAAGGCCCTCCCCAGCAAGACTGCCGGGATTTGGCAGGGGAAGGGCTTCAGCTCTCTCTGCCCAAGGGCGGCTTCAGCTCTCTCTGCCCAAGGGTGGCCAGCCTTGCAGAGTTACACTCAGGGTGGGAACAGGGATGCCCACCTTCTCCCTAAAGCAAAGCCCTCTCCAGTCCTGAGGGAAAGCTAGGGACGTAGGCTCTTCTCCTCGAGCCGCCGTGAGCGCACCCTGTCCAACACTGTCCGCAAATGCAGACGGACCCGGGCAGCCCCGGGCAAGTGGCTGTACAGGAGCTGCCTTCATCTTTAACAACAAGACCCCAGGGACACCAGCAAATTTATTCCCAAACGATCTCAGGCTCGCAGGAAGGTGGGGAAGAATGGCGAGTATGTCCAGGCACAGCCATGGGACCCTTGGCTGGCTCCCAGCTGGGCTTCTCCAACCCAGCCCCTGCTTCAAGGCCCAGCCCAGGAGCAGCCCCTCCTCCAAGACCCTACAGCACCTCGGCAGGCACCACCCATCTGGCTCTGGGACAGATGCTGTTTTTAGGTGACTTTTCCTAGTTGCTAAATCACTAACCCCCTCTTTTACGTGCTCCTTGAGTGAAGGGGAAACCTCACACTTCCCTTCCCCCTCCCCCAAGGCAAAGCCAATACTCCAGCTCCATCTAGTAAGTTTGGAACAATTCTGAGCAAAATGGAGGGAGGCGGGTCACAGTGAACTCACCCCTATCCTCAGACAGCTGACGGTCCAGCAGGGGAAACCAGGTAGCCTGTCCTCCCTCTCCAGTGTGACATGGGCTCTGGGAGGTATGAGAAGGGGCCATGTCCAGGTACAGGGGCAGAGAGGAGACCGGGAAAGGCTTCCTAAAGGAGGCAACGTCCAGGATGACTCGCGTATGGACCAGCACAGTGGGGATGGGTTGGGCTGAGTGGCTAATGGGACGGTAAGTTCATGGGTTGGCTGGTTGGTGGGATGGTAAGTTCATGGGTTGGCTAGTTGGATGACTAATTGGTTAAATGAATGTATAAATAAAAAATGAATGAGTGAATAAACAAATCCAAAAAGTTAACTTGAAGATAAAGTCTGGATTATTCCAATTCCATTAAAGATGATCAGTTTAATTTTCATAACACTGTCCCAAACAGGTAAACATAAATTTCCCTTCCAGTCTCCCTATTATGTACCTTCTGTCATGTGCTCAATATTTCTTGGCAGGTCCAGGGAGACAGCTGGGGAGAAGAAAGGAAGAGAAAGGAATGCCCACTCCAGTCCTCAAGGAGTTCGTGGAAGTAAAGAGGAGTGATCAAACCGCCATGCTGTATGGAGGGTTGTCCGCAATACCGTGAGAAGCAGAAGAGAAGCTGTTGGACTCTGGACCAAACCAGGATTAGGGTGAGAAATACCTGGTGCCTAGGGTGCAAAATTTAAGGAGGTACTCACTCTCAAGTTCATGTAGATGCCCAACCACAGCTGAACCACCTTGAGAGTGAGTGCCTCCTTAAATTTTTACCCTGGATGCCTCACTTGCTTCATCTCATCCTCGTACTGTCACTGACCTCTATAGGGGCCTCCCTGGGGGTTCTGGTACCCAAGGTCTGCTGGAAGCTACCTGACAGACCAGCAGGTAAGAATCTTGGAGTGAGGAAAAGAAATCGCCCAGGAAAGAAGAATCACCACACACCTCTCCTGCTCTCTGACACTCATCTCCCAAATCTATCCCTCCATCTTCATAGCCGGCTTCCACCAAGCAGCCACAGCTGCCCCTGAACATCCTCCTGGCCTGCGTGCCATGGACTCGCCCCTAGGGCAGAGGAGGATCTCAGAGCTGCCAGCCTGATGTTGCGAGATGGACAAAATGAGATCACTCACCCTTCCAAGGAGAGGTGTGGACACCCTGTGACCTCTTCAGCCACATTTCTTGATCTCAAAGACAATCTGACTCATGGGAAGGCCCCTTTCCCCTGGGAGAGGCATTGGGTCAAAGCCTCGCAAACTCCGGAACTGAAGGTACGTGGCAGCTGTAAGGGCAGCACAGGGCTGGGGCACCAGCCCCTTTACGGGGGCTCCGGGTGGCTGCCATGCACCGGAGCCACGTCTTGTGTGTAATCTCCCTCGTGTGCAAGGGAGGGGCCCGCCTTCGGAAGGAGACGGAACCGGTCTTCCTCTGTGGCCTGGGGGGACATGCAGGGGAAACGTGGGTCAGAGGTGGAAAGGGGATGAGATGAGCACAGGGCACCAAGGCCGGATGGGGGCGGGCAGCGTGCCTGCCACAGAAGACAGGGCTCTGGAGGTGGCTATGGAGGCGAGGCCGGACCCACCCCGGAGCCCCGCGCAAGCCCCCTGTCCACACAGGGCTTCTGGCACACAGGAAAGCGACTGTGTGCTGTGCTTCTTTCAAGAGTCAGCTGATTTCGAACCTGTACAGTCTGATATCAAGCCCAAATAATGTGCAGGGACAAATTAAAATGGAAGGCCTACCCCTTATTCATCCCATGCAGTGCAGGTGCCAGCAGACTGGGGAGGCTCAGCCGTGGGGAGCAGTCAACAAACCGCCAACGCCACACCCCCTGCTCCATCTCAGGCAAGCCCCAGGTGGGCCAGCCTGCTGGTCCTGCTCCCGACCCAGAGCCCTGGAGGGGCTGGAGGCCCAGGAGGGGGAGGGGGTCACTGATCTCTCTCCCACAACAGCTTCCTCCTTAGCAGGGGCCTGGGAGGGTCTGCTGAGGGAAATCAGGCAGCAAGGCAACCAAAATCTCTGGGGGCCTAAAAATTGGTGACAATCTGCTGCCACCTGCTGTCCATTTCCTGCAAAATCTGAGAATCTGACAATGTCAGATTCACTGATGCCTGGAACTGACCACTGGCTCCAACACAGAGGCAGGGTCGTGATGCTTTAGGGCCGTGGATGGGCCCAGGCCGCAGAGACGACACAAGACAGCGCCGGTTATCACAGCCGTTCCGCACCAGATCCACTGGCCCAGCACGCAGTCTTTGCACTAAACACGTCCCTCCGGCCTGGTCCCCAGTGCCCCCTTCACTGCTCCCTGGTCTTCCGCTCCTCTGTGAGGGCCATAGTTCAGCACCCAATTACAGAGAGCCTCGTGTGGGCCCTGGGAACCCTCGTATCCATCCCCAGTGTCAGCTCTGGGCTCCAAGAAGGGTGTCAAGAGACACCTCCCGTCTAGTTGACACAATGGGACATGACCCAGCCACGAAGCCAATAAGGGCTGTGGGTTCGCGATGGGAGGGGCTGGCTGTGGGCCTGAATCACTCTTGTCTCCCCTCTGGGGTCTGTCTCCTCACCTGTTGCCTCCATGGGAGCCCCACCTCACCAGGGCACCCCAGGCACCAGAGTGACATCATGAATAGGCTTTGCAGCTTGTCCATCTACATCATGACACCAGGAGCTGGGTGGGTGTAGAAGCAGCCAGAAGATAACACAGAAGAAATGGGTGCCCTGACCAGAGGCCCCTGACTGGGCACACCCATCCCAGGCGCTGTCCATGGTGGCTGCTAACAGCCCACAGATGCACCCTTCGCCGGAGAACTGCCCTTCGCCAAACTCACCCAGGAAGTGGCACATGGCCCACCCCACCCAGCATGGGCAATCCACAGCCAATGACTGGCACAGTGAAAAAAACTTACTTGTGGCTTAAATGTGGGACCAACTCTGGGTCAACTCCCCTTCTCATCTCCCTATGGGATCAGAAGGACACCCCTCAGCCTCCTGAGACCTGCCCTCACTGAGGGCATGCCCCCCAATAAATGACATGCCCCCGACCCTGCGTCTCAGGCTCGACTTCAGGGGTCCTGGTTCCATGAGCCAGCAGCACATCACCTAGGGGGCTTGTTAAACACCCGAGTCCCAACTCAGTAGGTCAAACAGGCTATTTCTAACAAGTTCCTGGGTGATGCAGATGCTGCTAGTCCCAGGATCACATTGTAAGAACCATGGCTCTTGGGAACCTCCCCTCAGACAGAAATCACTCAGCGAGTATAACAGGCTGAGGGGTCAGAGGCGGCAGATTGAACCATGCGGCATCAGCCTGCCTTCCAGCTCCAAACCCTGCAGCCAGACAGAGCAGCCCGCTGGCCTCCGGCAACACGCCCTCGTGTTCAGGGTGACTCCGGGCCGCGGAGCCCTCGATCACGTGCAGCCATGGGACCAGAGGAGCCCACGGTCTAGGAGCGACTCCAAAGGCACGAGGCTGCGGTTCCCATGCCCGTCCTTTACCCAGGGCGGGCCTCCGCGGGCGGCCGAACAGGCTGTGGTTCCCGGGTCACAGAGAAGGCGAAAGTTTGGCCTGGGCACGCCAAGGCCACAGGTGGAATGCAGGGCAGGAACGTCAGGGTTGGGGAGCTCTTAAAGAGGCTCCAGCCAACCGCCGCCCCCTGCCCCCGCTTACAGACAGGAGCACAGAGGCCCAGAGAGGGCTGGAAATTTGGTCCAGGCAGAAACACAACCTGCAAACACAGGGAAAACAAGTGTTCGACTTAAAAGACAGCGCGGCAGCAGCTTTTATTGTCATCGGAGAACAGCTGTGGGCAGAACTGTTGGCGTGGGCTCCAGCAGTAGTCCTGGTGGGAGAGACAACCTCTTCACAGCTTCAGCGGGACCCCAAAGCCAGAGGAGAACTGTCCTGTCACAACTGAGCAACAGGCCTGAAATGAGACCCACAGGACAGCTCACTGCTCACAGCGGGGCCCCAGGCACGAGGCCCCAGGCACGTGGCCCCGACGATGCACAGGCCACAGGACGGCCGGTGAACAGAGAAACCCCTCCAGTCTTACAGAGAGCCACGGTGGGCTAAGGACTGGGGCCCGGTGGCCGTGGCCTTCACTCTCTCTCCCAGTCTCCCCCTTTCAGGGGACGCAGCCCCCTTCCTGTGACTGTTCAGCGCAAATGCTGGAGTCATCTTGTCTCGTCACCTTCTCCAAGGGAACACTGAGCCCAGGGGCCAATGCTGTTGTCTCCACCATGCACGCGTGTCTGTCTGTCTGTGTATCTGTCTGTCTGTGCCTGTGTGTGTCTGTGCAGGTCTGTGTCTCCCTGGGTCTGTGTGCAAGTGTGTGGGCCTCTGGGAGTGTGTCTGTACATGTGTGTCTGTGTGCGTTACATACAACCCAGCCCATGTCTCACGGCCTTCACACCACCACCGATTCAGGCTCCCATCAACTCTCCTCTAGACCAATGGTCCCCAACCTTTTTGGCACCAGGGACCAGTTTTTTGGAAGACAATGTTTCCAGGGACCCGGTGGAAGGTGGTGGGAGGGCGGTGGGGGGGTAGTTTCGGGATGAGTCAAGCGTATTACACTCAAGCTCACCCCTTGCTGTGCGACCTGGTTCCTAACAGGCCCTGACTAGTACCAGTCCGCAGCCCAGAGGCTGGGGACCCCTGCTGTAAACTGTCGTGACTGCCTCCCGTCTGGTCTCCCTGCCACCACTCTTGCCACCTTTAGTCCCTCCAACCCAGCAGCCAAGGGGTCCTACGGAAACATAAGTTGAACCATGCATGCCTCCACTCGACCTCCAGAGGCTCCCGAACCTCCCAGAGTGAAAGCCAGGGCTTCCAGAGCCTCCGGGCCCTCGCCCTCTCCCCCTCCCCCACCCGCTCAGAACAGGAAGAAGCACATGCTCCTGCCCCAAGGCCTGGGCACAGCTACTCTCTCTTTGCATTTGCTCCCAGGGGTCAAAAGGCTGGTTCCCTTTGCGCCTTCTGGTCTCAAGTATCACCTTCTCAGAAAGGTTTCCCCTGGCTACCTTTCACACAACAGCAGCCCCAAAGCCAGGCTCCCGCTCATCCTTCCTTGGTTCACCCTCCCTCAGCATGCTGGTAGGTTGTAGACTTGTCTGATCATTGTTGTGGGCTGCCTCTCCCCATGGGAAGTGCAAGTTCCCAGAGAGCAGGGACTTGCTCTGCTTCGCTCACACAATCGCCAGTGGCTAGGGCTGGGGCTGGCACATCAAGGATGGGGTGCTGGTAGGCGGGGACAACGGGCTGCCCAGGGAGGGGGACGCCGACTGGCAGCATTTGCCAATGCCCATGGTGTAAACCTTCCTACCACGGCCAACCTCGAGCGACCACCTTGACGTTGCTGAACATGGAATCGAGAAAAGATGCTAATGATCAGCTCCCTGAACCAGTACGAGCCAGCTGAAACGCACCCCAGCACGCACTACAGAGTTGCTGAACACATTAACGGAATACATGGTTATTTCTGTGAGTTGGCAGGCTCTCGTTGAGGATGTAACTCTAGGAACTCGGGGTCTGAAATCACGTTTCTCCAAAACTGAGGAAGCTCCTGCTAAGGAGCAGGATGTCACACGTGGACAGGTGACTACCGTGCTGGAAGCCGACGGAGTACAGAAAGGACAGCACAGTTAAAATGAAAGCTCTACCCACTGGCTGGACAGTGAAAGCAGAGCTCTCAGAAGGACTCACGACACCTGCGAGGGCCCGGGGGTCTCTGCCCTCTTCACCGGCCGCCAGCCAGAGGGCTTGAATCCTAACGCCCTTTCCCGCCCTGACCGTCTACGCAGTTTAGAATTGAGACAGGTCCCAAGGAGCCTCTATTCCACTCTGCTTTGAAAACACTCAGTTTAAAACACCTTTTTGAAAATCCAACGAAATCAAACTTCAATTCCACAGACTCTATCATACTCTAAGCTTGTGTTCTGGGAAGACCCTACTTCCCCCGGTGAAATCCACTAGTGCTCACGAAACCAGGAACCGCCCGGAGCTCGCTGGGCCCCCACGGCGGGTCCCAGAGCCAGGCACCCCCTACGAGTCCTGCTGATCTCAGGGGCCAAGTGGGCATGGGCTTCCCTGGTTCCCATCCTACACGTAACCCACATGGAAAAGACAGACAGACAGACAGACAGTCAGACAGGGGAGAATGCCTGGAAAAGGTTCACAGCAAGAATTCTCCTCGGGGTAGTAGGAAGGGAGACCGGGAGCGTAAAAGGTGTGCACTTTTACAGAAATTACAAGGAGACCAAAGAATTTTAAATGCTGCAAGAATAAAACAGTGACCCTTGATGGCAGGCAGAATGATGCCTTCCCGCCCCCCCAAGATGCCCACGCCCCAACCCCGGAGATGGGGAGCACGCTGGGTTACGTGGCAAAGGGGGGTGTAGGTTGCAGATGGAGACGAGATTCCTGACCAGTGCCCTGGAGATGGGCAATTATCCTGGATTATCCAGATGCCCAACATAATCACAGGGGTCCTTCCTTACAAGGGGCAGAGTTGGGCAGGAAAGGGAGAACTAGGGAGATAGCAGCCTGAGGAGGGCGCGGCCTGACGGTGCTGGCTCTGCAGAGGGAGGAAGGGGCTGCAAGCCCAGGAGTGTGAGCAGCCTCTAGAAGCTGAAAAGTCAAGGAAACCTACTCTTCCCTGGAGCCTCCAGAAGGGACGGGGCCCTGACGACACCTTGATTTTAGCCCAGAGAGACACAGTGCTAACCTCTGCCATCCAGAACTATAACATAAGAAACTTGTGTTGCTTTCAAACAAGCGTATGGTAATTTGTTGTACAAGTGACAGGAAACGAATGTGCCCTCATTTTGGTCCGCACCATCAGGCCACCTGGTCCCTGACCCTAACTCAGGGGCTGCCTGACCCGGGAGAGGCCCCTGCTCCTCTGGGGGCCTCGGCACCCCCATCTGGGCCACGAGCACTCCCCTCTCAGTGCTCCTGGCCCCCAAGGGCCCACAGCTCATGCCACTTGAGGGGACAGGCATTTGCTCAGTGGCTCCGGCACCCAGACACAGCTGCTGTGGCCACTGCTGTGGGTTGAATCCCCAAAGGAGGCCAACAGCGCGTCTCAATTTCCTGACATGGTCACACCGTGTTTCCAGGGGAGACTGGGCGAAAAGTGCGTGGCTGGAGCTTGTGAGTCCGCGTCTACCTGGGAAACATAAGAAGCCAGTTCCTAGCACCTGATGCCAGCGTGAGATGCTTTAGGCTAATATGCAGAAAAGCCACCACGGGGTCCGTCTGCGTGGCCATCAGAAGACCCAGAGATTCACTCCGAGGGACTCTCAGACAAACGACAGGCCAGCACGCCCACAAGGGAGGCTGCCCCCAGCCAGACTATCAGCGTGGAGAGCCACTAGGCTTGGAATGCCTGGCTTTGGGGACATGTAAACAAAGAATCCCCTTTCCCATGCGCTTAGTCCTGCACCTGAGCTTTCTCGAAGGCCTGCTCTGGGCCAGCTGTGTGCGGGGGATGGGGCAGTGATAGCAAGGTGCACAGATGTGTACAGGAAGGCCCTGCCTGCGACACAGCACAGTGGCAGGAGGCAGAGTGAGGCAAGGGAGACAGGACCACCCAGGGCAGGGACAGAGCCCAGCAGTTCCGACTGGTCGTGACAGGAACCCCATGAGGGCGGCCCTGACAAGCCAGTAATAAATGACAGATAGCCCCAAACAGCCACATCCCCCACATTGGGAACCCAGATGCCATGTATTCTAAGCATCGTCTAAGATCAAAGGACACAGAAGAGAAACAAAAATAGAAGCAGAAAACAGTCCCATCAACAACTGAGTAGAGCTGAGGCATCGGAGTCGGAAGAGCCTGACTGCACAGAGACCCGTGTCCCCTGACACCTCACAGGCCGCAGGCTCCCCCAGCCCGCCCACCCCTGGTGTGGCCTCCATGGCCGGCCCTGAGCTGATGCCGCGAGGCCCCGAGAAGGCTCCACGCGTCCACCTTTCCTCCAGCCTCACTAGTGCTGCGTGGGGGGCGTGTGCCATGCACACAAGCCGGCGCTGCTGTCATCTCACCGCCCTTTGTCACGCATTACAAGAATCACATTTGCACACGTGTCTCTCACCCCGGGGAGCTCACAGGATGTGACACACACTAGGACTGACACACGCGTTTACTGAAATGAGTGAAATAAATAGGGGCAGAGAGGACGGATGGAGGGGTGGGCGAGGGCAGGGGCTGCAGCTAGGTTTAGTGAGTAGAGGAACGGGGGCCCTGGTTTCAGACCGAGGGCGCTGCGTGCAGTTCCGCAGTAACGCACAGCACCCAGATGCCCGGGGAGACGAAAGACAGCTGAAATCCAACCCAATTCCACTCGCCAAACTGTGAGCCCTTGGACTGCATCCCATCTCGGAACCTTGATAGGCCCACCAGTACTCAGCACCTCACTTCCCTCTTCTGGAAAATGGGGGTAGCAGCTGCATCTAGGTGAACGAGTGTTTGTTCTCAGCTCCCAGTGCCTTCTGGCGTCCAGAGGGAGCTACACTGGCCCCCGCCTCATACAGACCTTTCATCTCCTCCCCTTTGCTCACTCCGTCCTAAGGACTTCCCCGAGTGGCGAACTGGGGAAGAGAGAAAACGGGAATGTTAGGCGCAGCTGCACCCTCTCTCCTCTTGGCAGCGAGCTGCCCCTCCGGGGGCGGGCCCCTCCCCGACGTGACCCTGTGAGGTGACCCACCCTGGGCCTGAGGTGAGGTGGCAAAGTCTGTCCAGCTCCAGACTGGACTAGAAAGAAAGATCAACAAATACCAAAGGACTGAAATCATACAGAGTAGATATAACCAAAGTGAAAATGTTAGTAATCAAAAACAAAGAGATAACCAGAAAAATACCCTAAATGTTTTGAATTAATCAATACATGTCTAAATAATCCATGGGTCAAAAGAAGAAATCACAGTGGAAATAAGAAAATACTTTAGCAGAAGCAAATGAACATATACCCTATTAACACATGGGACACAAACAAACCTATTAACACATGGGACACAAACAAACAAAGCACTGACTAGAGGGACACGTCCACCCTTAAACAATGTAACAAGAGAAGAAGGCCACTGTGAGAGAACAGCAACAAACAAGAGTCTGTAAAAATCCATACAGATAAAATAGGAAATAATAGCAAGTTAAACTCAAAGAAAGTAGAATGAAAGAAAGAATAACAGTAGGAGTGGAAATCAATGAAGTAGAAAACAAATACACAAGACCAAAAGTTAGCCCTTTGAAATAGTATACAGTTGGTCAGCTTCTAGTAAGACTAGTCAAAAAATAGGGAAAATACAAATTGCCGGTATCAGGAATGAAAACAGAGACAGCCCCAAAGATCAAAAGCCTTTAAGTTATAAGAGGATACCATATTTATACAATTTCACACCAACAAATTCAAAATACAAATAAAATGGTAGAATTCCTTGGAAAAATACAACTTGCAAAATGGATACACAAAAAATAGAAAATCTGACATTAAAAATTGTTTTCAACTGAATCCATAATCTAAAATCTTTCAACTCCATGCTCAGAAGCCTTCACTGGTAAATTCTTCTTAGCGTTTAAGGAAGAAACACCAGCAACCCGACACTAGCTGTGCCACAGACCAGGAGAAACAGGGATGCGCCCAGCCCACCCTGAACGCCAGGCTCCCGATGAGGCTGTGCCAGAAAGGAAATTCACCAAGTCTTCCTTCACAAAACACTGCACGAGACAGTCATAAATTGAACCCCATGACACAGAGAAAGACCATCTATCCTGACCAAGCAGGACCTGTTCCAGGAATGTCAGATGGTTTAACACGCAGAACCAATCACTGTAGGAATCGCCCAGGTCTACTGCGCAAGAAGAACAGGGTGACAAGACAGCCCCGCGGGAGCCCAGGGGCGCTGACTCATCAGCCCCGCTCCAGCCTCCCACCGGGAGCATCTCTTCCACCACGTCAGCCTGGCCGTGTTGCTGCAGGTTTGTGCAAGGGCCACCTGCTAAAGCCTTCTTGACTTGG
Organism: Anoura caudifer; assembly: GCA_004027475.1. NCBI lineage: Eukaryota > Metazoa > Chordata > Mammalia > Chiroptera > Phyllostomidae > Anoura > Anoura caudifer. The sequence goes on along the minus strand of PVKU01001843.1, from coordinate 2,228 downwards.
AGAAGTGAGAGGGGCCGGAGACACCTCCCCAGCAGGCCCCCACGGGCGCACGCTCTCCAGGCCATTTTCTCCCTGACACTGACTGGATCACCTTCCCACTTCAAAGCCTTGCTTGGTGAGCCCAGGGAGCCACCAGGACGGACAGTTCTCTGGGAAGAGGCATCCCCTGGGCCCGGTATGCTCACCTGAGGGGCAGGAACGGGTTCCCCTGCCTTTTGGATGCTCTTTCCAGCCTCTCCTGGGTCATCTCGGCATTCCCACCAGGCAAGGAGAATTTCAAGGGCGTCCTGCTGGCCTCTGGGCTGCAGTCCATGGAGGGGCTGTCCCCTGAAAGACCCCTGCCCCTGCCGCTCCCCCTCTGCGGCAGCCCTTGGCTCGGCAGGCGAGGGGGGCTGCTGGGTGCGGCCCCATGCTTTTCTGCAGTGGGCTCGCTGAGCTGGCCTGGGGGGCTCCTGGCGGTAGAGCCGGTGCTGGAAGCCAGGCCCTCCTGTGGGGCAGGACAGGCCAGGGTGCGGGTGGACAGTTCGGGGGCTCTGCAGCCCTCCTCCTCCTCGTGGGGCTGAGCCATGCCGCTCAAGACCAGTGGCCGCCTCAGAGAGCGCTTGCGGAGCGAGTCCTGAAAGGGACAAGGACACACGCAGTGAGGAACACCTTCGGCGAGGCAGGAACATACTTGATGCCACTTCAAGCATTTGCCCACCATGTTCCCTCCCCCAGGAAAGCCTTTTCCCACCCCCCGGTCCTCCTCCTAAAGTCGTACCCACTCTTTCATGGGATACTCAAAGGCTACTGCTTCCACAACGCATCCCCGCACCCCACCTGCGTAAACCCGGGGAGAAGGGCCAGCCCTTCTCCCTCACCCTGACAGGGGCAGGCACAGAAGGGAAAGGCAGGCCCCAGGGTCAGGCCTGGGCTCCAGCTCCTGTGTCCCCGCCCACCAGCTGGGCCCCCTTGGCAAGTTAGGGCACTTCTCTGCCCCTCGCTTCTCTCCCCTTTCACGCAACCTGTCCACAAGCCACAGTCTGCAATTTCTGAACCCCACAGCACAGATTCTCTTGGAATCCTGCAACAAATTCTTTGAACCACTTTGAGGTTACTTAATCTTTTCCTAAGTGTGACTATTCAGGTTTAGCTGCAGTAAATGTTTTTGTTCTGCAAAGACCACATCCATGTAACTGCAGGCATGATACAGCATGTGGTTTATGTGCTGCATTTCTTTTCCGGAAAAAACTCTTAAGTTCTGGAACACATGTGGCCCAAAGGTTCTGGAGCAGAGCCCGGGGACCCGTGGTGCCATCTCCCGTGGGCTCGTGGTGAGGGTTAAAGCCAAAGCCCGCACACAGCCCCTGCACACGGCCAGCCCCGTCACTCCAGTGTGCACCTCCACTGAGGTCCTTCCCCCTGCCACAGACCAGGAGTGGCAACAGCCATCCTTCACTCATCTCTAGTGTCCACAGAGCTCCCGACTCGGTGACCCACACCTCGTAGGCACCAAGATTTGCCCAGTTTTTGAAGTGAAGGAATTCCAAAGGAGTTAACTGGTATGACCTTTGTGATATCCATGATCATCTGATGAAATGGTAAGTCAGGCTGTCACCAGTCCTGGCTGCAGAGGTAGGGGACAAAAGTGCACCTGCCAGGCTTTTCCGGAAGCTCCCAACATTTCCAGAATTAATCCTAAGCCAAACAGTAAGGCCTGTGCTGGAAGAAGAGCTAATTCTGTGGCGTTCTTGCCTGGCGGAAATTACTAGACACCATGAGCCTCCTCCAAAAGTGGCTCAGGGCACCCCCTGCCACAGCTCGAGGAAAGCATCAGTCACCGTTCCCAAGGAGACACAGCCTCTGGCCTCGGGCAGGCGTCTGGCCTCTTACTCATCCTTCCCGAGTGCAGAGCCGATCCAGCCGGGAAGAATGATGAAACATCCGGCAAGTCTTGCTCTTTTCTCTGGGGCAACCGAAAAGCATGGCCAAGGGGCACACAGGCCCACAAAGCACCTTCCAGGAAACCTGGGAAAGCTCCACTTTCCTGGATGCAGACGCCCCAGAGGGAAAGCGCACAAGACTGCCGATGAAAGACGCTTCAGACAAGCTCTTGGCGGCAAAGCCGATGTAACTGTCACCCTCAGTGCCCGGACTTCATCATCAGCCTGCCAGGGCAGGGCAGGACCCTGGCATCCGGCCAGCCCACCGGTTCTCAGTGTGGTCCGCCAGCCTTAGGGGTCCCCAAA
>PVKU01001842.1:0-265800 GCA_004027475.1 Anoura caudifer | reverse complement strand
TAGGTATTTTAATATATACTGTACATAAATATTTTTCTATTGTATAGTTTTGCAAATCATTTGAAGGGGATGTCAGGGTCAGAACTCAATATATACCTCATTTGAGGCATTTCATTATTCTACAGAATATTTTATTTCAAACAAATGTAAGTTGAAAATAGATTATGAAATATATTGTCTATGTATTTACCACAAAATATATTTTTCTCCCACACTCTCACATGTATGTTTACTAACGAATATGAAATGACTGTGCCTTGTCTTCTTCCCTAGAGAAATTTGAGATGGCTTTAAAAAGAGACAGAGAAATAAGACATTACCAGACATCTGGAATGGGTTAATCATTGTGCTTAAACACCAAACTTAATTCCGTGCTTTTTTCCTTCTTTCTATAAATAGGACATTTGATAAGGTGATAGTTAATTTCAACTTCAATTTGTAAAAGTTAAAAAATGTTTTTAGTGTATCGACCAACTATGAAAGCTAAGATTGGGGGGCACCTCTTAACTTAGGGAATCTTAACTTCTGTGGTGAGGTGAGAGATATATGGTTTCCTTTTTCTTTGTGAAAAATGCCAGGTGTTGACTAGGAAATGTGAAGGGACTTGTAGAGTTGGAAAATCATTGTTTTGCCTCCATTTTAACAAATTTTGGATCAGATTAGAATCATTAATGTATGCAAAATCTAGGGGGAAATTTTGTTGAGGAACAGAATATTTACATGCTTTTCAAATGTTACCCCACAGACTATGTATTAATTGCAAGGGAGAAAGTAACACAATAATTATACAGTAGAGAAATTGGACGATACCTTGACCAGGTGATCAAAGTTAATATCACCACTGAAGGAGAGATGGAAATCATGTTCCTCCAGATGTGATGCCTTGATAAGAACACATGACTACCTCTGTACTACATTAAATAAGGGATGTTCAATTAAAAGGGAGGAGGAGAAGGAGGAGCAGGAGGAGCTAGTCTTAGAAAATGTCAGAGTCATAAAAGACAATGAAAAGCTGTGGAAACTTTCTAGAATATAGGAGGCTAAGGAGACATGGTGACTACCTGATTTTAAACTGGATCTGGTATTGGAGAGGGAAATACGTTACAAAGGAAACTACAGGGTCATCTGACAAAATCGGAATACTTAAGTTAGATTTGATAAAAATATCAATGTTAGATTTGCTGATATTTTTAACTTGTATAAGAGGCTATGCTTATTTATAAGAAATACACTCTGAAGTATTTAAGGGTAAAGGGTCATGATGCCTGTAATTTGTCCTCAGAAGATTCAGGGGCAAAAATGTGTGTATGTAGAGAGGGGGGTGAGAGGGAACATGCATGGTTGTAAAAATGATAAAGCAAAATGAGTAGTTGGACGGGTACTGATAAAATCACTTAGGACATTGTAAAATTGAAACTTTTAAAAGTGAGATGAAAAGATCAAATGCTTTTAGTAAATACCTGGGTGGGAAAATTTTAATCCAGGACACATTTTAAAAATTGCATATGACAGGCACCCCTTCTCCCAATATTAAAGACCTTTTATGTCTACATTTGCAAAAGAAATTTATAAAAACACAACAGGTCTTTAAATTGAATTGGCATTATCTTGAAAGTCCATGGGATGGGAATGCTCCTTTTCTGTGTGAGTTACTATGAAAGGATTGTCACAGCCAGTTTTGTATTGGAGCATCTGCCGCTTGACTGAGAAAGGTGATTGTTAAAATTTAGGAATTTTGCAAACTGATTGTTAAACATAGCTAGTATTAAAATTTAAATTGCATAGCTCACTATTATTAATAGATAATATAAAAAATAGCAAATACTAAAAATTCATCACTTTATAGTTATTTTACTACATAATACCATGATCAATGACCTTGAATTATTTTTTATATTGTACCTTTATGGTTGAAATACTGTATCATGTGCTACTGTGAATCTTTTCCCGTTATTGTGTTCAGTGATATCACAGTGGTATCTTAAAATTAGCGAAGATAGGAATATTTACACCAGAGAATTTGGCAAATGTTGTAAATCCAAGCTTGATAATTGTTTATTGATTGCCTAGACTTTAAGTGATGGAGAAAATGATAATAACACAAACTTAAATGTGTCATGCCTTTAGTTATTACATTGCGCATAGCTCAAAAATTAAGGATATATTCTTCGTTTCAAAAATGATTGTCACTTCCCGTTGTTGATATTACTGACATAACAAAAATATCAACCAATACTCCAAACTAGACTTGGAAAGCCAGTGCTAAACATTTACCAGCATGCTGCTGGTCATGGTGTACTTGGATTTAGTGTTTTGGTAGGAAATAGATAATAGTATAAATTTATTATTTTGTTACTCAGCTCTAGGAAATTGTATCATGACAATATGTGGACATTAAAAAAAGGAAGTTTGGGATTTACAAGTTATTAGCTGTAGCACATAATGTTAAATTTGAAGCCTTTGATATATGTCTGTTGCAGATGAGAAATAGAATTGTAGAATTTAGTTCTAAGAATGCTTAAAATTAATTCAGACCAATCTATCTTACAGACAGAAATTCATTCACAATATATTTAAATGATTCTAGATACAGAGTTTGTTACCTAAAAATAATGTTGGAGAACTCTAGAAGTAGAGTTCTTTTTTGTATTGAGCTAAACTTTTTTTCTTTCTTTTTAAAAAAATTTCTACCAGTTGGTTCTGGTACTGCCTTCTAGAGAAATACAGAAGCATAGAAACCTAGAAGAGAACATTTATTCTGTCTATCAGGTATAAAGGTAACTGACTTTTCCATTTAGACCTCTCTGGGCAAGAAGTAGACAGCAGACTGCTTAGTTCCTTTAAACATACATTGCATCATATATTTTCTAGACTCTGTAATCTAAAACTGTGTTGCCTTTCTAAACTTCCACATCACTATAGTTTGACTCTTACTGGCTTTGTAGATGAAGTAAAAGCCTTTAGATTTTTTTTGTGTGTGTGGGAATTGTACACAAGTCAAGTCTTCCATATTAGATTCTTTATAACCCAAAGCAGATCTTGGTGTTTATTCATTCTTTCGTCTTCACATTACTTTCAGCACAGCATTTCAAATTGTAAAAATGATATTGTGATTTTATAATTTTTGGTATCAACCCTATTATGTGTCAGTTGCATATTTGATAAGCAGTCAATGTCTATTGTTTACACCCAAATTATTGTTTAAATTATTGAATTTCAGAGGACTGTGGGGACATAGTTCTCCTTTAAATAACCTTTTCTAAATTTACCTCTACCCATTATCATTTCTTTTTGTTTGAGTACACCTATCACTTCTGTTAAGTAGATCACATTTTACTGTCTTATATACAAAAGCTCATCCTAATGTATTTTGTCAGATGTTTGCTAATTGAGATCCAGATACACTATGTTGTACTTACCTGGCAGGGGAGTTACCATGATTGCAAAGGTGGCTTTCCCAGGGAGAGGTTTATCCATTGCACTGGGGATGTGCTGACCCCTGTAATTTCCCCAAGTTTGGGAAACTCGACTGCATAATTTGTGGTATTGGGGGATGGTGTTCGTGCTGTCCCCTAAAAATGAAAGATACACTGTCTATGTCATCTCCTCCAATGGAGTACATATTAGTATTTCTGTCTTTGAAAAGTAGGCATTTTTAAAAAATCCTGGCATGGCTCAATGTTAAAGTCATATTCTTCCACAAATGGGAAAAAAAAAAAAAAAGAAAATCCATGAAGATTGGTGGACTAGCTAATTAGGACATCAAAAGAGAAAAGGGACATGAAGAAAACTCAGGACAGTTGATGCTCAGGGTCATGGTATATATCTGGACTGAAAAGAAAGTAGCCTGTGTTGCCCTAGATGGGTGGCTTGATTGGTTGGAGTGCCATCCCATACACCAGAAGGTTGCAGGTTCAATTCCTGGACAGGGCACATACCTAGGTTATGGGGTTAATTGCTGGTTGGGACACTTATGGGAGGCAACTGATTGATGTTTCTTGCTCACATCCATGTATCTCTCTCTCTCTCACTCACACACACACACACACACACACACACACACATTCTCTCTCTCTCTCTCTCTCTTTCTCTCTCTCTCTCTCTCTCAAATCAATAACTATATCCTAGGGTGAGGATTAAAAAAAGAAAACAGTCTGGGCCTTGAGAGCAGAGTTTTGTTTTTTTTTTTTTTTACCTGAGGAAGTGCATGTATTCTGAATCAGGTAAAATCTTAGGGATCTGGAAGAGAGTGGACAGGATTTGTTGGCCTTTCTTTTCCTCTTGTTATTTCTTTCCTTTGAAATGTACATGGTGAATATTAACAACAAGTAAATTGAAGAGTGTATGACGTGTGTGTGTGTGTGTGTGTACACCACCTCTTATTCTTTTTGCTCTGGACAAACTAATACCTATTTCGATTTTTTTTGAAGATCAAAAGAATAGCCCTGGCTGGTGTGGCTCAGTGGATTGAGCGTGGGCCTGCAAACCAAAGGGTCACCAGTTCAATTCCCAGTCAGGGCACATGCCTGGGTTGCAGGCCAGGTCCCTATTTGGGGGCACGTGAGAGGCAACCATACATTGATGTTTCTCTCCCTCTCTTCCCCTCTCTAAAAATAAATAAATAAAATCTTAAAAAAATAAAATTAAAAAAATTCATAGTTAAAAATATAACTTGGTACGAATTGTGTAGCACATTTTCTTATATTTTTTAGATAGTAGATGAAGGTTTATTTAACCTTTGTTAAATTCTTCCTCTTTTTAAATTCCATTGAGTAACTTATGGTAGAGCTTGTCAGGGAGTTACTAATGTGAGTTGTCTCATCACATTCCTTGGCCTCCACCCTGCTTCTTCCTCCCCAGACCTGTTTTACTGCTTCTGGAAGAAAGAAAAATTTATAGTAGGTCACTTGATTAAATAGTATTAATAGAATAATGGCTTTCTCTCTCCCACTACCTTTCTTCCTAAAAATCATATTTCAGAAGCATTCCCTGGTTTGTTGTTTTATTTTCTAGCCCACATTCAAGTTATTCCCATTCAAGTTACTCTTTAAAAATTTTATATATATAAAAATGTGTTGAGCAAATGTGTTTTTAGGGTCCTCCTTGAATATACTCTTCAATGAAAATTCTGAGCTCCTAGAATATGGAGATTGTTATGTTTTTTGAGTACTTGATAGGTGAAAATCACTGCTCTAATAATCTATTTTAATTCAGCCTAAGACAAGGCTACTTGTTTAAAAAGTAGAGAGCACTTGAGAGGTAGAGGTAAATGATTTGGGGAATTATGAAGAAAGAGGATACATGGATGAAATTCATGGGCACATGAATTATTTTGGAATTTATTTTTATTAGTTACTTACCTAATGCATGAATTATTTTATGGCATATTTTCTTCTTTTCAACTTCAGTGTTTCTATAGGATGGATTAGTAGAACCTCTACTTACTCTTTAAAACTCTCTTGTTTCAATACATTGTAATTAGTTTCTGGTGACTAAATCAGTCTCTCTCTCTTGCAGATTGAGGTGGTGCCATGCAGCAAGAAGCAGCGAGATGCAGAGTTCGAACCAGAAGGCCTGACATGGCACTTTATGTTCCTAAAGCTCGAAGGGGGGTAGTACTACTCAAGACAAGGGATGATGAGGAAAAAAACTATGGTCTACCTAACTCTATGATGAAGGAAGAACAGAAAGAAGATTGTCTCTCCCAAAAGGAGATCTTTAGAGATAAACCTAAGGCTCAAAGACTAAGTATTTATCCCGATAAAAAGGAACACAGTCATAGAGAAGGAAAGAAATCTTCAACAAAATTAAGAAAAGACGCAATCCTTCAAGACAACAATAAAGATAGGGTTTGTACCAAGAGAGGAGCCACAGAATCCAGAGAAATATTATCCCAAGGACATCAGCAAGGAGTGCTAAATTCTGGGACTATACCTAGTGAACTTTTACAAAGACATTTTAAGCCAAAAAAGGTGGAGTGTTTGGAGGTTGAAACCACAGATGTGACAAGACATGAGAGGTTGCTTCTATCTCAGTCTTGTTCAGAAATTGGTGAGTCTTCGATTCTAAACAAACCATTCCAAAATGTGAAATTCTGTGATTTCAGTACACCTGAACTAAATGGGGAAACATTTGAAAACAGAGGTCTAGAAAGCAGGATTGAAACTGATACCAAGGTTGTAGAGATACAATCTCAAATTCCTGGAGTTTATAATTCTGTTTTGAGACCTGAGAGTATGATTGCACCAGGAAAACTAAACTCTGATTCTGGAACTGTGCAACAAGGCATGCAAACATCAGGTGGAATGTTGAAGCTCAGCAGTGGAGGCATCACTACTCTTCCTGTTCCTGGAAGTCCAGAGGGTGTCACTGATCAAACGTGTGTAGACTTTGAAGCTGAGAATGTTAGTGATATAGCCAACAGTACAGATTTCACCTTGGGTCAGAAAGGTATCGATTCCATTCCTGAGACAATGGGTCACATCTCTCATAAAATGACTTTAGTCAACAAGTTAGAGAGCACAAATGGCATTTTTGATCAACCAGTGATTAGAGACTGTGAGGAGAATGACAGCACTGCTAATGAGTTATGTGTAAAGTATGAACCGTCTGAGTCAGCTGCCCTTGCTCATGAAACAGACACAGGTAATGGGTTTAAGACTGTAGGCGACATTACAGGTAAGACATGTATGATGGACATTACAGATACTGTGCCTGACCAAATAACTATAGACAACCCTTGTGTTGTTGCAGTTAGAATAGCAGATGAGGGCTGTAGCAACACAAGTAGTTTCTCAAAATACTTAGAAATGAGTACAGGTATAGCCCCTCTTCATGTAGCTAGAAGTGGGAATGACACTGAAAATTTCAGCAACCTGACTGCTTGCTCAGATATTTATGCTGAGAGTATTTCATCTAGTTTCACCGAGTCAACAGGAAAGTTGATAGAGAACTCGTCAGATTTTGCTTCGGCCTTCCCTGTAAAGAAGATTGCTGTTAGTAATTGTAACACCTTTTTGGACTCTGAACTCAGTGTGTTAAATGGGACAAAAGTACTTTCAGATAGTGCCTTGGGCAATGATCTTGATTTTACTGGTGATATAACAGAGGCATTGCATGAACTGAAAACTGCTGAAGAGTTCAAATCGAAAGAGGGAGATGACTCAGAGAATATAGAACTTGGTATATCCTTTCCTGATATAGAATCAGTTTCTATAGAGACATCCATGGACCCAAAAGCTACTGAAACTTCTCACATGGAGGGAAGCACTGCTACTGAGGAGAGCTGGGAGTCCATGTTTAATGATGATGGTGACTGCCTGGATCCACGCCTTCTACAAGAGGTATGTATAGTGGAAATTGCTTGATGCTTAGATAATTTGTAGATTCATAGAACTTTGGATTGGGGGGGTAATTTTGTAGGCATTTGTGTACCTTCACAAATTCACTTGTTTACAGCCAGTGTAAGGGTTCCTGCACTAAATTTCTAGGATTGTAGATTGAGAAAAGAATATCTGGTAGATCTTGAAAAAATAAAACATACAGAATTGAGTGATATCTATAATAGCCAAGTCCTGAGTGATCTTAGTGAATAGATTAAAGGTGAATTTAGTGAATACTGGCTGTCTGTTTAGAAAGTGCAGAGGGAAACTTCTTCGAAGGGGCTTTTCTGTGTTGACAAGATGTATTTTACACAGGCCTATTTGAGGGAAGGAGAATAATTTATTATTTTATTTTTCCAGTTAATGTTCAGATATTTTTAGACACAGTAGAGCAGAAGAAATAGAGAAGGGTAAAATAAAGGAAGACACATTTTTTTAAAAAAGTAGTTTATGCTGAGTTAAAGAATAGGTGATTATTGAGTCTGTATAGAAAATATAAGCGAATAATGACATGCTGGCTCATTAGAGTTCATAAATACAAACTTAAATTTTTGAAGGCCTCTTACAAATATCTAGTTCAGTCTTTTCATATTCTTAATTTAGACCTTCAACATTTAAATTCCTTACGGTAAATGAATACCACTCCCCTTTTATTCTTTATAATGGGTTTGTATAACCTTTGCCTGAAAAGGGAAAAAAAAGACTTCCCTATAAAGTCACTGATTTTATAAATGAGGAAATTAAAGCTTGGTGGTCATGTCTTTAAGAAAGGTAGAAACAGAATTACAGTCCAATTCTGTTTTAATCCAATGTTTATGTTCTTTCTGCCAGACTACTTCCTCACCTCTAAAATAGAGTTCTGTTTGAGTAATTCCAAAGAGTCTTTTAAATAAGTGATGAGTCTTTTGTTTTTGAGAGTTAAACCAGAAGTATGGAAAAATGATCACATGCATGTGAAAGAGATACATAAGACTGAAGAGATCAGCCCATTGGACAGAACTGACTTTCTAGTACCAAGCAGTTCCTCCTCACTCTTAGGAGGTGTTGGCATGGAAACCTACCAGTACCAGCACTTCTTATAGTCAAATAAAGAAACATTGTGTCTCAAACATTCCTCAGAAAGATACAGAGAGCAGAAAGTATCTACAAGTGGACATTCATGAACCTCTTAAAGATGCATGGAAATTCTTGTATGTATGTACAGTTCTTCATAGCTTTCATTAGATTCTCAAAGGGAATGGTTCCCATAGTATGGTTCCTGGACTAGCAGCAGGGGCATCAGTTACATTAGAAATGCAAACTCTTTAGCCCAGCAGTGTGTATATTTACAAGTTTTTCAAGTGATTCTGATGCACATAAAGTAATAATACTGCTCAAAGGTAATACCCATACTTAAATATACCAGAAAGTGAGTGTGGTAACTGGAAATGGCTGTCAGCCCATAGTAAGAAATGCAGTGTTCAGCAGAGATTTTAGACTCAAATTCGATTCAGAAGTACCAGTAATAGGGGAAGTTGGATGAATATATAGAATTTATTAGGGATTCAAGCATTAAGAAAATATTTTAATCTGAGACAGGAAGGGGTGTTCACAGGAGTTGGGAAAGGGGCTGACTGCCTGAGGCGGGTAGAAAGCACAGGTCCAGATAGGAGAGAGAGAACAGTTTTCTACAAAAGAAATGCATGGCATATAGAGCCTTTCACACACGGTAGTTCTTAAATATTCACTGAATGGATGTAGGTGATAGGGCAGAGTTAGAACTCTCTTTTCAGGGTGACCTCCACATGCTTTCAGAACATCATTGCTGCTAGAACTTGGGTTCTGTGTGGTAGCTTAGGAATATGGCTTTTGTACTGAGGGGGGCAGGGGTTCTGGCGAGTAACTAGTTTTTCAAGTCTTAACACTGTTTAGGTGCAAAAGAATTTAGGCAATTACTCAGTATTTTCAGGAGCATAGTACTATAGCCAAAGAGGACACTGATGTGACCAAAAGCTGGGAATGGCAGGAAATGGAGTATGTAGTGTTTTAACTGAAGACAGTCAGTGTTTGGGTGTTGTGTTTGGATATCTTTGCAGGTTCTTAGTGTAGAGAGTGAGTCTGTGTTGGGGGATGAGGATGGATAAAAGGAAGAAAGAAGGATATAAATTGAGAATGTTGAAGTGGTTCCAACTGTAAACTTTGGTCTCATGTGTTTGGGGTATTACAAGGTGTAATAATGATAATGTTACTTTAAAAATGTCACAATTCCAATCATTAATAGTCCTTTGGTGACTTAACACTTAGATTATTATTTATATTACTCCAAACATACTTCATTAAAGGCTAAACCAGAGTGTCTGCCTACCTTGAAAACTTTCCAACTAAAGATTTTTGGCTCTTTTTCCAGCTTTCCTGTTTCTTTGTTGACAATGGCTAGGCATATGGAGGTTTGTCTAATACTTCTAATAGGCAGAAAAGTATGCCATAGAGCTGGGTGTGGCAGCCATTGGCATATATGTGAAGCAGTTTCCTGTGACGTGTGAACCTCTAAAACTGACTAGTGTAGAGAGCATAGCTAGGTTGTTATTGAAGTCCTAGAACTGCAACTCTTGATGAGTCTCTGTAGATTACATTTAATTTTCTAAAGCCATGGTATGGGTTGCCCAGAGACTTAAATTGGTAATTGATGCAGAAAGGGATGTTGGCATGACATCTTTTAACCCTTAGATCTTGGTACAAGAACAAAGAAATTATTATTGTCTAGATAAAACTTCCATAGCCCCTGTGCCTCTGCTGATCAGCAAACTTATTGGTGGGAGGGTTAGTAGGGTACCAGAAGTGTAACATTGATGTTGATAGGCACTGGCATCTGGTCCCTTCACTGGCCATGTCTGGCCTTGATTTGAGTGTGTAGATGGGAATAAATAATAATGTAAGAGTCTCTTTTTGTTACATAATGTATGCCATGTATAAAAATATGTAACAATGGAAAAGAGAAAAGTAAAGAACACCACCAATTCATTCTGCTTGTGCTCTCCATTTTTATGTAGGCAATCCAAAATTGGAAGGGAAAATTCATAATCCACTAAAAACAAATTATATGAAGTACAAAGGGAGTAAAGTTCTTCATATCCCACCCTTAAGGACCTCATTACTAGTTGGTAACCCATCACTTTGTAGTTAAATAACAAATGTTGAGCACTTAGAGTTTGATAAACTATAAACTACAAATAGCTAGATATACGAGGTCTGTCCAGAAGGTATCCAGCCATATAATGTGAACAATAAAAGACATTTGTTGAAGAAGACACAAGAGAGAGTTCCGGCCAAGATGGAGGTGTAGGTAGAAACCCTTTGCTTCATCGCACAACTAAAAGGAGTATAACAGCCAATCTAAAATCAATAAACACCCAGAAGTGCCAGAAAATTAAACTGCATGAAACTCTGACAACCAACAGTCCAACAGAACAATCAGACTGGTAAGGCTTGGATGGAGAGAACCCTCGCGAGGCATTGGACTGTGGGGCCAGGGCTGGCTCCTGGTAGGCACTGGGCTATGCGGGTGGGGCTAACTTAAGGGGAAACTGAGACTCAGAGCTGGCTGTGGACTATGGTGGTTGCTGTGATGGGAGAAACTCCAAGTCTCACACAGGGGTTCATTGAAAAGTAGGTTAGAGAGAGCAGTGGAGATGCATTGTTTCCTCTCTGGCCCCTCCCCCACAAGCAATGCTGTAGCTCAGCAAGGAGGGTTGCCTTGCCCTGGTGAATACCTAGGGCTCTGCCCTCTTACAGCTTAACAGGTGCCTGGAACAAGGAAATAGGGCCAAAATGAAAGAACAGAGGAAAACTTCAGAAAGAGAGCTAAGCAATGAGGAGATAGCCAACCTATCTGATGGAGAGTTCAAGCCCTGGTAATCAGAATGCTCACAGAAACTGATTGAGCTTGGTCGAAAAATGTAAGAACGAATGAAAGATACCCAAAATAAAATAAAGCAAAATATTCAGGGAACCAACAGTGACAGGAAGGAAACCAGGACTCAGATCAATGATTTGGAACAAAAGGAAGAAGTGAACATCCAACTGGAACAGGATGAGAAACAAGAATTCAAAAAAATGAAGAGAGACTTTTGAACCTCTGGGGTAACTTCAAACGTTCCAATATCCGAATTATAGGGGTGCCAGAAGGAGAAGAACAACAGCAAGAAATAGAAAACTTATATGAACAAATAGTGAAGGAAAACTTCCCCAATCTGGTGAAGGAAATAGACTTTCAGGAAGCCCAGAGAGTCCCAAAGAAGTTGGACCCAAAGAGGAACACACTAAGGCACCTCATTATTAAGTTACCCAAGATTAAAGACAAAGAGAGAATCTTAAAAGCAGCAAGAGGAAAGGAAAGAGTTACCTACAAAGGAGTGCCCATAAGGCTATCAGCAGATTTCTCAAAAGAAACCTTACAGGAAAGAAGAGGCTGGAAAGAAGTACTGTATTTGAAGTCTTGAAAGGCAAGGACCTACATCCAAGAATACTCTATCCAGCAAAACTATCATTTAGAATGGAAGGGCAGATAAAGTGCTTCCCAGATAAGGTCAAGTTAAAGGAGTTCATCATCACCAAGCCATTATTATGTGAAATGTTAAAGGGACTTATCTAAGAAAAGGAAGATAAAAAATATGAACAGTAAAATGATGACAAACCTACAACTATCAACAAATGAACCTAAAAAAAAATAGAAAGAAAGAAAAACAATGAAAATAAAAACTAAGCAAACAACTAGAACAGGAACAGAATGAGAGAAATGGACATGACATGGAGGGTTTTCAGTGGGGAGGGGGAAGGGAGGAATAGAGGGGAAAAGATACAGGGAAGAAGAAGCATAATTGATATAGGCATTGAATAGATGGGGAAAGGTAAAAAATGGTATAGGAAACAGAACTCAAAGAACTTATGTACAACCCATGGACATGAACAAAGAGGGGGGATCAAGGGGGACAAATTGGGAAAACTGTAGTAGCATAATCAATAAAATATACTTACAAAATAAATAAATTGTTTACTAAACCATCAAAAAAAAGAAGATGATTCAAGAAACATTGTACATAAGACAATAATGCCTGAGTTCCCTTCAAAGTAGGCACCTTGGGACTTCACACAGTTCTCCCAGTTGCCATCAGCTGCCCTGTTGTAGTTTCCTTGACAGTCTGAAATCTCTTCCCTTTCAAAGTTGATTTTAGTTTTGGGAAAAACCAGAAGTTGCAGGGCACCAATTGGGACTGAGTCACATGGGTGATTTGATGTTTTACCAAAAATATTAATGAAATGTGATACATGAGTAGGCACGTTGTCATGATAAAGCTGCCAATTACCAGTTCCCATAATTGTAGCAATCATCTGAATAGCTTCTGCAGAGGATTGTTCAAGGTTAATGCAAAATTTGATGAAGATTCATTGCTCATTTTGAATGCAACAGCCACACAGTACACATGCTTATTCAGGGGTGTCTACCACCTCTATTGACTAATATAGCGAAATTGTCATTGTTCATGCATGCACATTCAAGTCCACTCTCCTTGGCTGCCAGGTTACATCGATGTCATGCACACCATTCTTGTTATATTAACAATGGTTGGACTTTTTCTGGACAGACCTTGTATATTGTTATTATCACTACTATGTTAAAGGCAATGTGCTACATGCCATCTTTTTTCTCTACTCTAAAATTGTTTATATTTTAGAGAGAGAGGATGTAACCATGTACTAGATAGTCACGTAAAATCTGAAGAACAGTTAATATAAAACAACCATATAAGAGATGTCCAAATGCTGAATTTGATTATCTGTGAGTAATCTAGACAGTGGCTTCAAAAGAGGAATTAATCCTGAGGGCTACACCGGTTGATACTGTTTCATGTTGGTGAGGCCATAGAACTAAATAAGAGATTATAATTCCCCACTTCCATTAGATTATTCTGTGTTCCTAATTTCTATCCTATTTCTATTTTTTATAAAAAATATACTTTATCTTTTTTAGCAGTTTTAGGTTTACTGAAAATAATTGAGTGAAAAGTATGGAGACTTCCTATATACTCTCTCACTCTTCTATTGCTATTTTAATTTCTATTTTTCATGATATCTTTTGTTAATAGTTCAGCTCATGTTAACAGACTTAATATTTGATATTTTATTAAAATGTCTGAACTAACATGTTATTGACTACCTAAGTGGGGATTTATAGACTCACCTTCCAGAGGCTATATATCCTAATGCAGTCACTTGGGACATCCAGAGAAGAATTTTATTTAATTTGTTTATTGTTCATTTCATTAGTGGATAATGTTCCCTCTTTCTGAGTCAACATTGACTAGAAAGAGGGAACATCAACTAGATTCCATTGTTTACAGTTTCTGGGTTTTTTTTTAAAAACCTAGTAACTCCTAAAATTAAAAATTTCCTTCTGAGTTTTGTTAGATTTGTTGTATAATATTTTTCCCTCTGAATTTACATTCAAACCAGGATCATTTTAATTTCTGACCCCTTTTCTCAAAACTAAAGAATGGTATAAACATTTCTGGGCCTACATTGTCATTAAAAGGAGGATTCTTGTCTGAAACTTAACAGATTCCTGATGTGCTTACTCTGTCCCTGACAATATTTTAGTGAATCCCATGAGATGTGGTATGTGGGGTATGGTTGGGGCAGATGGCGTTAGGATCAGTGATGTAATTCATAATGTTCATTCATTCAATTCATTCACTGTTTAGTGACCGTAGTAAGGAGGGGAAATGGTTGGGTTGGCAAAGAGAACCAGAGTGTGTATCCTACCTACCCTTATCAGGAAAAAAATAGACAACAACTATATTCAAAAATTAGAAATTTATTTGTGTTAAAATGCCTGGTTAAAGATCGAAACATACCTTTTGGGAGAATTAAATCTCACCCATACTTTGATTTGAATTCATTGAATCATTTGTACCAGAAATTGCTTGTAGGAGTGCTGGATGACTTCTAGGCATGCTGGGCTTTGGGATGGAGTGCTAGGAAGGAAAAGAGTGACTCAGCTATAGGCCTGACTGCTGAAGTAGGTAGCCAACAGTGTAAATATATTTAAATTTAGACTTTTGTTTTGATGAATTTGGGGTTAGATTGTGGGGAGGTGTAAGTTTGCAATAAGGCCTAAATTTGGGACAGGATAATTTGTGTTAATCAGCAACCTTGTACAGAAAGTCTTTGTGGATTGACCAAGGGTTGAGCTTGTTAAAAAGTCACAGGGATTGCCAGGCATAGTAGATACTCAGCTTAAAGCACCAAGACTGTATTTCTGATCATTCAGTTGATGGGTCATACTATTATATTGCCTGCTTGGAACAAGAGTGACTCATTTTTTAAACCAGTGGGTTTGAGTCTGATGCAGTTTGAAGGTTAGAAGTACATATCTATTGCCTGTTGCTGAGAGGATCAGGTAGTCAAGGACTAATAATCTATAAAGTAATAAACAAGAAATAATTTTGATGTGGGAGAACAAGCCTGGGTATGATGCAGAATTTTAAATAGCTAAGTAAGGGGGAGCATAGGAAAAAGTGAATCAGGGACTAGAGAAATCAAGCAAGAAGTGGAATGACAATAAATGCTAAATTTGCTATTTTTCTTAGGTCCAATGGATAGCCATTGTCACTGACTATCATAGCAATACCAGAGTTAAGTTTATCAAGGTTGGTTTGGGAAGGTTCAAACATCTAGCATCTCCCCGTTTGACTTAGTTTTATTATTTCAGGCTAGTCTAGTCTTACATTTCTACTTCATCAAGAGTATCTTTTCATATAGTCTTTCCAAACATTCTGGGAAGAGGAGTAAATACAGATATGTCTCCCTGCCTTCTCAGTCTTCCTCTTGACTATAAATTTAATCTACTACAGCATTTTCACTATTCAGTGTATCTATATACATCTTTCAAGAATGCAGCATCAGTCTTCCATGTTAACCTTTCTGTCCTGTCTGAGTAGGAGCTAGGTTCATGTCAAATCAGGATACTCAGTCCCTGCCCATTCATGTCTTACTACATTGCCATTCATGGGAGAGAGAACTAGGCCTCTCAAATTTATCCTCTGGTATTGGGGTCAGTAAATAATCATCTGAACCAATTGCTGGGGTACTCTACATGTCTCATTATTGTAGCTTGCTTTCTTCTTACTACCTTTTGCTCATCTCCTTTTCTGTTTGCTTGTTCTTTTTGCCCCTTTCTTCTCTTTTACTGTGCCTTAATCTAAAGCTATGACCATGGCTTTCTCACATTGATGATAATCAGTATTGAGAAGTTGCTGTTAGCTATTGTAGAGAAATCATTACATGTCACCTTTCATGGCATTCTCTCTGTTCATTTTTATAAATGTTTTGAAGCCAAAGTTTGGTTATCTGAATTTGATTGTATCTCAGGTATTATCCTTCTGTTGAAAAGGACTAAAGCCCAAAAGAGTATAGAAGAGGACTGGAAGCTATAACTTATGCTGTATATTAAACATGGTGGTATTATCTTTTTAGGGAACTTTTTTTGGATGTTTTTGAAATTTGGACATGAGAAATTTGAAAAGGCTTAAAATACATTTTATTTTAGTTTTTGAAGATTTTATATATTTGTTTTTAGAGAGAGGGGAAGGGAGGGAGGGAGAAAGGGAGAGAAACATCAGTGTGTGGTTGCCTCTTGCGCACCCCCAACTGGAGACCTGGCCCACAGCCCAGGCATGTGCCCTGACTGGGAATCAAACCGGTGACCCTTTGGTTTGCAGTCTGATGCTCAATCCACTGAATCACACAAGCCAGGGCTACTGATTGTTTTTTAAATGAGTAGTTTTACTTCCCTACCTGCCAGAAATGGGAGGTTAGTTGGTAAAGCATTTTAACATTCTAGATTTTATTTTATTCACATTATCATAGATCAATATGAAAATTATTGGCCGTTATTCTCAATTTTCTGTAGTATTGGAGCTCCTTAGATAGAATAAAATTCAGATCATCAAAAGCCTTATTTTTTGTTTATAGCTTATGTCTGTTCTCCAACCAAATCTTTTGATTTACCAAGGTTTATAATAAATAATAAAATTTAAAATTGATTTTTTTCAATAGAAAGTGATTTAATGAGCAGCTAACTAGTGACAAGATAACAGTGGAAGAGAGAAAAATAGAACCAAATGGCTTGAATAACTTAACCTTCGTAATTGAGAATCAACTATACAGGTTAATTCTGTAAATAATTATGTTAAGTAGACATAGTGACATTTGAAGCAATTGCTGTAGTGTTATCCCCCCAACTTGTGGTCAAGTCTGTTGTCTTTGTCCCTGTAACCCCCTCATGCTTCCTATATTTGAATTTGTCACAGTCATAACTATAGTTTAAAGTGGTTTATTATGTTTAATTATGTGTAAGTAAAAGTACCCACAGGAATGTTTTTATTCCTACCTTCTAAGATATGAGCTAGGATTCTGTAATAGCCTTTGAACTTTAAGGACTAGGAACTAAAACTAACTTGTCCAAGAGATAGAACTATACAAGTCTTTTTTAAAAGGTGGGATGTTAGCATTAAGGGGGGGAACCTGTAACATAATGTAGTCTAGCCCTCTTATTTTATAGGTAAGGTAACTGATGCTCCCAAAAAGTTGTTACTTACTTAGCTAAGGTTAATGCCAAAGTTGGCACTAAAATCCTACTCTCTGGGTTTCATTGAACTGAAAATACGATATCATGGAATAAATATGTCATTATTGAATGTATTGCAAAGAAAGAAAAAATTTAAACTTTTACACAATGCTTACCCTTTAGAATTTTAATTCTTGCACATTGAAAGGACTCTTTTAGACTTAAATTAGGTTTTTTTTTAAATCATATATCATTTCTTATATAAGGAAAATGTAGGTGAAATAAATTGGTTAAAGTTTTCCTAAAAGTTTATATTTATAGTCTAGTTCTTTCTAATAACTTCACTCAGTCATTCATCTTTATGCCTTTCCATTCTAAAACTACTCTGTCATCAAAAACTTTGAAGATACAGCAGCACTTTTTAAAAGAATACATAAAAGAACCAAAAATCATTGTTGCTGGATTCTTAAGTCACCTTTTCACTTACATACAGCTAGCTATTCTTGTATCTGGGATTTTTTCCCACATTGCTAACCATCCTTTGTGCAGTTTTGGTACTGATACTTTATGCTCATGCATATGAATCTTAGCAATATGCAGTATGGTAGGATGCATCCGGATGTCAAACACGTGAAAATGTGAAAAAATGTGCATCTTAGAATTGACGAAGTATGGTATATATCCAACTGCTAAGTGTTATGATGTAGTATAGGGAAGGGTGAAACCACCAAATTTCAGTCAATAGGGAAAGCTTCAAGAGAAGAGATAGATTGAAGGTTCTTAAAGGAGGGGAGGATCAGGAGCAGACAAACCATTCCAGGCTGTGAGAAGAGCTTGTAAAAAGTACAGTGTTCCCAGGTTTAGGTCCTAAATTTGTCACTATGAGAAGTTTAGATGATCTATTTTTGAAATTTTGTTGTTTTCCTTTGATAATTTCTTCTTTTTTTCAGAATTTCTATTTTTAAAAAATTATATTTTATTGATTCTGCTATTACAGTTGTTCAGAATTTTCCTCCTTTGATTCCCTTCACCCAATGCCCCCTACTCCCTCAGGCAATCCCCCCACCGTTGTTCATATCCATGCATCATGATTGTAAGTTCTTTGGCTACTCCATTTCCTCTATTGTGCTTTACATCCCCATGCAGAGACAATGTAGCTACAGAAAGGCACCATAGCAAAGAGACAATGGCCTCTGCTCACCTTGATTCTAGATGCTTCAGTTTCTCCCTGTATACCACTGGTGCCTTTCAAGCTGCCACCCTGGTGCTGGAGCTCAGAGGGAGTGAGTCTGAGTAGGTGAGTCCATGTGTGGGTTCTTTAAGAGGAACTGCTTGGGACTCCAGAAATTTCTTCCACCAACTCAATCCCTGCTGGGTTTTGCAGCCAGAAGTTGTGGAGACTTATGTTCTTGGCACTGGAACCCTAGGCTGGGGGGCCCAGTATGGGTCTTGGACTCCTTGCTTCCGAGATATCCCTCCCAAATTTTTATCCAATATGTGTGGGTGAGAGACCAGCCCATTCTGCCTCTGTGCCCCTCTTACTGGTCTGGATGGATGTGGTAATTTCATAGTTGTTGGACTTCCATTCAGCGCAATTTCTGATGGTTCTGAGTGATGGTTGTTGCATATTTTGTTTGTAATTTTGATGTGGTTGTTCAAAAAGGTGAGCTATTTCTTGACTGGAAGTATAATTTCTTAATTAAGATTTTCTACATGATTTATATAGTCAGGGCAATTAAAATTTATTGATAAAGGGAAAGAAAAGTGTGTCAATTTTTTTTTCAAATTTCAGAATGCCTTCCAGAATTATTTTTTAAAATGTATGTTACACAAATCAAGTCCCTATTGATGAGAGCTCTATGTAGAATCAGTCTAGTTAAGCATACATTTGGACAAAGTAATTAACCTGAAGCATGTGTGTTTTATTTTTTCCACAACTATTTACTGAATACCCAATTTGTGCAAGATAATATGAGCAGTGGGGGAATTGTAGGGGTAAGTACAACATGTCCCTGATAGCTGAATTACAGAATCAAAATGTTGATTAGGAAACTGAAACCCAACCTTCCTTTTTTAGACTTGACTCCCTGGGTTAGTTTGTGAAGGCTGCCAGAACAAAGTGCTACCCCAGCCTGGCTATGGCAAAGTACACAGAAATCTGTTTTTTCTCAGTTCTGGAAGCTAGAATTCCAAGATCATGGTGTCAGCAGCGTTGGTTTCATGCAGGACTCTCCTTGTTTTGTAGATGGCTATCTTTTCTTTGTGTCTGTTCCTGATCTTCCCTTTGTGTTTGGGTCCAGATTTCCTCTTATAAAGATTAAGATTAAGGCTTACCCTGATGACCTTATGTTTAATTTAAGTATCTCTTTAAAGAGATACTTATCTCCAAATACAGTAACATTATAAGATAGTTGGGGTTAGAACTTGAATATGAATTTGGGGGCAGCTGAATTGGGCCCATAGTACTCCCCTAGGTCCTCAAATTATTTGATGTCACCACACTTAACTGTTCAGTGACTACCACACTTCTTGCATGTCTTTGCACACTTTGTTCCTTCTACCTGTGGTGCCTTTCTCTGCCTTTTCTATGTATTATTTTTCTACTTGGGCAGTGAAGAGGAGTAAGCAAAATTTGTTCTTCTCTATCCACTGGTAGCACTTGCTTTACTTTTAGAACTTTATTACATATTAAAATTCTTTGTTCAGTATTTTTTTGATGTATGTTAAACATACATTAAATGTTGGATGTGTGGTCAGGTAGTCACAATGAGGATAGAGGAAGAGACAATGATGTTAGAGGAAGAAACAGGTTACAATGAGGATAGAGGAAGAGAAAGCTCTAGCTATTTGTGTAATGAACATTATAAAAGTAGTACAGGTGCAATAAATGCTATAGCAGTGTAGAGGAAGAGTCAGATTATGCATGCTTGAGGGTATTTGGGGGAGAATTAATGGTGGAGGTGGTATTTGAGTATATCCTTGCAGAATGATGTGATATTTTGAGGTGTGCAAACTGACAGGTGTCAGCATTTGCAAAATAATGAGACCAAAGCAATAGGTAGGAAGAAACAAAATGTGTTTAGCCATAGTGAGTATTATTCTTTGGTTGGAATGTAGCATATTAAAAGGGATAACATGAGATAAAACAGAAGGTAGTATATTAGTTTACTATAGCTGCCGCACTAAATGACCAAAACTAGAGTCTTAAAACAACACATATTTATTATTTTACAGTTCTGGAGATCAGAAGTCCAAAATGGATCTTACTCTAACATTAGTTGTTGGCAGGGCCCTGTTCCTTTCTTGAGTCTCTAGGGAAGACTACTTTCTTGCTTTTTTCAGCTTCTAGAAGCTGCCCACCTTCCTTGACTCATGGCCCGCCTTCCATCTTCAAAGCCAGCAGTGGCCAGCTGAGTCTGTCTTGTATCATATCATTCTGACACTGACTACTGCCTCTGAGCTTTTCTGCCTTTAAGGACCTTTGTGAGTTGGGACGGGAGTAAAAGACAGATAACTGTACAAGAACAACACGGGCATGCCCAGATAATTCAAGATAATCTCCCTTAAAGTCTGATGATGAGTAACCTTAATTCCATCTACTACCTTGATTCTTTGCAATGTAACATATTCACAGGTTAAGGGAATTAGGATATGGACTTCTTTGAGAGGCCATTATTCTGCCTACCATACATAGGTTGGGGCCAAATCATAGGAGTTTAAAATACAGCCATTGAAGATTTTTGATGAAAGGATGATGTAATCAAAGCATTGTTTTGAGAGTTTAATCTTATAATCTTTTTGCTATTTCAAATATAGAACTGGAAAGAAATCAGTAACCTGGTGTGGTCTTTCCAGTTTTGTCATTGATCCTCCCTCACTTAGTTCTTCCTTCCCTGTTTCTCCTTTTCTTCCTTCTTCCTCCTAGAATAGTTTGCGTTCATAAATGTTTAATCAGAGAGAATTAGTTGTCCTGACCATTGCTACCGACACTATTTCTGATTCTATTCACTGTAAGGTCACTTCATTGTGTTACAGGAGGAATACTAGACTAGCAGTCAGGAGACCAGTATTCAAACTTAGTAATTTGATTGGTAACCTTAGGGATATTCTTTCATCTCTGTGATGCAATTCTTCATCTTTGTAATTGGGATAATGATAGCTCATTAGACATGCACATCTGATAGAGATACAAAGATAACGGTATTTCAGAATTGTGTAGCATAAGAAAGTAACTGACTTGTGATTTCAGAACTTTTTGTTTTTCCTTTTGTATCTCAAAGAACCCAAGGATCAAACAAAAAACAATTAAAAAAATAAAAAGCTCAATGGTCCATGCTTTGTTAACCTTGTACTCTCCCCTCCCTTTTCTCCCCTCTACAAATGAGAATCAGGACAATTATATCACAGCAAGTTAGGTGATATGTTACAGACTTGTTTTTAAGACTAGACTACTAGGCTGTAAGAATCTTAAACCCTCACTTTGGGGAATATAATTTAGTCGAGTGTTTTTGTTTATGTGTATGAAGGAATACACAGATTTCACCTATGCTTTATAAATGGCAAGATAGACCACTGGTAAAAATCCTAAAATGTTTGTGATTTATAACTTAAAATTGTTTGCTCTGAGTTTTCTGCAGACTTTCCTTTGATCTATAATACATAGATAAGAATGAACCAAATTCTAAACCTCTTCCTTCTATTGTTACTCTATTTCTTAGCCATGAAAAAGAAAAAAATATATATGTAGGTCTTAAAATGTTTCACATTAATGGCATAGCAAGTGTTGCCTCCATACACGTCATAGTAAGTGTTCCAGTTATGTACAATAAAAATATGATGCAAGCTACAAATAAATGTGAATCTTGTGTATAATTTAAAATTTGCTAGTTGCCATATTAAAAAAGTAAAAAGAAACAGGTGAAATTGATAATATATTTTGATCTAATTTATCAAAAATAACATTTCAACATATAATCATAATGTAAGAAATGATTGAAATATTCTTTTAAAAATTTGTATTAAGTCCTTGAATCTAATGCATATTTATACATAAAAAAGTCTCAATTCAGACTAGCCACATTTCAAGTACTCATGCTAGACAGTGCAGGTCTTATGCCAAGTTAGCTGCATAATCAGTGCATCAAGTCTTAGAATCTGTCCTTGAAGGTTCTATACTGCCATGTCCCCACCATACACACACACAGTCTTGCTCTGGTTCTTTCTCTCTTCCAGCTTCATACCATATTTGTCTCTTAGACTTACCCCTTCTATGCCACACATTCCTCTCTCTAATCTGTCGAGGTCCCCTCGCGTGTTTTACTGTGATTTTCAGGAGAGAAAACACCCTTAATAGTATGGCCTCCTACCTACTACCATACCTCCACAAAAAATGTTTTACCAGTAGAAATGTAAGCTGATCTCAACAATATCCTAATCTTGGGGAAATGAAACTTTGTCATCTTAGGAAAAGATAGGAATTACCGAAAACAGTGGAGTCTCAGTGTTAAACTGGCAGGAGAATGTAATTTATAGGCTTTATATCTATTCCTTGAAATGCAGACTAAGAATTGTGTGTTTTGCTAATAGTAACACATTGTGTTTAATCAGTCCCAGAAGCCAAAATGCTTACTAATTAGCTTAGAAATGGGATATAATTATACAAATTCAATTTTGCTGACTAGGTTAGAGCAAAAGACCATAACCAGATTTTTTTGTCAGATCATCCTGTCTCTCTTTTCCTTTCTGTTTATAATCAGTTCTTAGGATTTATATTTTTAAGGGTTTTTTTTATAGTGATGCATTGTTTACCTCTCACAATGCATTATTTAGCCCCAATTTTTAAATGCATGGCTATGCAATGCTTTGTTTTGTTTGTCTTTTGCAAAGTAGCTCTGAAAGTCAATGACAGAAATCCAAAAATGAGATGAAGGAAACAATTCCATTTGCAATAACATAAAACATATTTAGGATTAAACTTAACAAAATACATATAAAACTTGTATTCTGAAAACTGCAAAACATTGGAAGAAATTAAAGAAGACCTAAATAAATGGAAAGATATCCCATGTTCATCTCTTTAATAAAATTAATATAGTTCCCAAATTGATTTACATATTCAACACAATCCCAGCTGCCTTTTTTTTTTGTACAAATTGACAAGCTAATCTATATGGAAATGCAAGAAACCCAGGATAACCAAAGTGATTTTGAAAAAGTACAGAGTAGGAAGACTCAAACTTCCTGATTTCAAACCTATTATAATGAAAGGCATCAAGACAGTGCAGCACTGGTAACAGGATGGGCTTGCAAGTGGTTAAAGACTCCCCTTGTTTCTGGGGCTCTGACTTACTCTAAAGTGATAGACCAACACACTCTAGGCTTTTAAGAATTTGTTAAAAGGTTAGCTCATAATCTTGCCTGCTTGTGTGGTGGCCACTTCTTGCCATGATCTGCCAAAGACTAACAGTTTATATATCCTGCTTCTCTTTGGAGGGACTTGTCCTTCTTGTGGGTTTTAGTTTTCTTGTTTGTCTTTGAAACTCAGCTGTCTAGTAAACTCAAGAAATGTTAGGATTTTAAATATCAGATGGCATTATTGTTACGGTGAGGGGAATATTCTGTTTCTACTTTCTGCATCCTACGAGTGGAAATAGCTTGGCCTGTAATAGATTCAGGACTTAGTTAAATTGTGTTTAAAGTAGGTTGAATTCATTGAATACATAGGTGCCAGGTAGTATGCTAAGCACAGTAAGCATGATTTCATTTAATCCACACTCCTGTCTTTGAGGTATAAGTGTTATTATTCTCATTTTTTTAGATATAAAACAAGCTTAGTAGAGAAAAGGAACTAGAGGCAACACAATAAATAAACATTTTTGTTGATTTTACTTAAATCACCTTTCCCTTCCCCTCCCTCCTGAATAAAATTCTTGAATCCCTTTTTTAGTTCTCCAGGGAAAGGAGATACATCCTTGGCATTGCAAGTTCTCATTTTCCCATTTGATGGGAAAGGAGGCACAATATAAAAGAGGGAAAGCTTGAAGGGATCTAGTTGGGCTTTTGATTAACAGTGAGAAGATACTCTCGGATCTGAAGGCTTTCAGTGGTCAGTACTAGCGTCTTAAGTTTTGTAATGGGTGAAAGACAAAATGGTTCTTATCGCTTTGTTGCCACTTTGCATTTTCCCCTTTCCCTTCTGCTTCCAATGTAGAATAGTTAATAGCCTTCAGTTTTTTTCATAGGATAGTTGAATGTTTGTTTGTTTAGAAAATAACCAAATTTTATTGATAAATGTGCATGGGAACCCTGCATACTTGAGAGAGTCAGAGATCCCACATACATGAGAAGTACCTAGAATTTTAACTATTTTTTATTACTGTTAATTCCTTTACTAATCTGCTACATGGGAATTCCTTTAGGTAGCTCTCATGCTAGGGACCTTAAATATAATTATTTGAACCACTTAAATTTGCCTTAACAAATTCCTTTATAAGCTACATTCAATAAAAGATGGACTAACAAAGTGTTTTTCTTTTTAAAAATTTTTGTTTTTGTTTACTTCCAAAAAAAACTGTGAGATGGGTCTGATCAATAAGTTCAAATGAAACAAATGTTATTAATTCATCTCTTCAGCTATTTTCTGAAATTTCATTTTCTAAGATGTAACTCACCACATTAATCATTCTGCATTTTGTCAGACACTAGTTGATAGATACAAGTTAAGTTTCATGCATTGACTGCCTTTGCTAGAAATTCAGGATCTTTTCAAATATTCCATTTCTATAATATGGTCACTATTATACTTATGAACAGCTTTAATACAGAGACAATGTTAAAGTTTAAGGAATAGGAACATGGAGACAAGGAAGATTGTTTAAATATGGGAGGATATTTTATAATGCTCTGGCTTGATGTGACAGTCACTAATATGCTTTCTCCTCTTTAGTTGTCAGGGAATATGAAGAATAGAGAAAGTATCCAGGAACCTAGATTTGATTATTACAACAGTGAAGTTCCTGATATTGATCTCAGTGATTGTGAATTCCCACATGTCATTGAAATTTATGACTTCCCCCAAGAATTTCGTACTGAAGACCTCCTACGGGTTTTCTGCAGTTATCAGTAAGTATTTGCAAATGGTTGGGGATGTTAGGAAAGATGGGATGAAGTTTTCTTAAAAATGGCTTCTGAAAAAAATCATCTCTTTTGTTTTCATATTCCTTGGTAACTTTAGCATCGAATTCATTTATTGTCTTTTCCAAGTACATTGGAAGTATTCTGTATCAGACCACTCTTCTAAGTTCCTTAGAAATGCCAGATAGTCTTTCTAGGTCCATTTTAGCTTTTAGGAAGAACAACATTAAAGATAACTTCTAAATCTGTCCTTGTGGTGCATTTAGTTCATTTATATTTATTATAAATTATTGATATACAGTTGACCCTTGAACAAGATAGGGAGGAGTTGGGAGTGCCAACCAACATACAGAGTCAAAAATCCACGTACAACTTTTGACTCTTCCAAAACTTAACTATACTACTAGGCTACTGTTGACTGAAAGCCTTACTGATAACATAAACATTGATTAACACATATTTTGTATGTTATATGTATTATTTACTGTATTTTTACAATAAAGTAAGCTAAAGAAAAGAAAATGCTATTAAGAAAATCATAAGAAAGGGATAGTACATTTATAGTATTGTACTATATTCATGAATACTGTCATTTTAAAAAAATTCACATATAAGGGAAACTGCAAGTTCAAAGCCACCAGTGTTCAAGGGTCAGGTGTATTTGGATGTATGCCTGCCATCTTTTTTTGTGTGTTTACTTGTTCCATCTTTTTCTCCTCTTTCTTGCCTTCTTTGGGATTGATGAGGTATTTTTTTCTCATTCTCTTTTTTGGGGGAAATGATACTCTGTATTTCTTTGGTCGTTACTTCAGAAAGTACAAAATGCATGATTAACTTCTCAGCAGCTAAAATTAGTATTTTCACACTCTTACTAAACACTGTAAGGGCTTTTAGCTTCATTCCCCAATTTCATTCTTTACCTCTTCCCCCCTCAATTTATATGCTGTTATGGTTGAGCATTTTGATTCTTTTTTTTCTTTTTCCTTTTAAACTTCATATTATTTTATATATTCAGTGTTCATGTTTACCTACTTTCTGTGTTCTTTATTTATATATTCTTACATCTCAAACCTTCCATCTCTAATCCCTCTCTTTCTGTACATCTGGAACGTATTATTTAGTGTTTAATAGTCTGCTGGTAAAAACCTTAGTTGTTTTTTGTTGTTTTTTTAATGGGCTTTTTTCAACTTTTTTTTTTTTTTTTTTTAAATCTTTTTAAACCTCACCCAAGGATATGTTTATTGATTTTAGAGGGGGCAGAGGGGTAAAGAAAGAGAAACATGG
This sequence comes from Anoura caudifer, assembly GCA_004027475.1. Lineage (NCBI taxonomy): Eukaryota > Metazoa > Chordata > Mammalia > Chiroptera > Phyllostomidae > Anoura > Anoura caudifer. Next base: position 239,397 of record PVKU01001842.1, on the reverse strand, counting down.
ATTGTTTGCTTCTATACATGCCCTGACTAGGAATTGAACCCACAACCTTTTGGTGTATGGGACAGTGTTCCAGTCAGCTAAGCAATCCATTCAGGGCTCAACCTAATCCTTAAAAGACATTTTTGCTGGATATAGAATTCTAGGTTGTTTGTTATATTTCTCTCAGAAACTTGAAGATATTATTCTAGTGTTTCCTGGCTTTTTTGTGGAGTATGACGAGTCAGTTTAAAGTCTTAACAACTGTTGCTTCTGAATGTAATTTTATTTTTCTCTTTGGAAGCTCTTAAGGTTTTTTCTTTGTCCTTGGTATTTTTCATTTTCCATATGATGTGTGTTTGTGTTTCCTTTTATTTATTCTTTTTGAGATTATTTTGGCGTCTTAAATCAGTGAATTTTTTTCATTGGTTTTGGAGAGCATTCAGGTATTAACCTCTTTAATTATTGCCTGTGTGCCAGTTTCTCTCTTTGACATTCTCTAAGATGCCAATTAAATGTATTGTAGACCTCTCACTTGATTCTCATGTTACCTCTCATATTTTTCATCTCTTTGCTCCATTCTGAGTAATTTCTTTAGCTCTAGTATCCAGTTCACTATTTTTTTCTTCAGTTGTGTTTAATTTGCTGTTAAATCTGTCCATTGAATTTTTAGATTTCATTTTATGGTTTTTATTTTTCAGAGTTCTCTATATCTTTTTCAAATCTTTGTAGTCAATTTGTAGTTTCTTGTTTTCTGTAAATATTTTCAAAATTAAAAATAAATTAGGTATAATAAACAGACCTTCTATAGTTTGTATCTGGTAAATACTTTACCTGAAGTCCTTTTAGTTCTATTTCTGAAAATTCTTACTCATACTGCTTTGCTTTTTTGGAAATTTAGTTCTTTCCTTTTACCATGAGCTGTCCATTTTCCTTAGAATTTTATTTATGGGAATTGAGGCCTACAATGAAAGAAGAGAATTTCTCCTGAAAGGATTTTTTTTTTTTTTTTTCTGCTAAGCACCAAGGGCACTAACAGTCTAGGAGCACTGTAAATTAAATTATTGATTTGAGGTTATTCTGACCACTCCGAAAAAGTCAAGTAGAGATGATAAAAAATGATTGTTACATGTCTCAACTAGTTTATTTTAACAACACTTATTAAGTGTCCATTCACTTGACAGTCTTTGATGTAAGATGTAGTGCCAAGGCCTTTTTAAAAAAGTTATTGGTCTATTGGTAGAAGAGTTCTTGCATGTCACTGTCATATATTTCAGTTTCATTTAAGTGGAGTAAGAACTTCACCATACCTTCAGAGTCATCTAGTGCATATTACTAATAGGGTAAAGTGTTTCTCTGTCTTTTATAACTGTTTTGCCCAAATATAATTGTTAGTAGTTTCTTAGGGTTTTTTTAGTGGCTTCACCTTTCTCTGGTCGTCCAAAGCATTTAACTAAGGCTTTATAGACATAGCAGGTCTTCTGTTTCACACTCACATTTCACTGGTTTAATTTTGTGCAATTAAATTACACAGTGAAATATAAATTAAAACTGATGTAAGTGGGTTTGAAAATAATTGCACTGACTCTAGGTATGTGCATCATTCCTAAATATATAGGAGAGGCAAAGAATCAGAAACATACCTCTGTATCTGTAACTTGTAAGAAAAAAACAATAAGCTCCAGAAATAAAGAAATAATTTAGGAAGAACGTTATGAAAAGATTTTCAGGATCTGAGAGAAACTTAATACCAAGGGAAGAATTATACTCTAATGTCCCATTCTTGATAGTAAAAATGAATCAGGTCTATTGTCTGATATTGCAGTTTTAAATTTAAAATTCAATTCTTGTACCTGTTGAATTTGTAAGATTTTATATTAGTTAGAGGATAGCCTCCAACTTTTACTTAAATGGCCAGATAGTAAATGTTTTAGGCAACTCAGTGATTTGCACAAAAGCAGCCATAGACAATATGCAAAGACATGAGCATGGCTGTATTTAATAAAACTCTATTTATAAAAATAAGTGTCCTGTTAAACAGGTGAAACTGGCTAGCAGCCATGTACCTCACTTACATTTGGTTGGTGGGGGTGCATCAGTGCTATAAAAGAAAGAAGGGGTGACTGGATCCTGGAGGATAGTTAACAATCTCTGCTATAGATCTTACTCTAAATGTATAGTGTAGGTCAGTCTGTCTAATTCATTAGTTACGTTAAGACTCCAGATGTTGTTCCTTTTAAAATGTATAATATATTTTAAAAGCAGTCAATGAAATTAAATCACAAATTAGAACTACCTTAAATTGTCATTAATAATGACGACTTTTAAAACCAAGGGTCAGTTTTGTTGATGTCTAGACTTTCCTGAAGATTAGTCTAGACTTTCCTGAAGATTAGTTAATTCTAGTGAATTAACTTTCTTTTGATTTGTTTCTTTTTAATCTTACCTATAATACCTTTTTTCTTATCAAATCCAAAAATATCCAGAAGAGAAGCATTTTAAAGGATTATACATTCCAAAGTTTAAAGACCCTCCAGAACCCATATAGATCTTTTTGTATCCTTTTGTAAACTATCTTATGATATAGACTTTCACTATTGAATTTTTTTCACAGCCTCCAATTGGTCATTTTATTCCATGGTTAACCTTTCCCTTACATTTAGGAAATTCTCTAACTAACCATCAAAGCTTCCTTTATTCCTTTTCCCTCGGAGGAATTTTTTCTCGAAGGAATTTTTTCCTCACTGGTTGTTAAAGAGGGAAAATATTTTAACAGTTGTCCTTTTTTTTTCTTTATACTGCTTTATAAAAATAGAAAAGGTCATGGTGCAAAAGTCTATAATAATGCCTGTGAGTCAAATACTACAGGCAGTTTTGTGTTTTAGTCACCACCTTCACTAATATTAATAATCTTCCTGATGAATATTGCTATTAATAAAAAATGAGCGCCATTCATTACTAAATGCCCAATGAATGCTAAACAACATGCTTTTTGCCTTGTATGGATGATCTAATTTCCATTTTACAACTCTAAGGAAGTGCTATGTGCACTCCTACAGGTGAGCAGAGCTAGCTTCAAGAAAGGTTAAACCAGCCCAGAAGTCGGGATGGATGGCAGAACCTGAGTCCTTTTATATCTGACCCCCAAACACACCATGCTCTTTCCACAGTACTATATTGAGTCTGTGAGCAGTTTTAAGATCCTAGTTGAAAAAAATAACTGTCATGTCACCATCCTGGTAGTCCTTGTGTTCACGGTATAGCTCTGCTCCAAAATAAAAGTGTTTTCTAAAGACTAGGTCAGGCTCTTCGTTTACAGTTGTACTGTCTTTCCATTACTTGATTTTTTTTTTCTTTGAATGACCTGTCTCTCTCTCCTTCTCTGTCTCTGTCTGTGTCTCTGTCCTGGAGCCTACATATTCATTAAATGCAGGTGACATGCTCTGCTACCTCCTCCTCTCATATTCTTCTAACCCTCCTGTGCATCCTCTTTCTACCTCTTTTTGTTCCTGTGTATCTCTTGTAAATAGTGTGTTAAATAGTTTACCTTCCCAAGGGACATGGGAGGATTAATTAGTTGATGTCTATAAAATAACTGGGAATGTAAAATACTCCCAGGTAGTTCTTTATGATATTATTGCTTTTAAAATTCTTCTGTCCTCCAACCTGTTTTTTGTGTCATTATCCCTATTCTACCTGTGTGCTGTTGAGTGTTGCTCTCTCATCCTGAAATGCTTTATGAGACTGTATTTGAAAGATGTTTCATAAAGTAAATTTGATGAAATAAAATTGTGGGGTTTTTTGTTGCAGGAAGAAAGGATTTGATATTAAATGGGTGGATGATACACATGCCCTCGGAGTATTTTCCAGTCCGATTACAGGTATTACCCAATAGATTTCAGTGTTATTTTTATTGTCTGTTTTCTTCTGCTACTTGTCCTTATTTCTCTTTTTTCCAGCCAACTGGTATTTCATTCACCTAGTATAAGTAATTGGCAGATACAGGTTTTTGAGGCATGGTGTTTTGGTACCCATATGTTTCCCTTCTCCCTTTTCACCTTAATCCAGTGGCATTTTGAGAAACAGTCAACTTGTTTCAAGGTTATTTGCTGCATAACAGTTGGTTATAATAGTACATAAACAGATTACAAGTAGAGATTTAAAAAGCCTATGTGACTAAATTTTACAGTATTTAAGACTTTTTTCCCCAGACACATGAATTTGCAGTAGCCCTTTAACCTATCCAGTGAGAGGTTGTATTACCTACTTTCTGAATATGTGATTGGGCCTTTTCACATATATCATTACCCTGATGATAGATGTGACGCAGAGGCATTCAGAGAAATTAGAGATTTTCAATCCTGTCTCAACCATGTAGAATAGAGCTCTGCAAACTTATTCTCTAAAGGGCCAGATAATAAATATTTTAGGGCATATGATATCTGTCACAATTTAACTCTGCTGTTGTTGCAAGAAAGCAGCCATAGACAATATGCAAACAAATGGGCATGGTTCGGTTTCAGTAAAACTGTATTTACAAAATCAGGTAGTTGGCTGGATATGATCACAGAGCCATTGTTTGTTGATCCCTGATCTAGAATAATCACTGCCAAGTTGTTCCTTACAGATTTTCTAGATATTATTATCTCCTTTGCTTACTACGAAAGAAAAAAAAGTGTAACATCTGGGGAATGCTTTCTAAAAACTAGTCTTAAATATTCCTTTGCATCTCTCTTCTTCATGTCTTCTACTTCCTTACCTTTATTCCTCTTTGTAGCTCGTGATGCTTTGGGTAGTAAACATACCATGGTGAAGACCCGACCCTTGTCACAGGCCACAAGAGCAGCCAAGGCCAAAGCTAGAGCTTATGCTGGTGAGCCTATAATCCCTGGTGGGGTGTGGAGGGGTCTTGTTGACATTAGTGTTATTGTTTTTTTCAGCACTTGTACAGCATCCAGAGTTGTAAAGACATAATAATCACTTTTATTTTTAGTGTTAATGGGAGTATGTTTTTAACTAAAAAAAGAACATAGAAAAAGCTGAGTAGGATATGTAGCATCAGAGCAGCCACCTGGAAAGAATGGGGGATGCTAACTTTTAGCTGTGCAGCAGTCATTTTCTGATGACATCCTTATCTACTTTCTACCTCTGTGTTTAGCTGTTTGATAAGAGTCACTGGAAGAAATTGTGTTAATACAGATAAAGAAGCTGGGGTTGTTTGTGCTTTGCCATGTTAATTTCCTCTGATCATCTATCAGGCCCTATTAATTACTGCTGATGCAGCCTTTGGTAGTCTATTTTGTATGTTAATTACTGAGTTAAATCACTTAGAGCTAGAGTGCTTTCTCTTCCTTATTCCTTCCTACTCCCTCCCTTTCTCCCATTCAGAGTTCCTTCAGCCAGCAAAGGAGCGTCCTGAGACTTCTGCTGCCTTAGCCAGAAGGCTAGTCATCAGTGCCCTTGGGGTTCGAAGTAAGCAGAGCAAAACTGAACGGGAAGCTGAGCTCAAGAAACTTCAGGAAGCCCGAGGTGAGTGGAAGTGATGGCTTTCTTCTCAAGTCCCTTTAGAGCTCACTTTTAAACCATGTGGTTAAAAAGAAAAAGAAAAGAAAAGAATGAATCTCGAATGAATCTCATTTCATTTTGTCATTTCCATTTCTTAGATGCCTCCCAAGTATATTGAGATTGTCTGCCTGTTTCACACACCAAGGCATCTTAATCCATTTACCTACTGTTATTTTCCAAGATAGGTTCAGTGTCCTCAGCTCATCCATGGCTTTTTCTATAGTTCTTGTTCCAAACGCTGAGAAAAATTTTCCTGTGAAAACATGGTAGTCTTCTAGGTAGAGAATATTATTTGCTTTGGTTTTACTGGGCCATGATTACCACGGTATTATCAAATGGTTTAGATCTTAAGTAGAAGACAAATTAAGGAAAAGCCAGCCACTGACATTGATGATGATAACTGTAGCAGGTACTTTTTTTGTAAAGACATCCCTGAGTGGCTCCATTAGAGTACATCTAGATTAACCTAGTGTCTGATTATTTTTCAGTACCTAAGAGTTTCCAGAAAATATTTTACCTGATCCACAAGCAGGATTTGTCTTTCTCTATAGTTTGGAGCTGAGGTTAAAATCTCTCTGTCCCTATGATAGGCTGTTGACTTGCTTGTAAAGGCTTGGAACTCCTGCTTTGTACTTAAGTACTTTTTATCAGCCTTCAGGCTTTAGACAGTCTCATTGCCTTAGCCTACAATCTGTGGAATCTGTGAAGGCAATTTATTCTGAAAATTCCACTTACTGAAAAGTAACTTCATTTTTCCATTAAATGAATTGAAGTTTCAAACTCCTTGTTTATTGCCAGTCTAACAAGGCCATTAATACTTTCTGTCCACTCTGCTTCGGTGATAGCAGGCAGCTTGCAGACTCTCAGCTGCACTCACCAGATAACCAGTGACAGAGTGTGTCATGGCAGGTGCTAGAATTTCAGAGTAGAACCCAACTAATTTTTGAAACCTTAATGGTTATAATGAGGCAGTTTTGATTTTTCCAATGCATGGTTCACTCAAAGGCATCTTGGATTCATCTGCTTTTTATAGATGGCAATAACAGAATTAGATTAAAGGAGAATGTGCCATGTCCTTAACCCTTTATTAATTGGTTGTCTTTGAAGAAAATGCTTTTTTTATGATAGCCACAATTATCTCAAAAGACCAGTAGAGGATAATAACAGTGGTATCTATAGAAGCATATATGACTGTTGTATCAGCGTATCATGCTTTGCTACATATTTCTACAGATTCTGCAGCAATAGTCTTGCATGGGTATCATCTGAGTATTCCCCTCTATTTTCCTGTAGGCATATCAGCATGCACCTTCACTTGAAATATTTAAGTACCCAGTTATATGAAGGACATTTCAATGAAGCAATTAAAAATGAGAAGTGTTGGCTAAGTGGGGTACCCTGTTACTTTTTAAATGAAGGCCTTTAGTTGTGACTAGAGAACCACTGTGATAAGTTCCTACTACTTATTGGAGCTGAGGCTATACAGATTATAGGGGGCTCTTTCTTTATAATGCTTCAGAGTTTTCCCATTCTTCATATCTGAGAAAATATATGTGGAAAGTTCCTGATTTGTCTTTTTCTGGCTTCTTTATGTACAAAGCAGATACTCTGGTACCTGCCTGCGTGGGCCCCAAGCCTTCTCAACATGGCAAATTTTTTTTTTCTGTGAAAATTAGAAGTACTGTGTAGGTGTTAAGCAGAACAGATATTTTTTTGTTCCAGACCGTCTTCCACTAGAGCAGGCGGAATCAGTACAGCATAGTGGTTAATGTTGTAGATCTGGTAGCAGACTTCCTGGGTCCACGTCTTAGCTCTGCTGTTTACTGGCTATGTCACCTTGGGCAAATTGGTTACTCTCAGGAGGCCTCTGTTTCCTCATCCATCAAATGGAAATCAGGTGAGATAATACTTGGAAGATACTTAGTCATCTTCAAAAACCATAGGAATGTTCTCCCTTCTGTTTCTGTAGGGCTATAACTAATATGTGACAAATGTTAGCTATTGCTGTTTTTATTAGTAATAGTAGAAATATTATATGGTGAGTCAAGTGCATATTTTTTGCCATTACTCTTTTTATTTTAAATTTCATATAATACTCTATCAACTACATTTGGCGTTCACTGAGCACCTGCCCTGGATAGGAGAATTAGATATTTTGTTCCTCTCCTTAAGACTTACAAGCTAGTGGAGATATCTTAATAAGGAAGAATATGAACTTGGTATTTTAAGCAATTGTTTCTCCTCTCACTTCAGTTCTGGATTTTAAGATTAAAAGCCATGGGAAGGTTTTTGTTGATTAAAAGGATTGGAAGGAAACTCCAGGTAATGTAACATGTTATATAACTCTGTGATGGATGGTATTATCTCCAGTTTAGAGCTGGTCCAGAGGAGTAACTGGCCAAAGGTTACCCAGCATTTGAACCTAGGCCTCTTTAATTAAAACCCATGCTCCTTCTATTATACTGTAATCTCTCTTGAAGGATTTTGGGGCAATTAAAATTTTTTTCCCAGTAAAAAATACGGAGAAAATTTTAAGGCCTTCAGAAAATAAAATATGACAGGCTTCCTTGTTATCTCTTTCAATGGTTAGCAATTTTCACTGTCAGAAAATTCTTCCTTAGGTCTAACTTAAATCTTTATGATGTTGGGTTGGCCAGAAAGTCCATTTAGTTTTTTCTGTAAAATAAAAGACACATTTTCATCAATAACATCATTGATTTGGGTATTTTGAGTATGTCAGCTATCTCCTGCATGGTGTAGGACATTGATTGTTCTCAATTAACGTCTCAGTTTGATCACTATCAAAACTTCAGCTATTTTACCCCAACTGTGGAGCATCATCCAGCAAGGAATCTTCAGCATGAAACTTCACAAACAACTTTAGACACATTCGATCAGTCACAACAGCTTCCCCATACGCTGAACAAATCTGTGTGTGTGTTTCAGTTGTGCTTTTGCCTTGCTTGAAATAATAAAACATAATATGCCAAAAATGTTGCATATATTCTTCCATCTTCAATATTAAAATGGCTACACAAAATTCACCAATTTTGATGGTTTTTAAAATTTTTTTGCATTATAAATGATAAGTTTTTTTTTAAATGCATGCTGATATGACAGCTGTCACAGTACCATCTAACAAAATTGTTTCAAGTGAAGTTAAAGATAACTAAGTGCTACTAGAGCCATGTTACTGAAACGACCCACAAACTAACTTTTTGGTCATCTCAGTAGTTTAATCCAGGTTTCTCTCAAGGGCAGAACATTTAGGAATGTGGTTTTGACATTAACCAGCTGTGTGGCCATGAGCAAGTCTGTGTGCCCTAGTTCCCAACAAAGTGGCTTACCTAGCCTAGAATTTTTTGAGTACAGAGTAAGTTAATGTGTAAAAATGTTTAGAAAAGTACAAATTCAGGATACTGTTATTTATGTGATTCTTGGGAAATTAATGTTCATTATAATAATATGAACCAAAAATGACAAATACATATTGGACTATGTATTGCTGCTCCCCACTCATTCCCCATGACAGACAGTGCAGCCAGTTATGGCATTCTTTCTTGGTGAGTTTTGACTTGACCATTGTTAATTGATCAGAATTAGCATGGGAATTGAGATCTATGTGCCATCTTGATATAGGCACTTCTATTATTAATACTGTAGAATAAAAAATAATACTAATACTATAGAATAATCTCCTAGTCTTTCCTTTTCCCCCTTGAAGAGCTCTGGTGTCTGGCACAGTGCCTGGTTTATAAAAAGATACTTACCATACATACATGTATATTGACTGAATATGTGAATAACATTAGTTACTTTAAATTTTTCTTCATAAATCTTACTTTATTCATGATTCTGCTCTGAACCTGTCAAGTTCTTGTGTTTCTTCTTAAAATCCAGAGTTGAATACTTCATCTGGAACCCTTCCAATTAATGAGTTTGGGATTTGTAATTTGGAGGTTTAAGCACTTTCCTGCTAAGTTCCTCCACTATTTTGGTCTTTTTACCTTTTTTTAATGAAAAGTCTGTATCTTAGTCCTTAAAAAGGAGGTTCAGAAAAATAAAACTACTCAGGGAAGAATTGAAAAAAATAACATCCAGTTCATTTTAAGCAGATCATATTGTATATATTTGAAGGATGAGAACTTCGTTCATAAACTTTTGAACATGGCGAAAGTATTTTTTAAGTCCAGCAGAGTGCATAACAGATCAGAGCTGCACTGAATGGGAAATGGAAACAGAGATCATCCTTGAGTGCTTTGGGGTTTTTTTCAATTTTTAGTTTTATTTTTCAATTAGAGTTGACATACAATATTTTATTAGTTTCAGGTGTACCATATATGGATTAGACATTTATATAATTTATGAAGTGATCACCCAATAAGTCTAGTACCCATCAGACACCATACATGGTTATTACATTAATATTGACTATATTCCCTATCCTGTACTTTTCATCCCTGTGACTGGCAATTTGTACATCTTAATCCCTTCTTTTCCACCCATCCCCTCCACCCCCTTTCCACTTGACACCCATCAAAATGTTTTCACTACATCCTGTGTGCTTTGGATTTGGCTTAATCATGTGCTTTACCCCAGTGATTACATTGAATGAAAAAACCACTTTTTAAAGACCAAACTCAGGATTTCGTGTAAAATTTGCCCACATACCACTTACAAAACATTTGATTCCCACCTGAAATTGGAGATAGATATCATTACTTCTTAGAATAAGCCACCTTCTCATCTTCAAAGCCTGCTATAATTTTATTTCATAAACTTAACTCCATTTTACTCTTGGGGATAGGTGATTAAGTGACCATTCATAAATGGCCACCTTTTAGGTTACAGGCCTGAAAGACAGAGTAAGTAGACAATTATTTAATCACCTACTTGGATGAATTAAATCACTAAGAACTTAAAAGTAAAATCATCTTTATAGGATAGTCAACTATAACATTAAAAAAGTATAATCACAATTGCTACCTTCTGAAATCCTTTTCAGGCATTCCATTATTCTGTCTTTAAAGGCAGTGCTGCATTGCTGACTCATAATCTAGGTCTTGTGGCGTTTCCTTGGTGTCTTTTCTCCCCTGATAGGAAGTTCCCTTCGTTTCTAACCACATTGCCTTTCATTTTAATGTGGTCGTTTTCTCTGAGTTTCATTAATTACCCATATTTTTGGTATCACCTGCTGTTTAATAAACTTACATCCTTAGCCTAGATCAGAGATGACAACATTAATCCTAGGACTAGCTGACCATTTCATCAACTATTGCTAAATAAATAGCCCATAGTTCTTTGTGATGATATTTAATACATTGATAATCAATCCATTCTCCAGAGTTATGTGCCCTCCAACACTTAGGTGATCCAGACTTCATTTTCCTACAATATTAGTGATGATATAAATACTTTGTAAGCCTAAAAGTCTAAAACCTTGCTAACATTAAGAGGTTACTTATTACTTGATCTACCACATCGGTCAAACCATAAAAGAAGACAATTAGATTAATTTGACCAGATTGGTGCTTCAAGTCTTCATATTGGTTATTACTCTGTAGGTAGATGGAAATAGATTTCGTGATGATTTTCTCCATTATTAGGTGTAGAAGTAAATTTTGAACGTTGTAATTTACACTTTTTTCTTTATTTTTTTCAAACATGACACCAAACTGGCCCTCTTTTAATCTTCAATACTTTTCTGTTCCCTGAGTGAGAAGTGGTGATTTCAGTCAACTCATTTTATGTAATCATTTCTGCCTCTTTATTATACTGGGAGAAATGAAAGTTTTCAGGGCTGGTTATATGAGTGCTTTAGGTTAATCATTTCATATTAATTCTTCTGCTCCTTAGTTCCTTATCCTTATGGCTGCTGTTGAACTTTCTATTTCATTTACTTTCTTTAATGGTTGGAGGTAAAGTTTATAAGAGCTTTTTTTCATGCAGTCTGTTAGCTATTATTTGCCTTCCTTTCCATTTAATATAGGGACAGCATGTTTGTTTATCTTTTTGTCATTATGTGCTTTTTCCCTTCACCTTCCTCACCCCCCTTTTCTTTGTAGATATTTTCAGATGTCGGAATAGTGGAAAGTATGCTAGTTTAAGAATTATGGACCTGAGTTCCAGCTTCAGTTTTTCACTGATTATGTAACCTTAGGCAAGTCACTTAACCTGCCTCCAAACTTCCATTTCCTCTTTAAAATGAAGAAAATATTTTGATCTTACCCTAACTTACAATTTTTTTATTCTATTCATGTTCTTTATTTCTAAATTTATACCTCACATTTTCACTATTTTTTTGTGCTTCTCAGTTTGTCTCCCTGATCTTACTGGTTATCTCATACGGTTTACAGCCAGAATCTCTTCTTACAGTTACATTTGGTAATAGAGATCTGCAATCTTTTAGTAGGAGGCATTAGGGTAGAGAATGTTTCAGAGTTTTGAAATTTTCTAATTTTAGAAAGATTATATGGTTATCTTGGTATTTGTTCCATAACACCAAAATCAAACACATTAACATGGTATTTCTGCAGCAGAGGGTATGACTAGTTACTCTAAATGGTGTATGTGAAGACTATTCACATCCTTGTATCTTTCAGGTTAGATTTTCCTCCAAATGAGTTTTGGCCCAAACCTTAAAAAAAATTGTTTGCAGAAATCCTTTGATTTCAGAATTGTGGATTATGGGCCACTCTTCCCATACTGCCTGTATGATTTGAGTTTTCTGAGTTTATTGAAAACTTTGAGTGCTAATAATTCACTTTTCTCATTTCTTCACTTTTTCTTAGAATCCAGAACCAGTGTTTGATTGCTTTCATCTAAGGGTGCCTTTGTCTTTAGAAACTTTTCTAACTTTCCTGTTTGTGAGAATCAGAATCACAGTGTCTTCCTAAGAGATGAGGTGCTTCCTAGAGAATCCCAACCCAGTTCCAGTCTGTCTTAAAGCCAAATCACAGGACACTGAATTACCTTGCCTTCAGTTTGGAATTTGCTGATTCCCATTTTTGCCATTTTGCTGCTGTATTCTGATCATGCCACAAGATGGTGCCCAAATAGCAGCGAATTTCTCTGTCTCACATGTACAAGTGCCAGTCAGCTTCCTAACAAAGTTCTTTGCCCTTAAAGTACAGTCAAATATAGTAAGGAATTTTATAAGAGATTCTGTTGATTTGAAAAAGATATGTCAAAGTAGCAAGTGTTAACTCTAAACTGGCCTTGATTTCTATAATCCCCCTGGTTTTTGACTTGCAAATCTTTACAGACGTTATCTGAAATAATACCCCTTGGAAGGAAACACTTAGGCTTCTCGTCTACATTTTATGGTGTCAGGATAAATGACAAACCATGAAATTAGAACTGGTATTGTGGCACCTAATGAAGTACTTGGGCCATCAAACTCGGTACGGTCTGTATTTTCTCACTTCTTGGTGAAAGTGTTAAATAGAAATCAAACTTTTATGTTAAAAATTGAAGATGGATTGCCCAGATTTGTGCATTTTTTATTTTTAGAAATAGTCATTTGTTTCCCTTCATTATATGCGGTCATTTTTGCATGTTGGAATTGTGTATTCCAGGAGATTTCTGGCTCCTGAAAGGGTTCTGAAAATACTGAAACTCCATGTGCCTCTGAAATATTTTTTCCATAAGATTGTAGTAACATTTCCACTTAACAAAGCACTTGGAAAGTTAAAGATATTAACTCTTGGAATCCAGTTGGAGAAGACCAGGAAATCCAGCTGTCTCATGATTAAACTTGTCTTGTAATTTGGATTAAGGAAAAGTCACTGGTTATATGAAGCATACTACCACTTTTAATGTTGCCCTAATTTACAGAGAGAAAACGGTTGGAAGCCAAACAACGAGAAGACATCTGGGAAGGCAGAGACCACTCTGCAGTTTGAACGTCAATCAGTGAAAGGGATAATTCCATGAATTCAGAAAATATTTCCATAGTCTTCAAGATAAGAAGATCCTTCCAGAATTCTGTGTACGTGCAGATGTGCTTGTTAATGAGAGAGAGATAAAGTGATCAAGACAAGGACTGACTGGTATAGAAAGAAGACAGGATCCCATCTGTCTTCATGCCTAAATGCAGTTCTTGGGCATCACCTTACTGTGTTGGGCAGAGAAGGGAGCCGTCAACTGGGAAGAACTTGGGAAATGTGACTTCCAGGAGTTCTCTGGACAGGGCAAGTCATGTTAGCATGAGTCACACTTCCAAGCTGTTTTAAGCAAATATAAAACAGAAGATTCAAACCTGTGATGATGGGAGATTTAGGCCCTGCAAGGCCAGGGTATTCTTTAGTACCTCACAAAGCTGAGGAAAACAATATTGAGGAGGGGGGTGGGAGCAGCTGGTCCAAAGAGGCAGTATCTGGTATATTTGGGATTCACAGAATCTGCACTTCCAGTTCCAGAGCTCCAGAACTGGTGACCTACAGCAGATGTGGGTATTTGGACTACAGAGTTTATACTGAGCTAGCTTGAGTGCCTGGGGCTGCACAGCAGCCAGGGACATGCCAGCTTCATTCCTCAGAGGAAGCCAGTCTTGGGAGCTGTGTGCCAGTTCCAGTTTAAACAGTGCTATCATGTTGTAAGAGGAGACATTAAAGTCCATTTTGACCTAGATCACTCTGGTATTTGTCAATTTTGTTATTCCCACAAAGAAATTGGAGAGCAGCTCTCATCTTCATCCTTCTAATACTGTACATGGGTTTAGTGGTTCTGTTGATTTTCTTGAACCCCACTGAGCAGAGAGTCGATCATCTCTCTATCCTAGAGTATACCCCAAAAATGCCTCTCCTGGGATTGGTATGTGGCAGCTTCTTTTCCCTTCTTGCCCTCCTTGTGCACCACCACTCCAGCCTCTTGCCTTTTCCCATTTCTGTCAAATCTGACATCCTGCAGAAATAATCTGGCACACCGCATGTTCTTGGTATAATCTTCTCAGCCTGTGCCAGAGGCACCTTGGCAAGCAGCACCAGATCATCCATTACAGTGGAAAGCAGCCAGAATAAAACAAACACCTCTGGGCAGTGAGAGATTTCCTCCTAAAGGACATGGACAAGTCAGCTGTCATCTCAGGCTTTATCCATTTCATATCTGCATTCCCATTGTTTTTGGAAAGTGATTCCACACTGAAGAAATGATAGCGCTAGACCTTAAGATGCTGAGGAAGCAAGAAACGGTGTTTCATTGTGCTTTCAAGTGAGGCAGTAGCCTCATTTTTGTATGATTTAGTGCCTGTGACAATGATGGATTATTAGCATTGCCTAGAACATGGTAGAATGGGGCTTTTTTCAAACATTTCTGAAATGACATTGGCCTTGGGTCTTAGTCCTGACACAACTATTCCCTGCTGCTATTCTGGTCTTGGAGCCCTCTTGCAGTTCCTTAGCATTGTTTCTCGTAGTCTTGGTCAGTTCTGAGAGTGTCCCTTGTTCATGTTCAGTGCCTCCAATCCAAGTTTGGGGGATTAAGTAAGTCCTTCTCTTGACCCTTTGTCCCAGTACTTAGACCAGTGCCCCTGTCTTTGGCTTGCAGCTGCACAGCTTGTGCTCTCTGTCTTCACTGAACAGACTTCTCTAAGATCTGTTGGAACAATATGGCTGCATTTGAAAGGAAATGCAAGGAAGTGTAGCCAGGCTTCTTACTGAATGGTATACCTCTGAGGTATAGCTTTGCTCTGTGTTGATTCTTCAAGGCTGAGTGACCTTGGTCAGTAAAAAAGAGATGATTGCCCCTATTACTTGCCTTTGAGGGGGCTTCTCCTTTCTGACAACATTTTAGCTTTTAAGAGCATTATTAATAGTAATATATTGCCCCATGTTCATTGCCCAGTGTTCTTGTAGTCCTTATAATTTCTAGAAGTAACTTTTGTTTTCATTCTAATACTTCACACTAGGTGGCTAGAAGCTTGTATGTGTGTGTGTGTCCAGCAAACAATCAGCCATGTCTTTCAGATTTATCCTTATAATCAGATCCAGAGAGAGGGTGTTTTGGTTTGTTGTTTTTTTTTTGTTTTTTTTTTTTTGCCAATATTGAAAGCTGTACAGTGCTGCTGCTTCTGCCATTAATAGAGAATGTACTTTTTAGTTATATTTTTCTAGTAGTTGGGATTGCTGGATGCTGGCTAGAGGTAAGAGGGCCTGCCATGGCCCAGCGGGGACTACACTGACCTTGTCCAGATGGAAATCAGATCTTTGACCACATCTAAGCCATGCCTTCACAAGCTGAGCTAACTAGAGAGTACCCTGTAGCTGCACTGGCTCCTTTGTTAGATGTTTGAGAAGATGAGAAGACATAATAAACTCATATATATTGCTTCATATATGTTGAATGTCTGAATCCAGGATTACTTAGAATTTATAGTAGAAAGTCTTTGTAAAATAGAAATAAATTAGGCTTCTGAAGAGCAAGCTGAAGTTCCTAGTACTTTAGTGTTACTGAGACTAAAGTATGCTGAGGTGAAAATCTTGTGACATTTTTGGTTCTGTCTGGAATTTGGTGGTTGGTATTCTGTTAACATTCCTCATCTAGTTACAAGTCATGCCAGCTAGCGGTCTTCCCATGTCCTTCCCTTTCAACTCGGAGGTGTAACAGCACAACCCTTGTATAGTTTTTTTCTAAGAATTAGAACTGACTGCTCCTATCAGACATGTGATGTGGGCAGCAAGACCGAGACCAGAGCCGGTGACCGGCTTCCTGGCCTGCTTTCCTGGCCTTCTTGGAAACTGGATCCAGCAAGAAGCTGTGGGTAACCTCCCTGCCTGAATCTAGTCATCAGTCACCACATGCTCCCCCACTAGCTGCACATTCTTTCACAGACCATTAGCTGCATGTGCAAGTATAATGTTGTTACTGTTTGGGAGATGTTTGCTGGCTCCAACAGGAAATCAGTCCTTCCCTTGTTTACCTAAACTGCTGTGCCAAAATATAATGCTCCCTCTACCTAATGAAGGAGATGAGGGAGTTGAAAGAGAGAAGGTAGAGGAGAAGAAGGAAGAAAGCACTTCTTTATATTCATAGAACGTACCCCAGAGCATGTCTGTTTTTTACTAAGGAAGGGCTAGTGCTCGTGGTGTGGAGAGAGAGCTCTATTGTAGATCTGCCCCATCTGCCCCCATTCATTTTAACTTGGCAACCTTGGTTGTGAAAGTTTACAATCCTTGGACTTTATTTCTGGCCTCCTACCTTTCATCCCTTAACCTTTCCAGCCTGTGTTTCAGCACTGAGCCTGGGGTGGAACTGGGAAGCAGACAGGCGGTAGGCTCCTGTCTGATCAGAGAAGTGTAGTGGGCTGCATGTGCGTCCTGTGCATCCTAGTCACCAGCTCAGTGCGAGTGAAAGGGGTAAAGTTAGTGCGCTGGGAACTGCGAAGAATCAAAGCCAGTCTTGTCTTTTTCAGTCCATAGTGAGCAACCTTTATTGGCATTTGGGTGTCAGGCCTGTAAGGATCATCTCTTAAGTGTGTCTAAGTGGAGAAACGATTAAGAATCATGTCCAGGAAGACCATGGGATTTTATACTGCCTGAGCAAAAGCTTATCACAGTTGCATCAAGAGGGATGGTGGCCTTTTCTAGGTTTAGTCCTTAACTAAATTAAATACTCCCCTGCAGTTTACTGTCCCCCACTCTGAGACCTGTCTTATTTCTACCAAGGTAAGCAGGTTGTTTGACTGGTGTTCTTTCCATTGTGAAAATTTATTCAATGCAAAGCTCACTTCAGAAACTTGGTTGAGACCTGAAATTTAGACCAGTCCTGAGATGCACGGTGATTTTGAAGGGATATTTTGGGGCCTGTCAGGTATATGGCACGTAGTTGGTTTTTTTTTTTTTTTTTGGCAGAGGCCTTGTCAGGGGCCATATTACCCAGCAGTCTTTCTCCTTGACCTTCTCTTGCTGCTGCAGGAAGGCTCTATCTGGCCACTTCTGCAAACTTGCCCCCCTCTCAAGCACTCAGTAACTGGTGGCGTTGGCCCACTGGGAGATAAAGGGATGCCTGAGGCCTAAGCTTCCAGGGATATTAGAAACATGCATAAATGCAGTAAGATTAAGGTAAGGGTACTACAAAACAGAAAGAGTATGACAGGTGAATTCTAAATGAGGACAGATCAAGCAAGGGAATGAATTCACAAACCTCTCTGCCAGTTGTGACTTTGACACAAGTTTTGTTGCTTTGATCTTGTACAGAGCTAATTCCACCTCCTGTGTATGGGTCCTGTCTTCTACTCCTCCAGGACCTTTGCAAAGCACCCTTTAGATGGTGGACTGGGCCAGCCATCCCTAAGGAACTGATTGCTCCTGAACCAGGAACTTTGGGGCAAAATCCAAGAAGGATTGGGCCTCCATAGGAAGAAGAGTTTAGCTGAACAAAGCCTGGAGGTCATAATCTGTAAACCAAAGGCCCTTAGGGGACAGGCCTAGAGCCATCCCAAGGGAGCAATACCATCCTGGTTTGGTGATCTTGCCATCAAAAGGCTTCCTGAGCAGTTCTTGGTGCCCCTTGGCACTGGCCCTTTCCCTCTGAGTTAGGGTTCTGTAAAGGGCATGGCTCCAGTAAGCTGAGGTATCTGATGTGTGGGCAGCAGCTGGGAGTGTGCAGTGATGGCTTCAGATGAGGTTGTTCCTGAGACGCTGCTCCTGTTCCAGGGAGAGCTCTGCATTGGCTCTATATGAATCCCCTGTGGCCAAAGGAAAGCAGGTAAGTAGCCAACCCTACCACAGTCTCGCCCCTTTCCTGACAACTTCACAAAAAAAGAGAGAGACATCTGCTGAGCTCTTCCTTTACATCGGATCTGTCATGGGCACAGATCCTGACTGGTGTGTAGTTTCAGGGACATCAGGAAGAATAGGCTATTGGGAAGAAACAGAATAGGGCTATTGGGTGCTCTCCTCTGCTCCCTCCAGATTCATTCTCTATCCTGATTTGTCCTTTTTGTGTCCTGGAGAACTGAACTGTGCCCTAGATTGCCTCACTCTGGCTCCTTCATCCTCTGGTTTCTGGTTGATTTGGGTCAATGGGAAGCAACAGCAAGAGATTGCAGGGTGGAAGGAGAGAGAGGTTAGGGTATTCTGTTCTGGCAGTGATGGTCTACTCTAACCCCAGGCCAGGCTCTCCTCCACAGCTCTAGCTTTCATCTGACTCCAGGACACTCTCTGCCCCTTAAGTCTAAAGGTGAAAACAGTTTTCCACTCTTGGCTTACCCTGGATGTCTCAACACCTCTTACTTCCTTAGTCTCACTTGCACCTCTGTAAATAGTCCATTTATTAAATAACTCAGACTCTTATCCAAGTGTGCTGTCTCTTTTCTGCAAAGACCCTGACGGGTAAGAACCGCATTGTTTTTCTTTCCCTCCTCACTGTCCTGGATTCCTTCCAGCATGCTGCCAGCATTGTGGAGGATCTGCTGTCTCCTTACATGCAACCTCAGATTCCAATTCCAGATTCCTCTCATATTCCTGTCTCATTGAATGACAGTGAAATCTACTCAGTCACACAAATTTCTAACCTTAGACTATTTCTTCTGCCTTTTCTCATCATCATCCATCCGTTACCAAAGTTATCTTTTGAAACATAAATCTTACGTTTTTGTTCCCTTGACTGTAATTTATCAATGGTTCCCAGAAGCCCATAGGATAGAATCTATTCTCTTAGCAAAAACCATCATAACCCTCTCTGCAAATAACCTTAGTGGGTTTGAAGTGCAATAGAGAAAAATTCTGAGGTTGAAATTCCCTCACTGTCGTACAGCTAGAAAGTGGTTGGAGTTGAATCAGGAAGCCAGTGAAGCCTTTTGAAGCCAAATCCTATGGTCTTTCTCCTCCCTTCCCTGATTTCGTCCCTCCTTTGAAATCTAGCTCAGCTACCACTTCCTTCATGTGGTTACTTTCTGTCTCTGCTTGCTCAGCATTTATAGTTCATCCCAGTTTGGGGTACTCAGTAGTATTGGGGTTATCCATTTGCATGACTGTGTAACCTACTAGACAGTGAGCTGCGCATTGCACTCCTGTTTCGTTCCTTCTGCCTGCCTCAGTGTTCAACACAGAAGTAGGTCTTAATAAATGTTGGTTGACTGAATAAACCAGTCTGTTCCATCCCACATGCACCAAGTATGGATGTGAACACAGTACATAGCACATACAAACATTTTTAAACTTAAAGATGGAGGAATTGCTACCTTTCTTTATAGACAGGTAGAGCAACCACCTCCTTACTCTGCCCCCACTGGATCATTGCTTCCTCTTTTGTCTGATGCCACCACTCCCACAAGTGTCCTGAACCCTGTTCTCCGTGGTCCCCTTCCTGCAAGCAGTGATCAGAGCTGAAGACAGCAACATGGATCTGGGGTACTTCTACTTTTGCCTGTGAGGCAGTCAGCTTAGAATGAAGGCAACTAAGAAAGACCATGGGAAAGGGAAGGAAAAAATAACCAACTAGACAGGGGAAATCCTGACATGGCTTGAAGTAATAGGAAAGACTCTAGGAATGATGGGAAACTGAGTTTGCAATCTAAACAGCCCTAAGGACAAAAGGATATAGAAGTAGCAGCTGTTGGGTGAGGCTTGATAGTCTGATCAGTTTGTTCTGGAAATCCTACTGGGAAGATGTCACACTTATCCTGTTACACACACCTTCAAGTCACACATGGGTACACTTAAGAGTCTTCCAGCTCCCCAAGTCCATATAGGGCCGGTCCCCTAGTGGCTCACATTTACCTGTGTGGCAGTTGTGCAGCCAGACCCGCTGCCCATCATACTTGCAGCGGCACTGCATCATGTTGTTGGAGAAGTCCGACTCGGCCACTTCATATTTGGGATTCACAACCACCTGGAACAAGAGGAGGGGACAACTGAAAACAGGTGATCTGACTTCTGAGCGAGTTTATAGTGACTGTAATGTTTACATTTTGTGTAGTCCTACAAAGCATGCTTATTTATTTATTTATTTGCTTCATTAATCCTTGTAGTCAACCTAGGAGGTAGGCTTTAACATCCCTGTTCTACAGATGGGGACTGAGAAGCTGTGACTACCTACTGCCCGTTCAATCAGGGCTCAAACCCAGGTTCTCCGGATCCTGACTCAGTGTTCTTTCTCCTACAGCATACATTGCTCCTTCACGTGGCATACCTGCTGGAGACCCTGACCTTATGGCACTCTTCCTTCATTTGACCTCCGGAAAGTTTTTGGAACATTTGAAGGAAATAGAGTCTCTGTGGAGAGTCCCTATAAGCCCCCTTACCTGAAAAATATAGTCCCCGGGGCCCACATCTGTGATATCCACCCACTGGCAATCAATGTCATGCCGATAGGTGTCCCAGCAGCCAACGGTCACTCCCTGTTCTCCAAAGTTGGCACACGCATAGCGCCGCTGCAGTCCTATAAGGAAGAGCACTGAGTTATTGAGGCACTGGTTTAGGTATTCGGGACCAAGCACTTTGCTAGGTTGTTCATGTACTTTATCACTTATTCCTCTGACCAGCCTGACCAATCAGACCCTACATGCAGTCAGATTAGGGACCTGAGGTTCAGTTACCATGTTTTGCTGTGTATAATGTGCACTTTTGCCCAAGTTTTTAAGGGAGAAATAAGGATGTACATTATTCATGGCTATGATGGTTACAAAACATCGATGTGATAATTCTGTGTGTAATGCACACAAAAATGTGGGTGCACATTATACATGGGAGTGCATTGTACATGGCAAAATACAGTAAATAACCTGCCTCAGTGTCAGAGCCAGAATTCCTACTGACCATGAATCCAGCACTGTAACAAAACCCATCTGTGACAGAGGTTATTTCTTCGCATGCTTGCAGGGGTGTCCAATCTCTTGGCATCCCTGCGCCACACTGGAAGAAGAGTTGTCTTGGGCCACACATGAAACATGTAATCACACATCAATCTCATAATGTTTTAAGTAAATCTGTGATTTCATGTTGGGTCGCATTCACAGCTATCCTGGGCTGCATGCAGTCTGCAGGCCATAGGTTGGACACCCCTGCTCTAGTGGAAATCCTTGCTGGCCTAGGAAATGTGGTTGGAAGATTCCAGCTCTTCTGTGCTGATACATTTGTCCATCTGTCCATCCATCTAGCCCTCTAAGGAGGCATTGTTTACTGTGCCATTCCTAAGGGCTAGGAATTTTGGGCATGCAAATTGGAATCAGTCTATGCCCTCAAAGAATGTAGCAGAGATCAGACAGGTCTGCAACTATTATCTAAAATATAGAAGAGTTAAGCATTTTAAAACTGGTTTAAAGTGTTTTGGGAATGTAGCCCTGGCTGGTGTGACTCAGTTGTTTGAGTGCCAGCCTGCAAACCAAAAAGCCACCTGATCGATTCCTAGTCAGGACACATACCTGGATTGTGGGCCAGGTCCCTGGAGAGGGGTGCATGAGAGGCAACCACATATCAATGTTTCTCCCTTTCTCCCTCCCTTCCCCTCTCTCTAAAAATAAAATCTTTTTTTTTTTAAGTATGTTGGGAATGTAGAGGAAGTATTTAGAGACCTTCCACCTAAGATCTCATAAGGTAAAATATTGATCTTTCTGCATTGCCCTGGGTGCTGTTTATTAGTTGCCAAGCCAGAGTCTCCAGTGCCAAGGGTTATTGAGCAGGGAAGAGAGGAAGCTGACCCCAAAGGGGTGAGGAATATAACACGGGAAGGATATGCTGGCAGGAAATGACATACCTGTGGGGCAATTTGTATCCTCTAGACAGAAGCTGGCCTTGTGCCCTTCAGCCACCTTGGAGCCATTGAGAGTGAGTAGGTCATAGTGGGTGAAGACCTCAATGCTGTGGTAGTGCCTGCAGAAGAGGCAGAGCTGTCAGTCTGGCAACAAGAGATCATCCTCTGTGGGGAAGTTCTCAGGGAAGATTGAGGCACTAGGCCCCATCATTACCCAGAGGAGAATGTTATAACAGCAGGGCAGTGCCCTTGTCAAACCCAAGATTAGTGACCTGTGGCCTACTTCCTGGCTCCCCTACCCAGCAGCAAGGCACAGCCTCCCCATCACCTAGGATCTTAATTCAGGTGAGAAGTGAAGGCTCTGTCCTGCTAGCCTCCAGCAGACTGGTGCCTGGATTCAGGGCCTAAATGGGAGGTGGAAGGAAGAGGCACTTGTAGGGACCAGCCTAGAAGCTGAGCTGCTGAGGAGGGTGCTTACTCTGCTCCCTGTCAGCCTGGGAAATTGCTACCATTGTTTCCCATCCAGTTCTAATGACAACTCTGTTCATGCTATAGGGAAGGGTGCTTATTATCTCAGCGAGGCCAAGTCCCAGAGTCGCTGCCCATTCCTCTCAGCTTTCCCCGCCCACAGCTGTGTCCTAAAGGAAAACCACCACTTTTCCATTCTGCCTTTGTCACAGGCATTGTCTCTCCTTCTGTCTGGGCCGGACACTCCTGATTGGAAAGAATGCTCAGTGTCTCCTTTTAGTGCCAGTGTTCACACTCTCCTTTGAGGACCTTGCTTTTGCAGCTGCAGAAACCAGCAAGCTTTTCCTGCAGAGCCAGCATCTGGAATGGGATATCTAAAGACAAGCCTAAGGTTCAACGTAGATCCAGTATCCTCCTAACAGAGACCAGTTCTGCTGGCAGTAACTGCTCTGTTGGATGTCACTGTGGGAAATGGACCCCATTGAGCACCATCAGCATGGGGACATCCAGGGTCAGTGAAAGCGCAGTGCAGAAGGCAAGCTGGTGTCACCAAGACTCCCCATTGCCTCCTGAGTGCACACCCCTCCTGGGAAAGTGTGCCCGAGGCTGGAAAAAATCAGGCTGGTCTGGTCCCTGGACTCTGCGTTTTGTCCCTGTAGAGCCATGGCATGGGTGGGCACTAACCTGTGGCACTGGTGCCAAATCCAGCTGTGGCGTCCTGTCTTGGGACGGAAGTCTGCCCGGCCCAGGTTGTGGATCTGGGAGGAAAAGCGCAGCAGGCGCCGGTGTCCGTAGGGCCAGTCCATGTGGTCAGCAGACTGGGAGAGGCAGTTCTCTTCGTGGGCACAGTAGAGCAAGCTGAGTGGGCGGTCCTCCAAGTAGGCCGTCTCCTGCACTAGTTGGGCGTTCATCACGAGGTCTGGAGCACCTGGACCACAAAGGGCACGGTGGAGGTGCAAAGGCTGATGAATTGCTCAGTGCTCCTCCCTGTCACAGTGTTTCTGTTACCCTTCCCAGAAGCCACGGTCTCTACCATCGCTATCCCCAACTCAGGACGGTTCAGGGATGTGGAGATCCACAGCTGTTGCCATATAACATCAAGAGAGAAAATGTGCCTGCTCTCTGTGCTTGTACATGCAAAAACAGGGTTCCAGTTCAGATTTTTGGTGGAGGCATCACATGGGTGAGCCTGTGCACTAACTACGGTTTATTGGATGGGCATTGAGGGTGGGGGTGGGCATATGGCTGGTTTGCTATATAATGCCTGTACTGTCACGAAACATGCTCTGGAAATTCCTGTGGTATATTTTGCAGAGAGCCAGGGTGTGCCCACTGACAAACCCTAGAGTTCCCAAGGGAAAGAAAGACAGCTTTCAGAGAGAAGGAGAAGAAGACAGAATAAAGGAAAGAAATGAGAAAAATCACAGAGGGCAAAGAGGGATGGCCAGAGAAGTGGCAAGTTAGCTGTCCTAAACTGTTGTGAAGCCTCAAACACGTTCAGGAGCAGAGCTGCCATTCCAGGCAGAACAGAGAGGGGTACATGTTCTCAGGAAGGGGGGCAAGTGGGGAGCAGGCCCCCAGTGTGCTGTGAGCCTTGGTGTAGGCCCACTCCAGCATCCCATCGCCCTGCAGGGCAGGGTGTGCTGTAAGGTCCAGGGTTCTTCCAAGGGATGCTGGACAGAGAAAGCCCTAAAGCTTAGGGCTTTCATCCTTAAAGTTCACTGACAAAGGTTAAGGATGTATTGGCATTAAAGCTTGGCTGGGAAAAAGGTCAAGGGGCCACTTAGGTTGGTGCCAGCCTTTGGACTTGGGTAGGCATAGTTATCTTAGCACAGGCCTGGATGGCAGATGTCAAACAGATAGATGCTGCTGCCCCAGGAATTGGTGCATGGGACAGACCAATGCCTGAAAATGGTCCTGGCCTAAAGCCTTTTGGGTAAATCCACAGCTCAGGAGAACACACAGGGAACCGTAGGCCCACATGTTCTCACATGTGTGTACCCTCTGCAGCAGCTTTCATACTTTTTCTTCAATACAAACTGCACTAAGAAATATACTTCATGTCATGACCTAACACATCTACATAATTCCAAGGGAAAAAAAAACTGCCCTTACCAATATAACTCATTCTGTTGTTTTCTGTTCTGTTTATTTTTTTAACTATTGGCCATGTCACGGAAATGGAAAAATACCATTGTATATCCTTACATTTCCACATATCCTCTGTTTCAGTTCTTACAATAACTCCATGAGATGGGCAGGGCAGGGTTTGTATCCCTGTGTGAGCTGTGACTTGGCCACACACAGTTGGTAAATGGCAGAGCTGGTGTTCCAAGCCCAACCCTTCTACAACTCCCCCACCCTGCCGTCCTTGGCTGGGACCATCCCTCAAAGCCCTCCCTAAGGGAAGGAGGTGTAGGCTTGCTTCTGGGAGACCCTAGGCCTGCCTGCCGCAGTGTTCTGTGGGCCCTCCCATTACTCACTGTCTGTGCAGGAGACTCCAGCGGAGAAGCGCCCTGTGCCGTGGGAGCAGTGCACGGGCCCGTGCCTTTGACACTGCTGCAGGGCCAGCTCTGTGCCTGAGCAGCGCACCCCACTCATCACCACTTCTCCGGCCCCTGCTGTCCCCTGCCAGTACCAGGTGTCCTGAGAAAGCAGCCAGCATCACCCAGTCAGGGTTGAGAGGTGCCTTTGGGATCATCTCCCTGACTCCCGTCTGTGGCTTGGACACCATCACGCTATCCCTACCATGCTGTGCCCAGCCTTAGCCTGAAAATCTTTAGTGATGGAAGAGTCCGTGCCACTTTGGGCCTCTCCAATAGTAGCCATTTCTTCCATGTATTGAGGCAAAAATACACTGCCTGTGGCTTCCACCATCCCATGTGGTCCTGCTCCCATCCCTCTCCCACGTGGCAGCCAGCCCTCAGCTATTTGAAGAGGAGGGTCCTGTTCCCTTCCTGCCCACCCAGGCAGCTTGTCCCATTTCTCAGTCCCAGATGGTTGGTTGTATGCAGGGTTGGCCTGGTTCTCCAGGTTAGGTGTGCCCAGCAGTGCCCAGTAGGCCAGCACGGCTGCAGTTGAAGAGGTTTGTCCATTGCAGCCATGCCCAAAGCCTCTTGATTTTGTTTCCTTGACATGTTTGACTGTATTTGACGCTGTCCACTTATTTCTACCAGGACTGCCACTTGCCTGGTTCCAGCCAGCGTCATTTTCCACCTGGGCTCCTACAACACAATTTCCTGACTCTGTTTCCCTGTATTCACTTTAGTCCCCACCCCAACTGTTTTTCAAAGAGCAAGGAAGAAATCTTTTAAAAATCTGCACTGTTGGCTCTCAATGGTCTTGCCCCTGCCCTTGCCTCCTGCACCTACCTTCACACTTCACACCATTCACCCTTGAAAGCCACACTTCACCTCTGGTCCCTGATTTTCTCTACCAAGTAGAGCTTCCTCTGGTCTTCGCATGGGCTGTCTGTTCCTCCTCCACCTCATCTGCCTAGCCTCTGTTAGTCTTTCCTGCAGACACAATCATGTGCCTGTTGTGTGAACGCTGTATTAATGACCGCCTCCCTTCCTTGGCTGACTGTTCTGTGAGGCAGGAACTACGTCTTCATTCACCGCAGTATCCTCAGCACCCAGCATTAGATTGGCTCAGTTCCACTCAATAATTAATTGCTGAATATATGAATGAGTGAGTGAATGAATGGTTAGCAGCTTTAGCACAGGAAGTTTTAGAGCAAGGCAGGGACCTACCTTGATAGCATGGTTGGCGAAACCCAGGCCAAGCTGTCGGCAGGTCACCATGGCTTCATTGAGCCCCCAGTGGTCACTGCACACGGCCCCCCAGCGTCGGACCCCGTTCACCTCCACCTGTACCTCCACCACACCCTCCTCAGGGCTGCGCCCGCCAGCCAAGCGCACCTGCAATGGTCAGACATGGGTGAGGAGCAGGGCGGCCTTAGGAGGGGGGAGCTCAGGATGCCGAGGCCAGCTTGCTGTGCGGCCCTGATGGCACTCCCCTTCTCTGGTCTGCCTCCTTCTGTGTAACACGAGGACGCGTCACCAGAGAGTCCCTAATGTCCCCACCTGCTCCAGAAATCTGACTCGGAGAGCCTGTTCCTGGGGCTTCTATTCCAGGACTTGCCCTCCTTCTCCCTGAAATCCTACCGTTAATGACGACTTGCCGGTGGCAAAGGATTTTCTGTTGACAGTCCCATTCGTAGTGATACTGTGAGTCAGTTAACCCCGTTTTACATAAGAGAGGACCAGGATCAGAGACACCAGAGACTTGCCCGCAGTTTACATTAGCTTAGCGTGACACTTGAGCTCTGATCGCCCCTTGCAGCCTCTCCCTGACCACCCTGTGGCCCTCTGCCCTAGGCTCCTTTCGCAACCTCGCGGGGGTCCTGAGAAGGTATAATAGGAGAGCCTCCCACCTGAAGAGCTCCTGTTGCCCTGGGGGTGTGGGCCAGCCAGGGGAGACTCAGGAGAGGGGTGGCTTTTCAAGCTGACTGTAGCTGGGGCTCAAAGCAGCAGCACCAGCTGCCTCTCCTGTACCCCTCCCTGCTGGCTCCATGCGGTGTCCTGGGGCTATCTCAGGGCCTTCCCAGTCCCCAGCCTGACCCCAAGCCTGGACCTGAGCTCACCTGATTCTGGAAGCCCATGTTTGGGACATTGCACCTGACAGCAGCATCATTGTCATGTTGACAACCATTAGGGGCCCCTTTCAGGGAGGGGCATTCACTGATGGTCCGCTCATATCCCTTGCAGCGCACCTCACTCAGGTGGATGAGCCCCAGCCCTAGAGAGCAAGGGAGAGAAATGCCATGTGAGGGTCCATCTCTAGCCCCACAGCTGTGGCTTCCCCTCCACGGGGAGGGTGGGGGGATTTATGTCCTGGACCCTGGCACCCCAGGGTCACCAAGAGATGGACCAGTGGCATATCCAGGCCCTCCCAACCCACCCCAGTCCTCCTCACTCACCTTGGCCCAGCTGGGCCCCAAAGAGGGCCTCCCGGGCAGAGCCAAAGCCAAGCTGACGACACACGACGCTGGCGGAGACAAGGTTCCACCCGTGATCACAGACTGTACCCCACTGGCGGTTGCTGAGCACTTCCACCCGGCCCTCGCCGACCTGGGCCCCCGAGCGGAGGCGCACCCTTGGCTCCTGCTGGGCAAAAAGGGAGGGCCTCAGGGAGGGCCAAGGAGGAGGCACAGGGGCTGAGCCCCTGTGGGAGTCGGGGCCAGGCCCCTTCGAGCTGGGCAGAGACACTGACTCTGACTGCCCATAACTGTCACCTCAAGTAAGCTGTTTTCCTCAACCTCCCTTTCTTCAGTGACAAAAAGCCACGACTATTTGATGGTAAAGTGCCGTCCAGCAAACCTTAGGATTATTTCCCTGCATTTACAACCCTACCAGCTGGTCACCAGGCGAGTCCCTTCCTCTCACCAAGCCTCTGCTTCCTCTTTGTCCTTTGGGGTTAAACTACATCAGTGCTTCCCAAAGGGATTTGTGAAGCGATTTGAGAGACATGCAGGGACATGGTATTAATTAAACTGACTCACTGAGTGGGAAAGCTGTTTCCGCTGTATTCTCTTCCGCTCCTGTCTGTTTCATCCAGGAGACCACCTCATGGGGGCTGCCCTGTGTGTAACACCTCACCAGCACTTGCTCATTGCTCTTTATAACAAAGGGCCAGGCTCAGGTTCAATATGGGATATAGCTGCAATGTAATTACTGTTTGTATGGTTACTTTCTATTCATAGCAGGTGATGTCAGCTTTCCATTTATGGTAGGGTTATATATGGTTCCTTTTAAATAAATCCAAGGTTCTACCATTCCGTGTGGGGTGCTCTCCTCCCAGTTACACTGATACCTTCTTGATAGGGACCACTGTCCCTCCTCTCCCGCCTGTCCTGGAGCTCCTCCCCACCAGTCCTTCCCCAAAAGGCAGGGTCCGGCTGAGAGGGGGCCTGTGCCTCCCTGCTGGGGTGCAGACACCAGGGAACCCACCTCTGCCCTGGACTCCTTGTGCCCAGGCTTGGCTTTTGGAGGGCGGAAGCGGGGCCCTGCCACACAGCTGACCACAGTGTGCATGCCACCCAAGCAGGCTGGCTGTAGCTTGCCACGTGCTGGCGCCACCTGCACCTGGCATTTGGCTATGTGGGGCTCTGTCCCCAGGCAGTTGACCCGGTGGATCCAGAAGGAATTCTTCTGGGTCAGGCTCTTCAGCCTGGAAGACAGGGGAGACTGCGGGTGGGGGAGGGGTTGAGGGAGGCTCAGGACTCAGGAAGGCCAAGACATAAGGGAGTTGGGGAGGGGTAGGGAGGGGAGAGTGGGGGGGGGAGAAGAAAGGGGAGGGAAGGGAAAGGGAGGGGAGAGGAGTGGAGGGGAAGGGAGGGAAGGGGAAGGAGGCCCTTCATGCCACATCCTTTTGAATCCTTCCCCCAGGGTACGCTCCTCACCTAGACTTGGGATCCTTCATCTTCAAGTTCCAGACTTTCCTGGGTGAGAAAAAACAGGTGTGGTGTGGAGTGGGTGCAGAAATCCTACCTGGTCACCCTGGCTTTTCACAGTTGCCCTTGAGTTTGCACCGGACTTCA
The DNA here is from genome assembly GCA_004027475.1 of Anoura caudifer. NCBI lineage: Eukaryota > Metazoa > Chordata > Mammalia > Chiroptera > Phyllostomidae > Anoura > Anoura caudifer. The sequence goes on along the minus strand of PVKU01001842.1, from coordinate 210,095 downwards.
CAGTTTGTAAGCTCATTCACAGATCTTATTTCAGGGCTGAGCTTCACAGCAGCCCTGAGAGGGTGACCACCTCAGGACAACAGCGATCTGCACTTTACAGGGAAGGAAAGCAGGACCTAACCAGCCCCCTGGACTAACCCCAAAGTGGGGTCTCAGTGGGGTCGCTGGCCTGTCCCTGGGGCAGGCAGCCCCCAGCTTGCCCTCTCCACATTCCAGATGAAGGGGCACCTTTAGGAAGCACCCTGAAAGAAGGGACCAGGGGGAGAGGTCCCCTGGGGACAGGCGCAAATTGAAAGCCTTGCTGGTGGCGGCTGCCCACCCGGAGGCTATAATCAGGGCTGCCCTCCTCATGGGTGGTTCGAGAGTCAGCCAGGCTCAGAAGGCCAGTCCCAGGGGTGGGGGTCAGGGGCCTCCATGCTAGTCACCCCAAGGATGCAATGAAGTGGCTGGTCATGAGGACCAGGGATGTAAGTCCAGAGACACAGGACGGAGCGACTAAAACCGACAGGCGAGCAGGGGTAGACGATGACTCAGGTTTCTCCCTTGATGAGAAACATAGTCTTCACGGACACGGAGCTGGTAGAGCTGCGCCTGGCCAACCTCGACAGGCTGATGCAATCTTGTGACAGTCCCGTCACATTTCTGACAGAATGCTTAATGTCTGCTCTCTCAAACCTGCCCCACCCCACAACCCAACTGAAGCCTGGCTGGGATCAGAGCTGAGGAAATTCACTGGGGCGAAGTTGAGAATGCCTCACAGGTTGGACAGGTGACGCTCAGATAGATGCCCTCCCGAGGCCCTGCAGCTGTGCCGGCAGAGCTGAGAGCGGGGCTCAGGTCGTCTGTTTTTGTGGGCAGTATTGTAAGTATCTTCAGTGAAGTCTACTATTTAAATCAGGGACACAATTTTACATTCAGTGGTTGTTATTTTGGGAGTATTCTGTACTACAGCCAATTCTTTTTTATCAATTAGTTTGTGACCATTTCTAGGTATCTCCCAGGGTCTCGACATTCACCCTCACCTTCCTCTTACATATTCTGCAGGATGCGTAGCCCGGGAAACCCAGGAACATGGCTTGTTTGGGCCTGTTTCCCTCCCAGTCCCAACCCCCACCGCATGACCTGTCACAGACACCCAGCCTGCCAATCTCACCTCTGCAAGGTCCCACACGTGTCACACAGATGCACTCACACATGCGTGCAAACAGCCACTGTTCCCCTCGCCTCCCCTGTGCCCTCCACCTAGCTGCCCTCCTACCTGTAATAGTGGCTGTCGACAGGTGCCTCGCTGGGGAAGCCCAGCATCCCGCACACCACCCTGGTGTTGTTCCTGGTCCAGCCCTGGTCACACACCTGCCGCCAGTGCCCATCGTACCTCACCTCCACAGCTCCCTCAGTCACCGGACTCCGCCGCTTGGCACTGGCAAGGATGGGCTTGAGCCGCACCTCCTCCAGCCGCCGGCCCTGCAGGGTGCGTGGTCACCATGGGCCCTGGGACTCCTGCCCTTGCTGAACTCACTACAGGTCTTCATGCAGGAGAGCTGAGACTCAGACTCAGAGTGCTTGGAGATCGCCCCGCACAGCCCCCTCATTGGACAGGCCAGGAAACTGAGGCCCAAGCAGGGAGGCATTTACCCAAAGCTATGTGGTGAGCACAAGGCAGAACTTTGGTTTGTTTAGGGCCCTTTCCTCAACTCTAGAGAGAGTCAGGCAGATCTGTGCCCTCACTGGGGTCAGGATGGGAACCCTTGGAGTTTGGGCGGCTTTTACCAGGCATAGAAGGGGTGCCGAGGATGGGCAAAGACCAGCTGCTTGAGGTTGCCAACAGGATCCTTTGGCCCGTAAGACCCCCCACCCTAGCCCTGGGGTGACTTAGACCATGTCGAGCCCCCATCCTGGCCTACAGCACTTAGTGGGCCAGGGCCGGCTGTCCTCGTGGATGATAGGAGCCAGGACTGGCCCTGCCTGCTCCTGTTGTTTGGCTTGGGCTGTTTTTAGCTCAGGATTGTTTGTGCCGGGAAGAGGCAGCAATTGTGGCTGGCCTCGTGGGTGAGGCAGCCCCTTGCCCCCCTGCTGCCACCCTCATGGGAGCAGCTTCAGTGCTTCCCAGTAGGCCCAGCCTCTGCTTCCCTGGCCTGCTCCGCCTCAAGCTGGGACTCTCTGTCCATGCACCTGCTCTAGGCCTCCGACAGGAGTCAGGGCCCAGGAATGCATCTCAGCCCATGCTCTGCTCTCTCTTCCCTCCCTCCTCCAGGTTCATCACCCAGGAGGCTCCCTGTCCTCTGACCCAACACTTAACTCAGGCCAGGGCCTTGGAAGCCTCCTCACCTGGGGCCCGAGGGCATTGGAGACTCTCTCAGAAAGATAGCCACGCTGGCGCTGGGGATGACACACCACCCCGACATCCTCCGAGTGGCTGCAGTCACTGACGCCCCAGCCATTAGACTCGCACTGGTCCAGGGAGCTTTCTGGGCCCAAACAGCGCACATTGTCCAGCCAGATGGGTCCTGAGGGGGAGGGGGGTGATGCTCAGGGAAAAACACAGAGAGGCAGATCATGGGCTAGGATGATGGGCTGGATGGGACCTCGAAGTTATCAACTTTCCTCTTAAGCCCTAAGCAGAAAGTGGGATGAAGAGAAGAGAGGAGTTGGTTCTCCTGGGATCTTGATATCTAAAACCCTGCTTACTGCCTCCTCTTGGCATCCGGTCCTGTAGAATCTGTTTATAAAAAATGCCAAGTAGGTCTAGTAATTAGACTGACCTGTTTACCCATTCATCTATCTATTTATTCATTCAACATTGACTAAGCACCCACTGTGTGCCAGTCACTATGTGCAAGGAAGATGAGTATTTGTTTGTGCTAATGGCAATAGTGGTGGCCTCGTTGCCAGAACAAATAGGATGGTTGGAGCAGGGGTTGCTGGAAGCTGAGGCACTGAGGGAATGCCTCGTGGAGGAGGTCCTTTGAACGGGGTATGAAAGGACAACGTGTTCTGTTGGAGCCTCAGTGAGCCCAGCCCCTGAGAGAAGCCCACTACCATTTCCTTGTCATTTTCCTTGGTGGCACCAATTACTCACCCTCCCCTGGGCCATACTTGGCACTGTGGGCCCAGGTCAGGGCAGTCTCAAAGCCCAGCTGGCGGCAGGCTACTGTGGCCTCCCGGAGACCGAAGTTGTCATCACACACAGTGCCCCACTGGCCCTGGTGCAGCACCTCCAGACGGCCCTCCTCCGGCCTGCTTCCTGGGCCCACCAACCGTATCTTTGCAGTGCCCAGTGGTTGTGGCCTGCAGGGAGGGATCTGGTCCAGCAGCAGGAACAACAGGAGCTGGGAGAGGGTGTCTAGTGGCGACCACATCATGGTGACTTCAAGGGCAGCTGAGGCCAAAGCACCTGGGGAATGAGTAAGCATGACAGTGATTGCCACCTCTCTACCCCTGCCTGGCCTCAGGCCTCTTTTTCTGTCACAGACAAAGCATAGCAGGGCCCCTCCAAGTGTGTGTTTGTGTGTGTGTGTGTGTGTGTGTGTGTGTGTTTGGTGGGGTAGTGGGGGTGGGGGTGGTTCTGATCTTGATTGAGTCTGGACTCTGAAGTTAGTCAACTTGGTTCAGATCTACTATTCGTTGTCATGTGACCTTGAGAAAGTTTATGTTTAACCTTTCTGAGTCTCAGTCCCTTCACCTGCAAAGTAGGGATAGTTCCTGTCTCAAAGAGTGAAGTGCATAGCTCAAGCCTACCACATGATAAGTGCTCAGTAAACAGCTATTCCTGATAGTGTTACATGCAAATAGAGGAGGTGACCTACCCTTTGAGTCATGGGGGACCTCCCAAGTGCCCTCAGGGCCAGAAATATCCACCCCAGGGGAGCTGCCCTCACCTTGCTTTTGATGTTCCCAGCACCCTGGCCACCCAAAGCAGAGCAGGCACACGGAATGCTGGAGTGGAAAGGATCATTTGAGGGGAGTACGGCCTCTGCCACTCACTGGCTATGTGGCTTAGGCAAGTGTCCTAAAGTCTCTAGGCTCTAATTCTTTATTTTGAAAGTGAGGTGGTTGAACCAAATACAGGGTGGGGCAAAAGTAGGTTTGCAGTATGGAAAAATAATACAATAATTAATCAATAATAATAGAAGAAGAATAAACTCTGTGTTTCACGTACTCACAGATGTCAGCCTGCTTTTGTCCCAGACTGTACTGTCTAGTATGTCCTTTGGCTGGGATAGTCCATGACATCCTCAAGCCCTAGCTCGAGGTCCGTCTAGGTGCGTGATTTCTACATTGATTCAACAAACATACTAGCTTCGGGCCAATTATTAGGCCAGGTGCTGGGACACAGAAATGAAAATGGCAACGCTACTCCCTGCCCTCATGAAGCCCAGAGAAGAGGAATTAGGGAAGGCTTTCAGAGAAGGGGCACTTAACCTGGGCCTGGTCAGATGAATACCCGTTCTCCCAGATGGGAAAACTTGGCATTCCGGGAAGAGAGAACAGAATGGGTAAAGAAGGAAAGAGGCGATGATGAAAGTTTGTGCAAGAGCACGAGGGGACAGAGGTGGAGGGACATGCTGGGGCCAGATGATTAAGGGCCTTGTGCACCACGAAGAGTTTGTCCTTCATCCTGCAGAAAGTGAGTGGTGGTGGGAGGGTTGTAGGCCGTGGCCATCCACAGAGAGAAGGCTGCTGTCTTCAGGAGGCTGTAATCAGATGCTCTTTGGGTCCTTAAAAGGGGCGGGGTTGGGGGCTGGTCCTCTCTCCCTCAGACAGGAGCCACCCTGGTCCTGGGGCCAGGGCGGGGCAGGAGCATTGAAGAGACAGTTGGAGCTGATTAGAGCTGTCAGAGTGTCTGTAGCCATCAATGCCCAAGTTCCTCCATTGCCAGGCTCTGCTGCTGTTGGGAGCTGAGGCTGCCTGGAGCAGTGGATGGGGAAAGTGGGTGCTGGGCTGCCTGTTTAGTGCTTGCATCGTAAGAGACCATGTTGTCAGCGGGCCCCCTGGCACTCCTTTCCCCACAGGCTGGTATTAGGCTGAATCACACATCCCTTCCTGTACGCAGCCCCACTGTCTCCAGCTGCAGCCCTCCTGCTTTGGCCGGCCCAGGACTGGATTGCCAGATGGGCTGGGAATGCAGCTCCACTGAAACAGGGACTTTGTGGTGTGCCCCTACTGCCCAGAATAGAACCAGGTGTGCAGGTGGCACCCAGCAAACACCCGTGGCTGCACGGGTGGGAGGTGAGGCAGCACAGCACCGAAGGGCACAGACTGGGAGTCAGACTGCTGGACCCACAGTCCACCTCTGCCAGCTGGTTTCTCGGTGGTCTTGGGAAAGTGACTTAATTTCTCAGAGACACAGTTTACTCTGTCAAATGGGAATAATGCAAGTACCTACCTCACAGGATTCTTGAAGGTTAAATGAATTCATACACCTTAAACCCTCAGAAGAGCAAGCTCTCCAGTGACAGTTACTATTAGTCACAGCAGCTGGAATAGCTACTATAGAGCCATTGGTCTAGGTTGGTCCTAGCTCCTCTTTGGATAAAGAAGGAATGGAAGCCACATTGGAACACAACAGAGAGTTCTTGGTACCCCTCTTTGTGACATTCTCCAGCTTTGCCTCTTTTACCTCCGAGTCCTAGGTTCTCCTGCACCTCCTGAAGCCCTGGGTTGCCTCTTCCCCTTTCTCAGCACTGAAGCCTTGTCCTGCCTTGACCCCTCCTGTACTTTCTTTCCAGACTTGAACACTATTTTCTTCACCCTCTGTGGGGCCCCCAGCTAGCTGTCACCATGAGCAGAGTGTTCTCCCCTGCGTGGGATGCCCCCATTCTCTCCTCCAGCACCCCTAAAGAGGAGGTAGCTAGCTAGGGACTGAGCCAAACTAAAGTCACTGTGTGTAGGGACCTTCCACAGATAACAAGAAAGGATGGGAAGGATTGGGCTCAGGATTCTCCAGCTTGTAGGACCCAGTGGTTACATCGGGTCTGACCTGAGAGTGTACCCTGCTCCCTGTCCCCAGGAGTCAGGCTGCTCCTCACTATGCCACCAAATTGTTATGTGACTTGAGTCAGGTGCTTTCCTCTCTCTGAGACGGGGTGGCCCTGGGGCTACCTGACATGCTCCGATGGGCTGTGGAGTAGGTTGGGCAGGTCCGCCTGTGGGGCTGTGGCTGGTGTCCCACAGCATCATGGAGGTCTTATTAGAGGCTGTGGACACTCCTGGGCCAGCTGGCTCCTTCCCCTCCAAGGGGCCTCCCTGGAGGCAGGGGTGGGCTTCTGCTGTGGACCCTGGGTGCTCTGTCAGAGCAGCTCCCTTCCATGAAAGCTGCCCAGGAGGTGGATGGGCAGTAGGGGGACCTGAGAGTCAGGCACAGGGGGAACCCCTCTTGTGAGCCTTCCTGCCCACTGCAGGTCGCTCTACAGCTTTGGCTCACACCAAACCTGTCTCCTCGCATTCCCCAGTGTATCCTTCAAATTCCCAGCCACCGAGACTTTGCTGTCACTGTTCCTTCCACTTGGAGCATCCTTTCCCTCCATTTCAGACCAGTAAATTCCTACAATACCCAGCTCAAATGCTACCCATTCCATTAAGCCTTCCTAGATCCCTCCTTCCTAGCACTTGGTATGTTGGCTTCCTGTCTCCATAACCAGTCTCCACAGTGTCTCCTCATAACAGGTCCCCCAGTGCTGAGCACAGAAAGGAGGACCAGGCCGAGCGAGGAGCCTCCTTTAGAGAAGGAAACAGCCTCAAAGTGGCAGCTCTTTCCCCACTTGAAGGAGACAGGGTGAGGGAAAGGATGGGAGTGGAGGCTAATAATAAGTATTACTAAATAATATAAAAATATTTATTGAATACTTATCTCCACTTTACAGATGAGAAGATGAAGCCCAGAGATGCTAAGTAACTTGCCCAGCCAGGATTCAAACCCAGGCAGACTGACTTTACAAGCCAGGCTCTCAGCCATGACAGATGGAGGTTGGAGGAGGGGGAAGAAGGAAGCGAGGCAGGGAAATGAATGAAATTCCACCCTGTTGCTGGTTGATTTATGACCCGCTGTGGTGTGCAGACACTGGGGTAGGTGCCAGTACTCCGTGCAACCAAATGACAGATCCAGGACCCTGCCAGCTTGAAGCAGAGAGGTACCTGCTCTAGGTGCTGCTAAGGGTCTCCGGTACCTGGCCCTGCTAGGGAGGACTAGAAATGCCCAAAGGTGTCAGGAGGGAGCACTGGGGATCTTGTCCTGGTGGGCAATCGCCTCTGGGTCACTCCGAGTTCCTTCTCTACCTCTTTGAAAACGAGGTGGGGCTTCTCCTTTCAGCCCTGTTACTATCCCTGGGATCACCGATTACGGTGACCTGAAGCAGTGCCAGCCAATGGTCTCTGAGCTCTACCTGTCCAGGCATAGGACATGTGGGAGTTGAAGCCCTCAGCCCACCCTCCATTCTCTGCCTGCCCCTCCCTTTTTCCTCTCCCCCTCCTTAATCAGCTCTGACCTCCTTAGTTGGAGAGCCTGGCTCTGCCCTGCCTCTTTGTCCCCCAAGGCACAGGAGTGACATTTGATTCTGCCTCACACCTTCCCCTGCCTTCTCCCTGGGTGAGAAGGCAGCGAATGGTTACAGTTAGCCACTCACAAATTAGACACGCAGGCACCCCGAGGCCAGGGCAGTCTGGGGCCAAGTTCCTCAACTTGGTGACTTCTGTTGGAAGCAAGCTGGTAAGCAACTGGAAGCTAGGCTAACTGTCCAGGGACCCACATCCCTCCCAGGGCCCAGCCTTCAGGAACCCTCAGAGGCTTGCAAACCCACAGAGAGACGGAAGTAGACAGACTTACAAGACAGCTACAGACAGACCCAGGGCCAGAGCCAGGGCCAGGCAGGGGCTCACCAGCTGGAGCACAGATGGTCCGGGGTTGGGCAGGCGCTGCAGCGAAGCAGCGCTAACAGGCCTCCTGGTATGCCTGGGGCCCTTTTATCCTGCTGGGCTGCGGGCACCCCCGACCCAGCAGGGCGTGGAGCAGGCCCCGCAGGCCCCGCCCCCGGGCGGCCCTGGAGGAGGCCGGTGCCCCGCCCAGCGGCCCCTCAGCCCTGCTCCCCTAGCAGGCAGGCTGGCCAGGGTGGCGGGATGCCAGCCCTCAGAGGCTGTGTTCGTGGCCTCACGGGCCTGGGGAATCCCGAGTTCAAGTTGCAGGGGGTCAGGGGGGAAGAACTGTTTTCTGTGGAGGCAACTGGCGCGCTGCAGCAGGAGGGGTGGTGGGAGGATCTGAGTTCCAGTGAAAGGACAGTGGCTGGGCGCCAGAGGGCTGCATCTGCCGGAGTGCGACTTCGGCCTCCCGAGTCCCTGCGCGAGCGAGACAGGCAGGCGCAGCTTCCTCCTCTGCAAAATCAGGTGATAGGCCCACGCCCAGAGTTGACATGGGGATTGCATTCTGTGGGTCCCGGAAAGGTGCCAGCGGGCCCTTCCCATGGAAATGCCTCCCAGTCAGACCTAGGGTGGACAAGGCAGGCTCCCTTCTGGGGGTGTGGACAGGAGTTCGGGGGTTCCGTTCAAATGATCCAGATAATGTGGTGCAGGTGTGCTCTCTCTGGAGTAACAGGTGGTCCTCTGCATTGCCCTAGTCCCTCCAAGCTTATTCCATGGGCTTGAAGGCTCTATTCTGCCCATTGTACAGTTGACAACATCAAGTCCCAAGATACACGACTTGCTTCCCAAGTCACCAGGAAAACTTAAATCCTCCACTACCATTCCTTACAGAGTGGAGTGAGGCGGTCCCGACCCTTGACAGGCTTGTGACGAAAGGTGTGTGTGGAGGGTGGGATAGGGAGAAGCTATGGAATAGGATGAAAGTAGAAAAGGCTAAAGGAGCAGAGTCCCACCAAATTAGTTGAGCACCCAGGTGCCAGTGTCTTTCCTTCACAATCTTTTCCACAGTCCTGGTCCTTCCCAGGGCCTCAGTGCCCCCATCTGTGAAGTGGGGAGTTCTAACCTCCCATCTTCTTCCCCAGGCTCAGGGGAAGAAGTACAGTTTGGTCTCCCCTCCTCCCCCTGCCTTGCCTGAGTGTCATTCCAAAGGCTCGTTCATTCGGGGAACCTGTATTGATTTTCACGGGGTGCTGGAGTGCCAGATACAGGCGGGGGGGGGGGGGGGCGCGGGGCGGCGGGAGGGGCCCTCCTAATCCCATCAGAGAGGCAGATGTGTAAACAAACACCCCCACAGGCAGAGATTGATTAGGGCTAGGATGGCAAGGTGGGCCTTTCTGATCCCTGGGTGACACACTGACTTGGCTGCCAGAGGACTGCCATCCACCCCTGGCTGCCCATGTCTCAGATGTCCCCCCAGTGCCCCTGCCCTGCCCCAAGTGGGTCCAAAGCATTCCCTGTGATGAATCAACAGGAAAGAATGCTCCCAGCCTTGGGTCAGTAGCAGCAACAGCAGCAGCGGCCTGGCCCCTCCCCCAGGGACAATGAGGCAGCTATGGGCTGTGGTGCCAGGTATGCCTTGGCCCCCTCCCCATGCCTAGCCACCTCTCATACCCAGCCAGCAATAACACGGAGGGCTCGGAAACGTGGTGGACCCCGCCTGCTGCCAATCACCAGCCTGGCCTAGCCGCCCAGTGCTAAAAATACCCTGGAAGCCAGAGCTGGCCCAGGTTAGAGCCCAGTGAATGAATGGATGTTGCCCGGAAGTCCTTTAATGGCAAAACTCTGGGCAGAGGCTGAGGCTGGGGAGCAGTGGAAGGAGGGATCTCCCAGGGGGTCCCTGTGAGCACCTTTCCTTGAGGAGTGAGGGGCCCAGGCCTAGCCCTGTAACTTACTAGTTAGTGGTGGGGTTGTCTCAGCTGAGTGGCCATCCCCTCATCCTGAAATGCTGTTGCTGTGGCGGTCAAATGGGACAATCCCACTCATCGTAACAAGCGTCGACTTGATGGAGACTGCTGGCCTCCTTTGTGCCTGACTGCAATCACGGCCGCAGCAGCATCGAGACCCTGGCTGCCCTCCTGATATCCTGGTCTCTGTCCATCTTGACTCTGGGAGCCCCTCACACTTACTCATCTCTAAATCCAGATTCCCTCACAGTTCTCGACAAGTGCTGGTGGATTGAATAAATAAATGGGTCTGCTTTGTGCTGGTCCTAAAGCCAGAGCTGGGGACATGGACACAAGCCAGATGCGATCCCTATCCTTGGGGAATTTTCGGAGCTGTAGGGGAGAGAGACCCAAAATCAACCAACCGACAAGGCATTGTAGTCACCCTAACAGCTAGCAGGGTGGAGCAGTTTTCGATCTATTATTTCATTTAAGCCGCATCAAATCACTATGGATGATACTGTCATCGCCCCCGCCTTTACAGATGATGAAACTGGGTCACAGAGAGGTTACATGATTTTTCCAAAGTCACACAGCTGTTACTGGCAGAGGGTAGCAAGTAGTAGACTGCAATGGAAGCACAGGGCTGTGAGGGTCCAGAGGAAGGAAGTCGGAGGATTGAAGGCTTCATAAAAGAAGCAACTTGGAGAATGAATATGATTCACTAGGTAGAGAGGTGGGAAAGTGGGGCGGTCACGAATACTGTTTTGGAAGCCGTAGAGCACTCTACAGATATCAGGAGTTATCCCATCTTCCCTCACCCCTCGCCCAGAGTCCTGGGGTGTAAGCATCACCATCTACCCACCCACCCCACCAGGGTGAGGAGCTGGAAGGTTGGACAGTAGCTAACATGAATCTCTCTGCCGTGGGGTATTCCGCAGCCCCCACCCGAGTCAGAGCCTGTGCTTTCCTCCCAGGAGGGGAGGTCAGAATCTCCTGCAGAAAGCTGTGACCTAGGATGGTACCAGAGGCATGCAGGGAGAACCCAGTTAGGGTACCCAGTGCCATGTCTGCTGAGAAAACCCCCCATCCCCCCCACCCCAGTTACTTTCAACACTTAGTCAGACCCACCTCAGACTCCATGTGGAGGAAGTTACACGGCTTGGTGATCAGGGGCCTGGAGTTCTAGTTCTGACTGTCTGAACTCTGTGGCTCAGGCAGGTCATTTTGCCAAGCCCAGGGTGCAGCCTCCTGCATTTGTTTGTTTTGCCTTCGTACCCCTGCCCCTCTGACATCCAAGGTTCCAACTGCTCTCCTCGCCTCCCTGCATCCGGGCTTCAGTAAATCCTACACAGATTGATCTCCCTAATGTGTGTCATGTCCTAGCTCAAGAATGGTCGATGGCTCACTATTGCCCCCAGATACGGAGACCACTGTTTCTCCTCCTGTATCGTCTACTCCTTTCTTCTTCAGACTTCAGTTTCCATACTCTACTTATCCTTCAGGTCTCACTCAGGTTCCAACTCCTCTGTGATTCATCCATGAAACTTTGAATGAATGCCCTCAAAGTATAGGTGCTGGAATAGGAGCCAAACAGGACACAATCCCTGCCTGGTGTGCTCACCACCTAGTTGGAGAGATGGCTCAAGGACACTGCAGTGGCGGGAAGTGGCCTGAAACCAGAAAGCAGGACTAGTGGGGAGAAGAGACCCTTTCGGCACAGGATGGGCTTTTGCTTTGCTGAGAGCTGTTTAACCAGGCACTTTTGTTCAGGGGTGGGGGTGGGAGCTGAGGGGAGTTTAAGAATCTTATGGGTGGAGGAGCGAGGAGGTGGAGCCTAGCAAGGCTGGAGGTGCTAGCCAAGGAGGTGGTCCCTGGGGAGAAAGGAGCGATGGGCTGGCTGTGGTAAGGAGAGGAAACCGGGCGAAGAACAGAGATGGTTAAAGAGAAATGCATGAAGTTTTGCATTGTCACAATCCCTCACTCCTCTGAAAGCTTCAGAAAAATTTCCATTCCTCAATGATGGTTGCAGCTGGATGGGCCCACCCCAACATTTTCAGGGCCTGGACCTCATACCATATGTCCAAGTGTCTAAGAGTCAACATTCAAACAAATTCATTGTCAGATGAAACATGGTCTTTCCTCCTGCCTTGACAAACACACCTTTGGAAAGACCTGGAAGGCCACGTTTGAATGCAGCACTTTCTACCTCTTGGAGTCCTGTGCAGAACATGTTATTACAGTGAGTGCCTGCCTCTGGCCCCGAGCCCCCATGTGGCCTGCCCTCTGCTCCCCCCCTCACAGCAAGGGCCCCTCTGCTGGGACAGGAAGCGCACATAACAGGCTCTGTCCAGACCTTCACAGCAGCTGCCCTTTGGCCACCTTGAGTCTGGGGATGCAGGCTGGAGGCAGCGTCTGCACTCAGAGGAAGGCTGGGAGCAGGCTCCGGCCTCTTGGGTCAGGATCGCTGGAGTACAGGTTTGGAAATGAGCTGAGGGCTCCAGGGAGCACATCCCTTGGCCTGGGAACTCCGTGCTCTGTGGAGAGGGCACAATCGGACAAGGGCCACAGTGATGCCCTCTAAAGCATGAGGGACCAGAGCAGGGACCCCTTTGCTGAGACCTAAGGACAGTTGTGGGGGTGAGAGGCAGGAGGTGTAACATGAAGGTAGGAAAATAGCTTGGAGGTGGTTTCTGGTGGCTGGGTGGGGGCGGGGAGTGCAAGTTGCTCCAGTTATATTTAGAGAGCAGTGAGCCGTTTAGCCCCAGAGCCAGGAGTGTGTGTGTTGCGGGGGGAGGGGATGTACTGGAGCTTTCCGAGGAGGGTTGGAGGTAGAGGTTGGGTTCGATCAGAAGTGGGCTGTGGGAACCTTAGTCTTTCTTGGTGCTCTCTTGAGTTGGCATTTAACTCTGCATAGATTTGTATCTTTCATTGAAGGAGGTGGAGTCTGGGGAGGGAGGTGGACAAGGAGGATTTTTATAAACTGTAAGCTGTTAAAAGTCGGGGAACCTGACTTAGACACCCCCAGTCACACCTTTGCCCCTGCCCTTCCCCCCAAGAAAGGCTCTAAATTTGGTCAGAGGTTTGTGTGTTCAATTTGATTTGATACCAGCAGCATAAGGCTCATCTCTGCCCCACAGCATTCTCCCCCACCCCCACCCCCACCCCCACCCCGACCCCACCAGGAGATACAGGCTCTCACCTCCTTACTCCGTTTCCCATCTTTAGGTCCTTGCCCGAGGAAGGCCCTCCTCCTTCCTCTAGACCCCGCCCCACGCCCTGCTGTGTCCTGCTCTCTCCCGGCTTATTCATCAGCCACACACCCCTCTCTAAAGATTTCCCCAGTTCTTCTCCAGTTCATTGGGAATTTCGCCCTTTCCCATTCTCCCTCTGCCCCACAGTGCCACCCGCAAACCCCAAATTTCCCTGTGTCAGCAGCACATTTCCTGGACAGGCTCCTGTTCAGGTAAATTAAAGTCATCAGTTCTGGGGGGAATGAAATGGATTGAAGACTCTGTACCCCAGCACCGACACCCCCAAGGTCTCTTCAGAAACTTGCATAAGTCCACACTGACCTTCTCACCCACCAGTAATTGAACCTCTTTTTCCTCAAGCAACACCAGACAAGTTAAATTAAAAAACATTTCTTATTCCGCACTGTTTTCCTGGGTCTTTCAAACGACTGACACAGTGAGTGCGTTGCTCTCCCAGCGTCCCACAGCAGATGGGCCGGCAGGCTAGCCTGGGGGCCCTGTAGCCTGGGGGCCCTGTAGCCGGCACTTCTCCCCCAGCCCCGGTTTTGCCTCTTCTTAGCTCCTGTAGGAGGATTGTTGACTATTTGGGGGAAGAACCAAACTGGAGGCTGAAGTGTTAGGAGCCACTTGTATGTAGCCTGGGATCTAACATTCGTGCATTATCTGGAATTAATCGAGGCATGGGGGGGGGGGGCGAAAGGCACATGCGACCTAAACAGAGTTTTGTATTCTCTTGCATCTGAGTCTATTGATTTACAGCTTTGCAAACATCTTAAAGGTTCTTTAAGTGAGGAACTGGTTTTATCTCCCCAGCTAGAATATAAAAGATCATTCAAGGCTGGGACTGACTAGACTCTAGAGGGTTAATTTTCCTGTTACCAAACAGTATTGGCTTCCAGGAACCAGGAGGGGGCAGCAAGGAACTGTTTGGGTGGGGAATTTTCTTGACCTAGCTTGTTGGAGGGAGTGGGGTAAGGGGGCACCAGGATAGAGTTCCAGGGAAATCTCTGGATAAAGCAGGAGCTGAGCCAAGGCCAGGTCCAGAGAGCTGGAGGCAGGATGGGGGATCCATTGGCATAAAGGCCAAACCAGAGGTGAGGGTGAGGGTACAGGGGAGAGAGACAAGCCCACCGGAAGGCAGGGCTAATCTGATGGGCCTGTTCAGAGAACAGAAGACAGGGCAAGAGGCAAGCCTGGCAATCTCACACTCCAGCCCAGCGGTTCTCCGACTGTGGTCTTAGACCCGTAGCATCAGCATCACTTGAGAACCTGTTGGAAATGCCAGTTATCAGGCTCCACCCCAGACCTGCTCATTCAGAACCTCGGGGTCCCAGCATCTGTGTTTCAATAGGTCCTCTGGATAATTCCAACTCCTGCTAATGTTGGAGAACCATCTCCCTTGACCATGCCTTTGGAAAATGTTTGCATTGACAGAGTCTAGATGCCTTTTCCCTTAGTCCCATCCTGTCTGGTGGGCTCAGCCTTCTCAGGGACCCTCTTCAATATGAGGAGTCTCCTCCATTTGTGAAGAACTGAGACTTTGGGGGTCACAGCCTTCTATATCCCAGTTATTCCCAAATAGATTTTCAGTCCCTTCATGGTGGGGTGGGAGGGGCAAGTCTTCTGTCCTACATAGAGTTCTACAAGGACCTCTGTGTCCCCAAGGAGTATACCACGGCAGGGTGGGGGTGTGTGGAGGGGGTCCTTATTGCTGTCCTCAGGGAGCCCTGCCTGTGCTGGGCCAGGATTGGGCGGTCAGGCCGACATCTAGATGCTGACAGGATCTTCCTCCATGACAGGATTTCCACCATCTGCTCAACGTCACAAACACCCACACCTTTGTGAACACCAGACTGAAGTCTGAGATCTGGGAGGCCAGTGTGCCAACAGGTTTCTTGCTATCCCTCAGCTCTAGGCAGGCCAAGGGGACCTGGACCGTGTGCCAATGGCTCTCTCCTTCCCCAGCTGCTGGGCCTGGCTTTCGCTGCAGGAGTAACTCCTGGACCATTCTGGACACCCCCGTGGTCACAGAGGAGTTAACAGCTGCAGGACTGTTGATCTGTTCACAAAGGAAACTGCCCGGAAAGGACAAGAGAAACTTCATTTCCTAGCCATTAACTAAAAACCACTTTTCTTAGGACAGCTTGACCTTTAACATGTTGACTGAACTATCCAGAAAAAATGTAGATAAACGACATCTCCTTTTAGCACTGAGTGCTAGTAAACAAGGCGGAAGGGAAGGAATCCCACCCAGATATCGGCAGCAACTCAGTGTCTTAGGGGGAATGATGTTCTCCCCTCATTACCGATGAATGAGCTTCAGCTCCTGCCCACCAGCACGTTTTGAATTACTGTCACTGTGGTGAGCTGGTGTGATGGGAACTTGGTGTACTGCCTTATGCCCTTGGCAATGATTTGTAAACCAGAGCCAACAGGTGAAAGTGTTTCATTCCAGTTGGGATGTTATCCTGGGCTAAATATTGGGCATGGGTCCATCGTATGTGTACAGAGAACACTTTGCTAGGCACGTAGGAAACACAAAGAGGTAAAAACACAGCTCCTGTCCTCAGTGTAAGTCACATAAGTCATAAATTATATTTACATCATTATGTGAATGAGATCATCCAGTGAAATCTGTTTGTATAGATGAGATCATTTGTTTGCTTATTTGTCCAACATATTTATGAGCACCTATATTATTTACGTAGCCACTTTGGGAAATCTAGAAAAGTAAATATGACCCACATTTCCCAGGCTGGGGCACGCTGGGGTCACACTCATGGTAGAGGCTGAGTGTCCCAGGTCCTGGCCTCTCTTATTCAGGTAGCACTTCCTGCACCACCACCAACCCCGTTCGAATTCTCAGTTTACATCCAGTTTTCAGGGGGTGGTCAACATGTGCTCTCATAGACCAGGCTGAGCTACGCTTAGATGGCAGCATCTTCCATAACCCCAGCTTTGCACCCTCCTCTCCCCACCACTGATGTCCGTCACCGGAGATGCTTCTTGAAAAATGTTTCAAGTTGTGTGGCTAATACTCAGTGCTTCCAGGCCTCCAAGGGCACGAATGATGAATATTAGGTCTTTTGTTGCAGCCCCACAGTTCCCTGAGGCTTTGTTCATTCTTTTTTTTAAGTCTACTTTCACTATATGGTTCAGATTAGGTAATATCTATTTTTCTAGTTTTGAATTCATGGGTTCTTCCCTCTGTCCTCTTCCCTTCTGTTCTTAAGCTCATCCACAGACATTTAAAATTTGATTATTGTATTTTTCTGTTCTAAAATTTCCTTTTGGCTCTTCTTTGTATCTCCTTTTTTTCCTGAGACTTTATTTGTTTGCTGAGACTTTTTATTTTTCCATTTGTTTCAACTGTGTTTGTGTTTGTTGAAGCATTTTTATGATGGCTGCTCTAGAATCTTTGCTAGATAATTCTAACGTCTCTGTCACGTGGGTGTTGGTCTCTCCTGATGGTCATTTCATTCAGTTTTAGAGCTCCCTGGTTCTCAGGGTGATGAGTAATTTTGGGTTGAAACTTGGACACTGTGAGTATTGCGTTATGACCCTCTGGATCTCATTTAAAACTTTGGTTAAACTGGCTTTTCTGAGAGCGCATCAGCAGGGGACAAGTGGGTACCACCTGTTACTGCTTGGTCAGGGTGCAAGTCCAGGTTTGCCATCCAGCCTCCCTGGAGTCCTGAGGGGAGGGCTCCTCATTATAGCTGGGTGGGGGCGGCTGAGCAGCTCATTGAGAACCTCCATGGATTCTTCCTTGGCTGAGAGGGGCAGGAGGCCTTGTCACTGCTTCTCATGTGGCCCGCACTGACTTCACAGGTGGGGGTGGCCTTGCTACCTCCAGGTGGTGCTGAAAGTCCTGACCTTCCACTAGGCCTCCTCTGACACCATCCCAGTGGGGAGGGCAAGCGGTGCCTCCTTCTTGTTGGACAGGAATGGAGACTCAGGTTCCATGGACACTGTGGGAGGGGTGGGGGTGAGGATGGAAAGAGGCTCATTACCACTCAGTGGGATCCCAGTCCCAGCTCAGGGATACCGCCTTTCATGATACCACCCTGCTTGGGTGTGGGAATTAGTATCTTGTTGCAGCCTGGTGAGGGTGGAAGTCCTGGCTCTGCACGAGGCTTTTGCTGGGAGGGGGGGTATGTTCTTTAGGTTGGAGTTGGCGGGGGTGGGGGGGCTGGGGGGGTGAGGGGTGCCACTCCCTCCTCATGGCATTTGCTGGAGTAGAGCAGTTACTGTCTAAAGTTTCCTGTCTTGATAGGCTTCCTACTCCTCTGGCTAGAGAAGGAGAGTAGGCTTTTGTTGGGACTTTTGTGATCTGTGCCCATTGGCACTGCCAGGTGTCTGACTTCCTCAGCAACGAGTCTGGGACATGTGAGGCAAAAAGGATTCAGGAAATTCAGTATCGGGCTGTTCCTTGGGTCCCAAAGTCCCTGGCTTCTCTGCCTTCTCCTTTCCACTTTTCAGAATCTTATGGGGTTTTTTTTCAGCACAACATGTAAGGTTTTAGTTGTACTTAAACTCACACTGAGTGGGAGGGAGAGGAAAAGCTCTATTTCATCTTCCTGGATGCAGAGGTCCGTCTCTGTTTCTCTGTTTTCTGAAGAATTTGTGTGGAATTGCTATTATATCTTCCTTCAATGTCTGGTAAAATTTTCCGGTGAAACTGTCTGAGCCTGAGGTTTTATTTGTTGGAAGATTTTTAACTGTGAATGTCTTCGAGATACCTAGAGTTGTTTGGGTTATCTACTTCTCATTGAATGAGTTTGGCGGTTTGTGATTTTCAAGAAAGTTGTCCATTTCATCTAAGTTGACAAATGTATAGGCATAAGTATTTAAAAATTTTTTTCTTATTTAATTTTAACATCTTAGGACCTGTAGTGATATCCCTGTTTTCATTCCTAATCTTGGTAGTTTGTGTCTTCTCTCTTTCTCTCTTGGTCAATCAAATCTCGAGGAGGACAAGCATACCTACGAGGCATCTCCCTCACCTGAGGACTCTGAGTGTTATCCATTCAACAGCCTGTATTTCTCTTTGGGGTGTAGGGGGTGGTTCTTCTCTAGTAAGTGGTGTGGGGGTGCTTCTGCCAGTCAAGAAGGTTCAGGTGAATCTGACGGTTCATAGTTCTATGCACATCCCCCTGTATGTCCCGCCCCAGGTTTCAGGGCCTATTCCTTTCCTATCGGGGTCCTTCCTTTAGCATAAGAAACCTGTTTGTTGTTGTTGTTGTTTTGGTTTGGGTTTTTGTTTTGACAGACCCTGCCTCAGGTTTATTTGCACAAACACCACAGGAGGACCCCAGCCTGGGGGCCCACCAGTCCTTCTGTCCTCGCGTCAGCAGACAGAGGCCTCTACTATGGAGCCTTTGCAGGGTCTTGGGCACCTTTGGGAGCCTGAGACTGAGCCTGAGCCTGAGCTGGAGCCTGAGCTGTGGCTGCATCTGCAGCCTGGGGCTTGGCCTTGGCCTTTGACTGGCAGAGCCGGAGACCCTTGGCGATATGGGCACGAGCACGTTTCCCGAGCTATGGGTGAGCAATGTAAGCAAGTCGACTGAGCTTGTGGCTGCTGCCCTTCGGGGTCTTGGGCTTGACCTCCTTAGACTTGACCAGGGCCTTGATAGCCTCAGCACATGCACTCATGGCCTTGGCGTTGTTGGCCTGTGTCTTCTTCAGGCCCTTCTTGTTGTGCTTCTTGGCAAAGCGCACGTTCCTCAGGAACTTGGGGTCTACCCCCTTCAGAGACTCATATCTTTGTGATCTGGGTTCCTTGATGTCATTTCTGTGCCATTTTTGGGACTGGTTATGTGTGGTGTGGTTCTTGGACTTGGCCATCTCTGCACCCAAGTCCACGGCTCTCAAAGCTCCTGAGACTGGAAGACCATAAGAAACCTGTTGAAACTGTGCATCCGTACCCTTTGCAGTGTGGCCGCCCTTAGGTGAAAGCCTGAGCCCAGTTTTCAGCAGTCAGCCGTATGGCTGCAGACTTTGCAGGCCTCTTTAAATGCTGCCAGGGGGGCCTCTGGCTTCCATGCTCTGAGTTGCTAGTGGACTGAGCCTGTTGTTCTCTTTCTTTGTGATTTTGAGGACAATATAAAAAAGTCATCCTTTTCTATAATCTTTATTATCATCACTGCCCCCAGTGAGCCGACGTTTTCCCTTCCATCTGTGTGTTACCCCATTACACCACTGGCAAGAGTCTTCATATATTTGAGCTACAGCACGCTGACGGCTTTTACCACCCCACTCACCACCATCAGTGCTGTCCTTCTGCTGTGTGAACTGAGAAGTGATCTAGTTCCGGAATCCAGCTTAAGGGTACACTTTCAGTACCAATGGAACTGGCTTGGGTTCCCCCAAAAGCAGTTCCTGGGATGGGCCAGGGTGCACATCGTTTCCATGGGAGGTGATACCAGAAAACAGAAGTAAAGGACCAAGAAAAATGATGCAGGCAAGGGAAAAAAGCCAACTGGAGATGGATTATTAAGCTGTTTACCATAGCCAGTAATTGGGGCTCTACCTCCTGGGGACCCTTGAAGGGATGCAGCTTAGAATTCCACCCCCAAAGAGGCTGGGACTTTAATTTCCCAGCTTTTCCCCCAGTTATGTCCTCTATGGTGAGGGTGTCTTTGGGGCATTCACCACCCCAGCGGAAGATGGAGCGTGAGGAGCGTCTGCTCTACTGCCCTGCAGTGAGGATGGGGTCTGGGTGTGTTGACAGCCAGACCCGTAATCTTTGACCCACGGTGTGTTTTGACCTAGTGGCACGCCCCCATCACTGGGCCGAGGCGGCTCCTCCCCCCGTTCTAACTCTCCTGGCCTCTCAGCCAAGCAGCCTTCCTCTAGAGCTGGCTCTCTCTCGTGAGATACAGCCTACTTCCTGGGCTGCTGATGTCCTGCCCAGCTCTGATGGAGGGTGTGGGTGAGCAGGGGTAGGTAGAGGCTGGATTCCATTCCCAGATACCAGCTGTAGTGTGTTGAACGGTGGCCCCGAATAAGGGATGTCCAAACCCTAACTCCTGGAATCTACTGAAGTGACCTCATTTGGAAAAAAGGGTATCTGCAGATGCAGTTAAGTGAAAAATGTAGAGATGAAATCATCCTGGAATTAGGACGGGGCTTAAATCCAGTGACTGGTGTCTTTATAAGTGAAAAGACAGGGAGATTTGCGAGCTACGCACACAGGGGAAAAGGCCACTTAAAAATGAGCTAGGAGATTGGAGTTATGCTGCCACCAGTCGAGGACCTGCAAGGCCAGTGGGAGCTGGAACAGGCACGGAAGGGTCCTCCCCCGAGTGCTCAGAAGGAGTACAGCCCTGCTGATCCCAGGGTTGTTGACGCTCTGGCTTCCAGACGCGAAGAGAATAAATTTCTGTTGTTTGAAGCCACCTCATTTGTAGTAGTTTGACAAAGCAACCGGAAGAAGCTAGCACATCAGCCACAGACTGAAAGATGGAGCAGCTGCCCCATTTCTGTGTTGCCTCTGGTTGCTGGGAAGTGGCCCCTCTGCAGTCTGTGGACCTCATGGACCTCATCCCTATACACCTGACCTTGGCCATACCTTTGCTCTTGGAACGCACATAATATGGCCTTGACCTGCACGGTGCCTGCACTTAGGCTAGCCCTGAAGCAGCTCAGTCACCCGGGCCCTGCCCTAACGGAAAGCAGGGGAAACAGCCTCTTATCTGTCACTCCCCGGAGCTTTCTCAGCAGGGAACTTGGGTGACGTGGATCAGTCAGCTTGTGTTGCTTGGGAAAAAAAAAATAGACACAAACTAATTCAAACAAAAATGGAATGTATTGGAAGGATACAGGAAAAGCTGAAAAATCCGGGCCGATTAAAGGCAGCCTAAGCACTGTTTATTAGCTGGAGCTAAAGGGCATTGGTTCAAGTAGCTGCCAGTGGAGTGACCCTCAGGTCATCTCCCTCAGGTTTAGATTCAACCAGAGAGGGTCTGATTGGGGAAGATGATGTTCTGTGCCAGACGTGACTCAGGAGCAAGGCAGTGGGCGTAGGAAGGGGGCACTTTGACAGTCCTGCCAAGGCATCACAGAGTAAGGGTGGCTAGTTCCTCAAAGGGAAAGTGAAAGGACTCGGAGCAGACAGGAACCCCAGCTGCCCAGACGGGGAAAGAGCCATGACAGCTCCTCTTCATGCCCCGCCTCCCCCTCCCCCCCCTCCCTGCCAATCTCTGCTTCTTCCTGCTCACTTCCTCAGAAGAAGTTGGGAAAAGCCACAAAGTGTTTTTATAACTTTAGAGGATACCTTGAGTCAGCCATGAGTGATAATTAGACTGTGATCGTTCTATTTAAGCACTTTACTTAATCAATCACAATTGCCTCTGCTGCCTCCACGTATTGATTACAGAGTTCCATGTTCTGGAAATCTTAAAGCACCCTCTGGGGATGCTGCCACGGCTACTGCGGTTCTCCTCGGCATGCGAGCACCCTGTGCTGAAGCCAATCTTTCTATGTGGCTGCTTGAGACATTTTTTCATCTTAATTGTTTCTGGAGACAGGGCAGGGTAGCAGCTCCTTCTATTGCTAATCTGAATCTAAGTGGGAAGGAGCGGCCTCGTTAATGGGGCATACGGCTGTGCCCAGGTGGGAAGGACAGGGTTGGCTGCTCCAGATGCCCTCTCAGAGAAGACACGGATACAGCTTAGAGACTGGTTGTGAACCCTTGTGAGGGGGATAATTGAGGAGTGATGACCCTGGACCAACTCCGTACCACCTCCTTCACCTGTAACCATCATGGCAGGCTCAGGACTGGCCAGGGACCCCACTGAGCAGAAGAGCCTGAGACACCTGAGGTCCAGGCAGTGTGGAAAAGGGAAGAGGGGCTCGGTCAAAGCAGGGAGGCAGCCTGGCTGCACAATAGAACCGGACCCATGTCCCGGTCCTCCCAAGCACTGCAGTAGCAGTGGGAGCCTCTGGGCATCGGTCTCCAGCTGACACGTTATTGAACGGTGAGGGCTGAGAACCACTGAGTTACAGAAGGGTTCTTGGCCTGAGGTCTGTGGTGGAATTTGTAGGGATCTGTGCTGTCCCCTGGCCTTGTACACAAAATTGAATATATGCTTTTTAAGGACACCAACCCATTGCTTTCATCTGACTCTCAGAGAGGCCTGTGATCCTCCAAAGGGCACAAAACACTGAAATAAAGGTGATAAAAGGCGTGAGCAAGGGCAGCGGAGGAGGGATTCGCACTACGGCGATTCTGACACCGTGGATTCTCTCCTGTCCATGGAGCACTCCCATCACAGCCCCCCAAACTGCAGCCCAACCACCAGCCCTGCTGGGTAACTTGACCACCAGATGCTTGAAATCCTTGAAATCCGTGAAATCCGCTGCAAAAGATAAGGACAGGATTTGAAGGTGGATGTGAAGTAACCGAGGATTTGCCTCAGGCTCATCTCACCTCAAATTAAGGCAGCAGGAGCCAGTTCCAAACCCTGTAAGGCAGCAGCTCTCTAAGGGTGGTCCCCAGGCCACATCACCTGGGAACTTACCAGAATTGCCAGTTGTCAGGTCCACCCCAGACCTTCTGAATCAGAAACTCTGGCGGGGGCCCAGCATCTGTCTTAACAATCCCCCGTCACGTGACTATCCTGCACAGAGAGGCCGAGCTCCACTTCTGGGAGAGTGAGCACCTCCTCGTTTGTTGATGGATTGTTCTGGGTGAGCTGAGCGCCCTGGTGAGGCTGATCCAGCAGGTGAAAACTGGCAGGACTGCAGCTGAGAAGGGCTTAGTCAAGGCTCAGAACTGAAATGCTTCCAGGGCCTGCAGCTGGGTGAGGCGAAGGATGGGCATCCATGCTCGTTTGCTGAATTTGAGAACAGCCTCTGATGTCCACTGCCCTGGGGCAGTCCCGCTGGGAAGAGGAGACTTGCACACAGGAGGGAATTGTAACACTATTTGGAATGAAGAATTCAACAAAGAAGGGGACATCTGAATGTTTGGGGAGCACAAAGGAGAGAGGGCAACCCCAGAGGTGTTCTCACGGAGGTGTGAGCCCTGTGTGGGGTTTGAGGAGCAGGTAGGCTATCCACAGGGGTGCATGCTGGAAGGAAAGCAAGCATCCCCAGCAGTCTCCCACCTGGACTTAGAGAACGGAGACTCCGGCCGCTGGAGCATAAGATTGGTGGCAATGTCCGAAGAGGGTCACACTGGAAAGGCTGGCCCAGTGCTGGATTGAAGGGAGCACTCGAGGTAGGTGGCTGCCTGGGGCTTCGGGTTCAGTAGGGGAATGACCCATCCCATGGTGGGTGAGGACGAGCAGTCTGGTGGCACAAACTGGGGACAGGGAGTGGCGGGGAGTGGGGGTGGGGGCTGGGGGGGCGCCTGGAAACCTATCTCAGGGATGCAGCAAGAAGCATCCTCAGTCCAGGTAGAGGCAAATGAGTGAGAAGCTAATGCTCCAGTGAATGACCAGGTAACTGTTGAAAGGCTTTCCACTGCAGTGTGGAGGCTCAGCGGAATGCAGCCCACCCTGCCAGGAGCAACCCCCAGGGCCATCTGCTTCCTTCCTTGCCCAGGCCTGGCGAAGTGCCCATAAATAGACTGTGAATGAACCCAAGGACTTAGGAAAAGAAACAGGCTGAGTAATCAGAGGGAAAAAATGGGAGGGGGGATTTAGGCACTCCTCAGGGGGAGTGATTAAAGAACCCAAGTCTTACCTCAGTTATGAAATAAGATTCAGGAGAGAGAAGGAACGAGACAGATCTGCACATACAAGTGCGGAGTCCTTGCCTGGCGTTTTGTGCGATGAAAAAAGCAAGATCCATCCCAATGTATTAGAATGATGGCATTTATATAAGACCTTCACATTTTACATGAGTATGCAAACACATTGTTGAAAAGATATGGAGAGATCACAGCCGATGATGGACAGGGATTATCTGTAGGGAAGGAAGGACAGTCACAGAACAGGCGGGAGGAGCGCCCAGGCTGTTTTGTGGTAGTCAGGGGAACAGTGGCGGCCTGTAATGCATGGCCGGATGGGGGTGAGGGGAGAAGAGCCCCCATTGCCAGGTTTCTCAAACCTTGTGTGCACCAGAATGAAGAAGCCAGTTAAAATGCAGGTTCCTAGGCCCCATCCCAGCCATACTGAAGCAGGATGTCAGGGTGAGACCCAGACTTCCTGCATTTTAGCCAGTGGTTCCTGGAAGCCCTTCTGTGGCAACTCTATAAAACTGCCTTTGCTCCCTTAGCTCCGCAGGCAGGTAATCAGCCACTAGCCTTGCTGGATAACTGAGCACCAGTTACGACTCCCCCTTCAGCGGTCGGGGGGTGGGTGGGCTGGAGGAGCTGTGTGGGGCAGCCCTTCCTTCACAGGCAGCCTTCGGTGGGACACACACTGTCCTTAACTACCACCACTTGTCACTCAGCTCGGATCTTGTGCTTGACCTTGATGTTGCTGACTCCTGGTCTTCATTTCTTTTATTATTTCAAGGTTTTATGGGGAAGGGAGAAAGAGGGAGAGAAACATCGATGTGTGGCTCCCTTGACCTGGGCCTCTGCCCTCTGAGGCATGACCTTTTCCACCAGTGATGAGGAGCTCGAGAACTGCTGGTCTTCTACCACCAACAGAAGTGACGCCGAGTCAGACTGGGTTCAGGGTGCAAACTGAGCCAAACAGGCCCTTCTGGAACAGCCCCTGTTTCCAGTGAATCAGTTTTGCACAACTTGCAATTTCTACAATGGATTAGGCAGGCATCACTCTGTTTTACTGAGCACAGGAGCTGAGCCAGAGAGTTTAGAGATCTGTGGTCCATCATCCTTCTTTGTAGTTTAAAAAGTAACAACAACAACCAAGTAACAAAAAAACTGACCATTCCTGACAATACGCCATGCACCGTGTGTGGAGCCAGCTCTAAGGATCGCACAGGTGTTGCCTCATTTGATCCTCAGAACAGCCTCGGGAAGGAGACATTCTTATCCCCCCCTTTACAGACAAGGAAAGTGAGGTCCGTAAAGTGAGTAACTCAATTCATGGTCACCCAGCTGGGAAGTAGCTCTGCTTGGAACTAGGTCTCCGTGGTTCAAGTCCAAGTTCTCAAACTTTTGCTTTGGGAACTCCTTGTTGAGTCAGGGAGTGGAGGCTTTGATCGTAGAGATGCAAACCTAGGGAAGGGCAGAGCCAGGGGAAGCCCAGAGAGCAGGTTCAGACACAACCACAATTGTATTCACTTTTGCCAGATGGATTTCTGTCCTCTGGACTGGATCTGTTCTCTGGCTCCTAAGTCTGAGAACAGTTCCCATTCCACCAGAGACTCCTTGGTTATGAAGCACAGGTTTTGCACGGCTACAAAGTAGCTTTTCCTCAGTGTTTCAGGAGGGGTTCTTTCCCCCAGCATGGCTTGGAGGTCAGCCACACCTTAGCAGGACCTAAGCCCTTATGCCGTCCTGGTGCTAACCACAAAGCCTGACCCCATCATGATTGAAACACCCTTGTCAAACCTGTAGGAATCAGCCCCAATAGCTGAGATTCAGAGAGGCCTAGAAGCCTGCCCACAGGCACACAGTGAAGTCCAGGCTAACACCCAGTTCTGCTGAGATGCCCCAGAAGCCTCAGCCTGAGGTGTTTTCATCCTAAACACACCTGGTGTTTGGGGGAAAGGACCAGGAGGCTCACAGCCACTCTGGCCCATCATGTAATTCACTCTTGGGCATGTTTTTTACTTCTGATCATTGAGTTCCCCTCTCCTTCAGCATTGACAGGAGAGGTCAGAGAGACCAACTCCCAGTCATTTCACCTGCTACTGGAAAAGTCCCCTGGAACAGAAGTAACCTGGACTGGCCAGCTGAGCCAGGAGCCCAGGGCACGCAGGCAGGGATGACCCAAGGATCCAGGGGAGAGCTCCAGGGTGGTGACATTGATGTTGACAATGCCCTCTGGCCCTGTCTGGTCAGGGACACATTTCTGAGGCTGGAGTTCTGTGGATGACCCCCATACCACAGGGCCGTATCAAGAAGCACGAGGAGAAAAAGGCTGGTGGCTTTAACCAGCTGTGGTTCCAAGAGGGGGTTCTCTGAGTGACAGCTCACAGAATGAGTGACTGGCCAGGCCTGGGCACTGAGCCGGGCGGTCCCAGACGGGACAGGGGCCGCTGGCCTCGGCTGCCAGTACTTTTCCTCGCTTACTCATCAGACTCGAAAACAACCCCACCCACTTGTGGTGAACACTGCCCTGCATTTTTCACCTTTGGGCTATCATTCTGGGGAAGGAGTATCAGCCTGGGAGGAGGGTTTTGGCCAAGTTCAAAGGGAAGGGCTTGGGGAATGGAAAGTCCTTTGAAACCTCACTTGGATGGTGATGGCCTGACCCAGATTTTCCCTTTTCAAAAGTATGCGCAGAGCTCAAAGGCCCAGGTGTCATGTAGATGTGGGTGTGACAGAGTGGCAGGGAAAACAAACTCCCGGAGAGTGCGGCTGCGGCCTCTCTCAGAGAAACCTCAGCCTGCGCGGTGGACCGATTCCGGAGGCAGCGGCTGTGGGTGCTTCCTGTGGGGCCCTCCGGACACTCCTGCCCATGGCGGGCTCGAGCCCACCGCTCTGTCCCCGGCTGGGTCCGCCCCCGGGGCCAGCTTCTGTCTGGACATGAGGTCCCTCTCCCTTCTCCCCTGGGTGTCTTAGTGCCCCAGACGTGAACGCTGAGATGCAGAGGTGGTCCCGGAAAGGCCGTTGTGGGAGTGGGTAGGAGGCCTGGACGGAGGAGAGGGTCCCTGCGTGAGTTACTGCAGAGGCATCTGGAGTTTTGTTCTGCTGGGAAATATCACAGAATGTGCAGCTCAGGCTTAGCCCACCTGGGAGCAAGGGAATCGGGGCGCTTGTGCCCCATCAGGCACTGATGAGGGTTGCTAATTCCCTCATTCCATGTGCTCAGACAGTGGGAGGCTGGGTCACCAGCTCTGAGGTGGCAAAGGCTGAGGGACAGTGGCCTGGCACGGGGTGGCTGCTCCGCTGGGCTCCATTTCTGCCCCTGGTCCATGAGGACAGGCGCTTCCCAGAATAGACACCCCTGCAGCAATGTACAGTGGTTGTGAAGATGGGCCCCTGTCATTTTACACGTGCCCCACTGCCCCCCTCCATCCTGCCCCCACGTGTGGCAGATATCTCGGGGGCAGGGACAGCCCCTACCTCTTCTCCTTCCATCCCAGGGAGTGGCTTTGATCAGCAAGGACAATGTCCATGGAGGCGGAGGCAGGCCTGGGGGTGGGTTCTGGGGAGATTCGCCTGGAATGAGGGGGTTGGTCTTCTCCCTCCACATCTGCATTGTGGAGCTAGTTCCTCACAATTTGTTCCCCCTCCCCCTACAAGAAGGGAAAGAAGGTGAGAAACTACTGAGACTGAAAGTGATGAGCCTGCAAGCCAACCATTTCTTGGCTTCCTGTCTCCGGAGTGGGGTTGTTTAGCCCTGAACTACTGGGGCTCCCGCTGGGAGCTGACTGCCACTGTAAGCTCAGATCTCACCCCAAATCTGGCTACTGGAGCTCTTGCAGTTCCAAGGGTCCCAGAGTATCACCTCAAAGCAAACTTTAGCTTAGACTTTGCACTGCACCCCTGGTCCTCCATAATTCTCCCCCACCTGCCTGGCCCTCGTGGCTGCCGAACAGACTGCCAGATGCGGTCTCTCAGTCTGAGCCTGTTCTTCCACGTGAGGCTTTGCGGTGGCCAGGCTGGGAGTCTGCAAACCATAGGTCCCCTTTGCCAGCCGGTCCCTGGTAGGTTCTGCCTTTGGGGAGGCCAGAGGAGGAGGGAGCTGGGACTTGCTCCTTCCAGATTAGGTTCTTGTTCTGTCAGGCTCACTCCAAGGATGATTCTTCATCATGGCAGCAGAAGTCAGTTCTGGTTTCTAGCTTTTCTTGAACACTTCTAGAAGGAGCTTCATTGTGCATCGTGGCCACTCAGACACGCCAGCTAGGCAGCACCCTGCCCCCGCCCCAGAAGCCATGGTCCCAGCAGCACCCCCTGCAGTCCCTCCTCCAGCTCTGGATTCTGACAACCCCAGCCCTTCCTTTATTTCTGCCTTGAGAGTGGCAGCCACTCTTGCTTTATTCACTGTTTTTTTTTTTTTTTTCAGTGTGTCCCCCACCTCCTTGTGTGTGTGTGTGTGTGTGTGTGTGTGTGTGTGTGTGTGTTTTGCCTCTTCAGTCACCCAGTGCCCGTTTAACCAATTCTCTAGATTAAATTCTCTCTGTGAAAGTAACTGCTGTGGTTTCTGTTTTCCGAACCAGACACTGACAGATACAGACCCCGTAGCTGCCAAACAGACTTCACAGGGAAGCTATAATTCGCCATGTGGTTTTCATCCATCAAAGGCGTGGGTGGCTGCCAGTTTACCCAGTTACCACACTGCACTGAGGCTGTTCTAGCCCCAGGCAAAACAAAAACAAAAACAAAAACAAAAACAAAACCCGATACCATGATTAGGCCGTGTGACCTGCTCATGAACAGAACCATAGTTTCCTGCCTGTCTTGAGAAACAGTGAGACTTCTTTGCAGGGTTCCTTAAGATCCCTGGGGGAGGCATGGGGAGAGAAGACCACGTGGGAGCCTTGCTCCGGCCTTGGGTTTCCTTGTGTTTTGCAGACCCCTCTGCTCCCAGGTGGTTCTGACACCCTCCAGGCTCCCAACTCCTGCGGCTCCACCCAGGTGGCCACTCTCTCCCTCGGTGCCCGACTGTCTTCTTTAATCATGGTGGTGGCTCTGAGCATAAAGTGCCTGGACAGGAAATGAGGGGATTCCAGCACAAGCGGCAGCTGGGGCTGAGCATTCCCCAGACTATGGCAATGTTGTCCACAGTCTAAAGTTGGAAGACAACCTAGACCAGCTGCTTCCATCCTGCCATTTTACTGATGGAAAAACCAAGACCCAGAGAGGTTAGGCAACTTGTCCAAGGTCACACAGCTTGTTAGAGGCAAGTCCTTGGCTAAGGCCAAATTCTCTGTCTTGAGAGCTCTGAGCTATTCCGATGAGCTACACTGAGATTACTCAGGCTACAAGTCTGTGCAGGCCAGCTGAGGTCTCTCTGCCTGGTATCCTTAGCATTTTCTACCTCATTCTCTGCTTCCTGTGACTTAGCCCTGAGTTTTCTCTGAGGTTCTCTATCCTCCAAAGCTCTCTCTTATTGTCTATTTTTGGTCCAGCTTCCCTGTTTCTCTGCTGGTCCTAACCACCCTCTGCCTCCCATCCCCAAAGCCTTGCTGCCCCTCTTAGGGGGGCTGAGGGCTCTCTCTTTCTCATTACCAGTTCACCCTTAGCAATTAGCCCTGGCGGTCGGCTTATGTAAACAGCGGCTTCTGTAGGGTATGGCCCTGTAATCACAGGCACATCCTGCCCCATTGCCCCACAGGCACCGATTTAGCCATCTTTCAGTAAAACACTGCTGTCCTCCAATTGCAGGCCTGTGGCTACCCTTCTTCTGAGGGCTCTGGGGAAGATGGGGAAATACCCTTAAGAGTCCAGACACAATCCTTTGTGGATGAGCCTGGAGTGCTCCCAAGACAGTGGGTTCTGGTGAACTTGCCAGTGCAGAAGAAAGGAAAGCCATCATTTTCCTTTGAGAAGTGAAACAGGCTGTTCTTAGAAATCATACCCGGAGTCTGTACCCTCAGGCACCGCACAATAGAGACGAAGCTTATGTTTGTGCTGGGAGACTGTTTACCCTAGTTCAGAGCTTTCTAGTATGGGTAAATTCAAATCACAGAGGAAGCTGTTTAAAAAATAAGTCCCTGCCCCCACTCCTGAGCTTCCAAAACAGTTCCAGAAAAGTGGGGAGTGGTCTAAGGATTTTTAATATTTTAAACACTATCTAAATGCTTCTGATGTTCAGCCAAGTTGAGAAGCATCACCTAGACAGGTAACAGAGGCTGTGCTCAGGCTGTCAGAGGGGAGGGTCTGCAGAGCACAGACAATGAGGTGATGCTGTTAAGTGCTTGGAGGCTGAATATTTATTCTGGAATAGTCTGTGGGGATGGATTCGAGACTCCTCTCTCTATGTGTGGCCAGTCCATGGCCAGGAAGTTCTCCTTCAGGGTCACACTACCTCTGGTATGCAGAATGAGAAAACAAAAGGCCCAGTCACTCTGACATCCTCCTCTGCCAAGGACAGAGGATGACTCTGGGACTGTGCACACCTCCAAGGGCTTCAGTGCAAACTTGGTGTCTGCAGTGTTTCCCACCATGGTCCCCACAGTGAAAGGTGTCGAACAGAGTTGGTGGGTCCCACTTTGACAAGGACCCCTTGCTTTTTATTCTGCGTGAGTCTAATGATAAGAAAAATACATTTTAAAACTAGGTACTGAAGTACCTTTGCCTTTATCATGTCTAAAGTTCTATCTATCTATCTCTCTATCATCATCTACCTATCGTCTGTGGTGCAACAATTTAATCTCTATGCATCAACCAGCATCTGAAACTGGTCTGCACTGGAAATCCAAGTGGCTCTACTGGATGTGTGTTCACCTTGTCTCCCCTGGGAATAGCTCTCCCAGACCTGCCCACAGTCTGGCTTGTTTGTATCGAGGGTCATTCCAAACAGTGCCCACCACATTTTCTCTCCAATAAACTGGAACTGGGACTGGGAAATGGAGCCAGGCTGGTCCACTATCTATTTTAGACCTACAGCGTGAACACTCATGAGCTACAGAGGGTGTATGCTGCCATGTAGATGGAAGAACGAAGACAGCTGTCCTCCAGATGGGATGAGGAGGTGCCAGACAGGAGAGGAGATGGAAATGATGAAAGTGCTGGTGACCTCACCATGCCCAGTTCACAGCCCGGCAGCAGTGCCATGGACTCAGGCTTCTGGCTTCTGTTAAACACCACCGTGTCCTCGTAACGCAACCCCCTTTTGTTTTACATAAGCCCATGCCCCTTTTTTGTTACTTGTGGCCACTGAGTTCTAACTTATGAAAGGGAAAGGGGTCACCAGCCCAGGGGCTGACAGATTGGCAGAGCGTCCTAAGCCCAGCACTGAGTGGAACACGGATGATAACGTATTTGCTATTGAGCACCTGCTATGTGCCAGGCACAAGGTAAGTGTTTTATAGTCAATCGCCCACTTTAAAAATCTTTACAACAACTCCAAAAGGCACATGTTATTATCTCATCTCACAAAGAAGGAAGCCACAGATCAGGAGAAGAGCTAACTCTCCTAACTCATGGAACAAGTGATAGAACTAAGATTTGAACCCATGTCTGTGTGACTTGAAAATCTAGCCTCTTTCCATGCTGCCTTTTTATACAGTGTAAGACTGAGGAGGATGTGGATGCTGCTGTTCACAGTAGGTGTTGTCGCTACCCGGAGGCAAAGTCCGGAAAGGCAGGGGTGGCAGAACCCAGCTCTAGGCCTGAGGGCCCACTAGGTCACAAAACGTTTGGAGCAGAGCTGTCAGGACCCTGGAGAGCTCCCAAGGAGCCTCAGAAGCTGAACTAAACCCTCCTCCTCCTGCCGGGTAGCTCAGCCCCTATCTTGAGCCTCTGGGTGCTGAAGGCTGTTCACTGGCACATGCAGAGAAGGTTTCTTCCCTGGGACCCCAGGGACCGTTTTGCGTCACCTTCTGCACTCCCCTACCCCACCGTCAGTTTTTCCCAGCATTGGCTTTTGGGAGAGAATGCTAACTTCGGGAGCACTTTTCTCCATGCCTCGAAAGTTGAAAACAACTTAAACAGTCTCTTTCCAGCCAGTCTACCTTTTCATAGATGAAGTGACTGGCAAATACGACCTGTTAATTGTGCAAAACCTCCTGTGTCCGTGTAAAACCAAACTGGCTGCTTCACATAATAACAGGTTAAAATTATGAGCCGTACAGGGAACAAATAAAGCTTGATCATTCGGGCTTGAAATCTGTGACTCCACATCTTTGCCCTCGCCTTTCACATTTGCTCCCTCATCATGTGTCTGCCCTCCACTGCGGCTGTTTATTTTTAATCCGTATTTCCCTAAACTAGATAATAATGATTTTCCTGCAGCCTCTCTGGCAGCACCACAGCAACAATCTTTCTCTGCCCATAGGCATTTGGAGTTTTCTTTGACACTGTAAATGGATCTTTTGCTTGGTATTTAAGTTGGCTCTTTGTGGGAAGCATTGGCCAGTTCAGACTTCCTTAATAAGTTCTTCATGACTGCGTTTGCGATGATGTTAATGAAATCATTCTGAATATCAGTGGGCAGATAATGGGCCCAGAGGCAGTGACCAGGGTGAGGGCCCAGATGGAGGGATGTGTGCGGTGAGTGAGGGGAGGTGAGCTAAGCTGTTTCTTTGGCTCCTAAAGGATGGTGAAAAGGAATCCAAAATCCCCAGGGTCTGACTTTTGTCTTCTCCCATTTTGAGAGATTTGTTTGGAAACTAACCAGGAGCTTAATAGTTCTGTCCCCAGACTCTGTAGAAGAATGAGCCCTAGGAGTCTGCTCTTCCAGCAGCCCGCTCTCAATGCTCTCCCTTTGGAGACTCCTTAAGGGTTTCCTTTCCCAGCTTAGAGGGAGTCCCTGGAGGGAAGGTCTTACTGCTTTCTGGATGCATGTGGCATTGTGTCCCTATCTCTCGCTCCCCCTAAAGACCCCTGTGCTGGCTTCTGTCCCTGTACCCCTGTCAGTGGCCCCTGTCTACACTGCCGGGAGCAGCTCCCAGCCTCCTGCCCCACCCCTTCCCTTCCAAGCAGCTGTTGGCTCCTATCTCTGCCCTGGGGCCTCTGGCCATTTCTTGTGCCGAGGATGGTGGCGGATGCACATGGGTCCCAGCTCAGGGCCCTATCAACCTGCTCTCTGGTCACCATGGACTGTCCATGCCAGGCTGAGCCAACTGTTCAGGGAATGGAAGGGGACAATCAAAGGCCTCGATGCACCCCTTTTGGAGGGTCTTGGATAAGAGGCAGAGCAGCACCATCAGCCCCAGCCACTGTACACTGTCATGCAGGTGACACGCCAGACTGCCATGGAGCCCTGTTCACGTCGTGTACATTGCAGACCCATAAGTGAATCATGACAGTTTCCTGGCACTCAGGCATCTTGTGCTAACAAAATTAATATATTACAACATTTTGTTCAACAATTGGGAGCAAAACGCATTGTAGAAGGGCAAACTTTTTCTGTTTTCCACAAATGTGTGTAGGCTGGAGAAGCCCTGTATTTGGAAAACCCATAAATTTTGAAGGTTTTTTTTTTTTTTTGCTATGTGTGCATCACACACCTAGTAAATCTTATTCCACCAGGTGTGCCTGGCCCCAGGAACATGGGACTAAACTGGTTTCTAAACATTCCGTTCAGTGGAGGAAGAGTTAGAGCCCTAGACTGGGCTGCTCACTTGACTGGTCGAACCTCAGCTGATCAGCTATAGACTGTGGTGGCTGTAAAGGCCGTTGACCTTAACCTCCCAGGGGCATTGGGAAGCGCAGGCAGGAAAATGACGCACATGTGCTTTGAAATCTGGGATTTGGTGTAGTTTAAAAACTCTGACCCATAATATACACAGAGCTGAAGCTAGCCAGATCACTCCCCACCTCGCAAACAGCAGTTTCATTTCATCCTTCTCGACATTCCAGAGCTGCTGGAATAACAGTCTGCTACTCAGAAGGGCCATTCAATGCCTGTGGCCCTGCCTGGCCCCTCTGGCTCTTTCCGTAAGAAAACAAACAGAAAGGCGATACTGGCAGTAAACAGAGTGGGACCCAGGGCCAACCAGCTGGCTGGAGAGCAGAGCTGGTCCAGCCAGGTGTGGAACTGTTACTCTGGGCAACAGATGACCCAGCTACGCAGCCCAGCCAGCAAGTCCCCCAGGGAGGGCACTGTGAGGCCAGGTGCTGTAGCTTTGCCTACTTGAACTCTGAGTGCCTGCCCCCTCTGGGCCTTAGTTCCCAGCTATTCAGTGGAGGGTTTGGAAGAGGTGATCTCTGAGGTCCTGGCCAACCCCAATAGGTGTGGTTCCGGGCATCTCACTTCCTGACATGTTTTGTAGGTGCCAGGTAAGAGTTCACATGTGGGTTTGTGTCCATCTTGGCCCTGTCCATGGAGCTCTCAGGCCACCCCCAAGCAGTTGGGTTGGAAGAAAATGCATTCCTCTCCCAGCGCCCAGACAGCTGGTCCCCCAGCTAGAGCGGACAAAGGCTCCCAAACAGCAGAACCACTCACGCAGTTGATTTCTGAGAGAGGCATGGAGGCTAGGTTTTTCAGTTTTTCCCACTGGAGAACCTATTCCCTACAGCCAAACATCTCAGCTCAAGGGAGTACAAAGCTGATAAAAATAGACTTTAGCCAGAGCAGCAGATATGGGAGGAGGGGACAGGGGCTCAGACCTTCCTTTTCCTTCCTGAGAATTCAGCACAGGCCATCCTGGGGGAGAGGACAGTGGTTCTTGGGACAGTTGCTTCCCTCCATTTCCTCCTCCCAAACCACCCAGGATAGTGCCTGCACCAGTGTTCTCCCTCAGGGAAGGGCAGCAAGGGAGAAGAAGCTCGTGTCAGGAGGAGGGCTCCTGTCATCATGTAAAAGCATGAAAACTTGGTTGTCAAGCAAATCACACCTGGCCAGGAATGATAATTGTAATCATGGTAATAATAGCAACAGCAGCTAACACTTATTGAGTGCCAGCACTATACTGTGTACTGTTAAATGTATCATTGCCTTTAATCCTCATAACAAAAATGTAAGATAGCTATTATTAGCTCTATGTCCCAGACAGGAAGAGGATGCTCACGAAGAGTGAGAAATGTGCCTGGAGCCACACAGCTGGTCTGTGACAATGCCAGGATTCAAATGCAGGCGTGTCCCACTATAAAGCCCACGTGCTCAGCCTTAGGGCCATGTGGGGACTAGATCTGCTTATAGGTTGCAAATCCCTGGCTGCAGTGAGAGAAGTTGACCAACCCGGACTCTGGGGAGGAAAACACGACAATAGATAGGTCTCGGTGGCTCAGATAGATGTTCAGCACTGGGAGCATATCCTATGAGAAATAACTGGGAACATGGACCTGGCAGATGTGCCTCAGAAGCCTGGAGTCTGGGGAGTTGGGGAACCCTGGGCAGCTGGTCTGTGTTTGAGCATCTGGCAGGAGGGCAAAGTGGGTGAACCAGCAAGCAGGGGTCAGGCCTGGGGAGGGAAGCCAGGAGAAAGAGGCAGCAGCCTCATACCTGGGGTTCTGATACCTCCAGGGGCTTCTACACACTTAGAACCCCAGACCTACCCAATCAGCCTCTCTTGGGAGTCGGGTTTGCACAGGATAAGTGATGAGAGCAGCACAGGCCCCAGACTCGGGGAAAATGGGCTGCAGGGCAAGCAGTCAAGGCTGGAGCTTGAGCACCAGTGCACTGTGTGGTCTCTCTCTCTATCGCTTTCTCTGTCTCTGTCTCTGTCATTTCTCAAGCTCTCTGTCTCCCTCCTTTCCTAACTCTTTCATTTCTCCCCTCCTCCCTCCCTATCACTCCCATTTCTTGGCTCTTTTCTCTATATCAGGACCTCATTCCCTTTTGAAGAGTTTTTTTCTGTGTGGTAGGGAATATGAACACTGTCACCTCCAGGCTCATCACATCATTGGTCACTATCCACGGAGGATAAAACCTCTCTCCTATTGTCTTTATATCAAATCCCATGGAAGCACCCTGATTGGCCTTGCTTGGGTCACTTGCCCAACCTTTCAACCAATCACTGTGAATGGGGAGGGGGATTATGAGGCTTTGGTTACATGCTGATTTCTTCAGCCAGGCCACAGGCCATTGTGATTGGCAGACTCACTAGAGTTACATGATTGGAGAGGAGGAGGAGGAGTTTGCCAAAAAAGGGGGTGGACGCAGAAAAGGGGTACTGGGCAGTTAAGCTAAAGGAGGTTTACTAAAATATCTTATGATGGCTTCTATTTCTAAAGTATCTATGTGTTAGACTTAGTGCAAGACATTTTCCATGTGCTATTTCCAATCTTTTCAAGAGCCAAGATGGGTATTGTGCACCCTATTTTTGAAGTTTAGGAAACTAAAGTCAGAGAGATTAAGTAACTTGCCCAAGCCACATAGCTAGTAAGTAGCTAGTCCAGGACTCAAACAGTGCTTGTCCTCAAGGCACTATGTCCACCCACTGCTCTATGTTCCTAGTGATAGATAATCTCACATATTCCCACTTAGGAACTGTGCCAGTCAGGACGGGCTTGGTTCAGATACAATAACAAACAAACCCCAAATCTCAGCGGATTAACACAATTGTTTTCTTGCTCAGCCAAAATGTCCATTATGGGTCAACAAAACTGCTGTGCTCCTCACGGTGCCTCAGAGGGCCAGGCTGATGGGACAGCCACTGTCTCAATGTCGCAAGTCACTGTGCCAGAGGGAAAAGGGGTTTCAGAGGGTCCAGACCCTTCCACTTCCAACTCATTGGCTGGAAGTAGGCACACAACCTCATCTGACCACAGGGGGCCCGAGAAATGCAAACCTGCCAATGGACCAGAAAGAGAAAAAACAAAAAAATTTAGAGAACAACACTAAAGAATTTTAAAAATAGTTTTATAATCTTTCTGTGGTATGTAAGAGAGTGATTTTTAAAGGTAATTTTGTAAGTTTAGATCAGTGTATTATTAAAGATAATATTATGAAATTTATTTTAATCACTCTATAATTATCTCATAATGTTTAAAGATGAATTTGGGCATTTCCCCTATTGAATATGTAATAAGTGTTGCTTAATTTACTTTAAATTAATTAGGCCAAAAGGTAATTTGTTGCCAAATTTTAATTTGATATGTTTCAACTAGGGACCAAATGTATTTTGAAATGCATGTTGTAATTATAAGTAGCATAAAAATGTTTTTTAGGTCCTTTTATTTGGAGTTATTAAAATTTTTGTGTTTTGAAAAATCATCTAGTCTTTTTCATGTAAAGGGTCTTCTTTTTCGGGATGTTGAGGTTAAAGAGGAAGTTTGAAACTGCTGTTTGCCAGCCCTTCTCAAAAACACATTACAGGATCATCGCTGCTCTTAGCAAACAAAAAAGCCGAAATGTTGGTGTGTTTCCTTTTTAGCATTGGTTTATGGAGTACAAGGGAAATTTCGAGAATTTATATGTGTGTGTGTGTTTTAATGTTCCTCCTTAACTTGATACTGTTTTTCATCTCAGAGTTCCTTATGCTTCTGGTCTTAGACCGATGGTCCGTACTGGGTGTAAGTTCAACTGTGTGTGACTAGACGTGGAAGGAATTTAGTACCAGTGACAGTGAAAGCCGCCGGGACGGTTCTCGTTGATGGGCTGAGTGAGGAGCCAGTGGGCTGGAGACCTAGTCACGGGCGAACATCCAACCTCAGCTGACTCAGGGTGGGCACGCTCTTGAGGCATGACTTCAGGGAACTCACACCATCCCTTTTAAAAAGTAAAAATATTTACTTAAAAAGTATTTTATTATTGATTTAGAAAAGGAATGGGAGCGTAATATCATTTCCTATAAGCTTGTGGATGTCCTGTGCTCCATGCATGAGCCCTTGAGAGCACCTCCAACCCGAGGACAGGCTTCCCACCGGGCCCACCAGGCTGCAGGGCCTGGGGACATGTCCCTGAAGTTCATCATCTCTGTGTGTTGCAGTGGCGTGGGCACAGGTGTTTCCCATAGGCCTCGAAGCTTGGTGTTTGTATTGGAGGAAGCACAGAAGAAAAGAAGGGAAAGGTCAACGACCTCTCTTTGAGTATATTCTTTTTTTCTTTTAATCCTCACCTGAGGACATGATCACTGACTTTTTTAGAGAGAGGGCAAAGTAGGGAGTGAGAGGGAGAGAAACACTGGTACCAGAGGAAACACTGATTGGTTGCTTCTTGGAAGCACCCTGACCGGAGACTGAACCCACAACCTAGGCATGTGCCCTGACTGAGAATCGAACCTGTGACCTTTCAGCTTATGGGACAATGCTCCAACCAACTTAGCCACACTGACCACAGCATCCTCCTTGGGTATACTGCTTCTCACTTTACAAGGGGTTGACAGCATTGCCCAGGTCCACAGCACAGCTATACAACCAGGGAAGAAGTACAGTTGGGGCAGAAGGATGCAGGTAGGGCTAGAAAGAGAGGCAGACATCCCCCAGAAACCAAGGTGCAAACTCCCGGGCCATGCCCTCCCTTGCCATGAAGAGCTGAGATAATGAAGATAAAACAAATTCAGAGAAGGGCAGCAGAAGCCATCCAGGAGACATGACTTACGGGAGGAGAGTTTAATTGGTTTAGCCTAAAAAGCCTGTTATGCTCTCTGGTGGATCCGTTCATGCTATAAATATCAGCAAAGTGACAATGGGGAGAGGATGGAATCTGTCTCACTGGGTACAATGTTAGGACTGGAGGCTTGGACAGAGTGCAGAACCTGCTAAGGGTTTCATCCTACTTGTCGGGCTAGGTGGCTTTCTTACACTCAGGAAGAATCCTTGGTTCAAACAGAAGCATGCATGGAACTCTGTTGCATGAAACAGGTGCACAGCTGAGCATCTCTAGTTGCAACGGAGGAGGGCCCAGGGCTCTCCTTTCCACCCCTACCCCACTCAGGTTCCCCCTCAGGCACCTCCCAGCCCCCCAGGGCTTTGTTGGAAAACCTGTATTTTCAGTGCTTTGAAGCTGACATGCTAGGACTAACCATGTCCTGGCAGGAAGGGGGCACAAAAAGACAGGAGAAGGGGATGCAGCTTGAAACAGGGCTACTGGGTAGAGGGAGAGACAGAGCGCGTGAGGAGTGTGCACTGGCAGCAGAGAGGCCCTGGGGAGGCTGCAGGTCCTAGTTAACTACGGGCCTCCTCCCACTGAAGGTGAGAGGGCCCCCCTCCCTGACCGCACTCGCACTTCAGTCCATGCACATAGGTCTACAGGCATTGGCCATGGCCTGAGGATTAAAGCGGATTGTCTCTCACCTTGTTTTATGCGAACTTTGCTAGTAATGTCTCCCCTAATTTGCCAAAAGAGGAAACGAAGCACTGAGGGGTGAGTTAACTCATCTAATATCACACAGCCAGGAAGTGGTTTGGGCCTGACTGGCACAGTCCCCGTCCTTGTCAAGGCATTGCACCCAGAGGGTAGTGTTAGCCTTGCTCCTCTTCCCTGCCCCCTCTCCTTCCCAGGGCCCAACCCCACCTGGACTCCAGGCCGGGGAGGGCTCCAGAGCCCCTGCTGCAGGCCAGGCTAGCACCTGGCTGAGGCTGCCATGCAGGCCCATAACCAGCCCTCTCCTGCCCTCTTATGGCCGCCCCTGAACCGGCCTCTGCTACAGCGCTCCCCAAGCCCCCAGGGCCTTTGAGGTCTGGGCTTTGCATTGACGCTGGCAAGGGTGTCCAGGGCCCTGGCTCAGAGAGGGGGTTGGGGGGGAGCGTGTGCACTCATATCCACCCTCAGAGAGGTGAGCTGGGGGAATACCTTCCCCAAGGGACCATCTGGGAAACACAGCAGCACGTGTTACAACCCCCCTCCCCCACCCCCACTCCCCACACCCCAGAAACACAGCTGTCCTCTCGCTGCCTGGAAGTCAAAGAAAACACCCAGCGGTGGGCGAGCTCTTCTCAGCTCTGGTTCCTTCTGTCTCCTTCCTCCCAATTTCCCTCCTCATCCTCTGTGCTCCACTTAACCCTCTGGACTTGACAGTCCCAGATCTCTGCTCTGTTAGTCCCTTTACCTGTGAACGCTGGCTCCTGCCCCCAGCACCTCCAATCCCAGCTGGGAGATCCTGCTGTCACTGTAGTCCCCAAACTGGACATGCACTCCCTCCCCTCCCAGGCTCCCTTACAAGACAATTAAATGATGTTAAGATCAACCTGAAGCTCTATGACTCACATCTGGCTTTTCATCATCATTCTCTTCTGTTGCTGCCTAATCCTTATAATAAGAATTCACTGGTGGCAAGATTCATCATCCCATAGATGGGGAGTTCTCTGTCTGAGGAGTATCCAAGGGGTGATATCCGACTGCTCATCCAGTCACAGAAATTCTGCTTTTATCTTTTCCATGGCCTCATTTTCGTTCCTGTTGTCATTGTAATACGTTGGGGCTCCAGGAAGGATTTTATTTGGAAAAAAAATGTGCTTCAAAGCACTTAAAAATCACAGAGACAGATGAGCAAATATGTACATAGCCAAATGGGTGATTTTGGAGGATGAGCTTGTACCTGTGGACGCTTCTTTTTTAAAAATGATGTCCTGGGCATGTTTCCTTTCCTGCTCGGCATTGTAGTCCTCTGCAGAGTGTATTTGCCTCGTCCCCTCCATTGGAACAGAGCTTCGAAGAGGCAGCGGCTGAGTGCTGGTTACCCTGAAGCCTGGCCAGGTGTCTTGTACACAGCAGATGCTCACCTAGCCCTTGTGGAGCTGGACGTGAAAGGGAAGGTCGCTCCATGGGGGAACTGGCACATGCCTAGGTTGGACTGTGAGAAGCTCAGAGTCAGGATTTCTCAGCATGTCAGGGAATATCTGAGGCTCTCTGAGCAAGACTTTGTTGGCAAGGCAGGGCCAAGACTAGCTTCCCCACTCAGGCTCGGGGGCTCTCAGAGAGTGGTGCCCAGGGAGGGGCTCTGTACTGAACCCCAGAATAGAGCAGATGACACTGATGCCCCTCTGGGCCTTGGTGGAGTTGGGTGGATGTCTTCCTTCTCCTGACCTGTTTTCACATTCCCCACTGCTGCCATCTCAGAAGATGCCACTCTGAAAGAATACTCCCGTGAAGCCCGTCTGGTTGTGTTCTCACTGGACACAGCTGCCAAGGGCCCAGGTGCTGCTGGCACCTGCTCAGTAAAAAATCAGCCCAGTGCAGAGGGTGACAGTGCCCTGGGCTCGGAAGCAGGGGACTCCAGTTTGAATTCCAGTTTTGGCAACCGAGCTGTGTGACTTTGGGCAAATCAGACCTCTGATCCACCGTTTTTTCCAAGATAAAGGAAGATACCACAACCTACCCCACCAGGATAGATGACGTGGCAGTCAGAGCTTATTCGAGTCAGGTGTTTGAGAGCTTAAATGGTTCCGTCTCTCTTCTCTCCTCTTTCCCTTCCATGGCAATTTCCCATCTGATCTTCATTTCTGTTCCCTCACCAAGTGGTAATTGACACCCACCCCGCTTCCTGGTGAAAACTGATTACTTTTCTTCCTTTGCCACTTTCCCTTTCCCCAATGTGGTCTCAGAGTCTGAGTCTCCCTGATTGTAAACTGGAGACACGGTTTCGTACCTTGCTGGGCTGTGTGAGGACGGGATGGTGTGTAGCTACCATCAGTGTGTCGTGTGTGATCAGTGAAGGTCATTTGTATTCAAGGAGGGAAGGGAGCAGACCCAGGTTGCAGAGGTGATGGGCTGGGAGTCAGCAAAATCTCCAAGGAAGAGGTCTCAGGTGATACCCCTTGAAGGGTGGCCAGGAGAGGGTACAGGGAACAGAGAAAGGGCCTGTGTTCCATGCAAGTGACCTGGGAGTGCCTGTCTGGTCCCTGGCCTCCCCCTGCGGAATCCTGAAAAAGGCCTCCCAAGTCTACCGAGGACATTTGAGTCCCATCAGGCACATTCATTGGGTCTGCGTCCTTCCCTGCACCTGCATGTCCTGCCAGGGAGGTGCAGCTGGCCATGAGAGACACGTCCACCAGCTCTGCTCAGAAGGGAGGGACAGTCTTGGCCCCATCTTGTGTGGTGGCCCTCAAGTCATGCCCACAAGAGGGGAGCACTGACCAGCCCCCAGCAGGGACATGGTGAGTCAGAACATCAAGGGGTTTTAATGGTCTGGCAAACACCTCGTTTATTGATGACTTAACGGGGGCACAGATGAGTGAAAGGCGAGCTCTGGGGTCCCACACTCCTTCATTGGCCTCGTAGTGCCCACAGAGAGTAGCTTTTTGTTTAGCAGGAATCTTCTCTCTGGTTGACACTCCATCATTTTCCTATGAGGAGTGGAGCTGGGAGCTGTCATCCTAACTGTTGAGAGTAAGGGAGAGATTTATTTATAAATACATGGGGACAGCAGGTGCGAACGAGCAAAACCGAGCTGTATGTAAGTTCCCCTGAGTCCTGAGCTGTGGGTGAAGACTGTACATGTGGGGCGTAGGTGAGGCCACACACAGCCGCGCTCACCTCCCTGGCACCCTGTGGGCTGCCTGCTCACGGGTGCGCGGCACAGTTAGGGATGCCAAAGGCTGCGTGCCTGCTCCTCCCTCCTCCCACTTCCTGTACCGCCTTTGTTGCAGGATCCAGGGAGATGACTCTTCCCACTGGGCAGTCCGTGTGACTCATCAGGTGCCCTGGGCAAGTCACTGGGCTTCTTCTAAGAAACAGCATGCTAACAGCTTCCCCATGAATGGCAGGGCACTGTAGTTTGTAAAGTCCTCCATCTTGCTCTAGCTCACTTAATCCTTTTGGTAACACTTTCAGGAGGTTAGCATCATCATTCCCATTTTATAGGTGGGAACACTGAGCCTCACAGACCACACAGCTACTAAGTGGCTGAGTGGGGTCCCTGGGCCAGGCGTGTCCACCCCTGTTTGCTGGCTGTGAGCTGTAGACTGCACATCATGAGCTTAAATGCTCTGAACGGGAAACCAAGTTTGGTGATGGGGGTTATGACTTATTTGCTTAAACCTCAGGCTAAGTACCAGGCATTCTGTGGTTTTGAATAAGTGTACATGCCTTCCCTCAAGTAGAGGGTGTTTGGAAGCTGGGCCAGCCCAGCCGGGAATCCACTCTCAGGGCTGGAGATATGTATAACTTCACTGTTTGTGGAGTCAACATTCCCAAGCTCTTCCTTGGCATTTGTAATAATTGTCAGTTGAATGTTTGCCTTCTTCCCCTCCACAAGGGTCCTTCCCAAACTTTGAGGCTGAACTCGTCTCTATAACTTAGGTAACCTTTTGGAGTGTGACAAGGAAAGGAATGAATATGGAGGAAGGCCTACTATGTGCTGGATACATCGCTTCCATTCTCTTAAGTTCACAGCATTAACCTAGGAGGTTTTCAGTTCACGTTTCAGAGAAAGGAGTCTGTGCCTTGCCCAAGGCCATCCATCAGGGAAGGGAGGAGCTGGCTCTTGAACTTGTGTGGCTGGCTGCTTTCCTCTGGCCTCTGAGGGTGAGGGTTCCCAGGTGTGGGGGAGGTCTCAGGAGCCCGCAACTTCCTGGGCAGGGATATAAGCTATATTTAATTGAGAAAAAAGTGGAGACCTTTCCAAGTTATCAGGGACACTTGGGAGCATTAAAACCCATTTGGAGGATTCCAAGGACAAAGATCTTGGAAAGCTGCTGACAAATAGCTTTAGAATTAAGGGGCTTTGGAATTCAATTAAACTCAACAAACTTTTATTACTGCCTTGTATGGGCCAGGTGTTGTGCCAGGTGCTTTGGGGGAAGCAAAGATGATGGAGGCGGATCCCTGCTGTTATGGAATCATCCAGATGGGGACTGGGACACTCTGGTATCATCACCTTGGATGACTCCACGCCTGGGGTGTGGAGCGTGGAGAGCCCTCTGGTGATGGTCTTTGAATACAGTTGGGAGGCACTGTGTTCTGGACCCTTCTTCCGTGGCTTATCATCTCAGCATTTCTAAAGGTTCGAGTAGGAAAGACCCTGGCTTAACTTTCTTTTGTCCAGACTTTTCCAAAGTTATCTGACAATGAAGCCCTTTCCCCTCTCCCAATGCCCTCTTGCCCCTGGTGGACTATTAACATCCTTGGAATATTCTGTGGAGCGCATTTTGGGGCCCAGTGGGCTGGGGCAGATTTGTGGTGGGGCCAGGAGGCTAAAGAACACATTCGTTCTTTTAGAGTAAATCAGAAGGTTCTCTGCTTGGGGCTATCAGTGTTTCTCACTCCTTGCTGTTTTGGGTAGAAGGTGTGTCTGCCAATGCTGGGCTTTAGCTTTGGCTGCTTTCTTAAAAGGGTGTCTTTTGAAATTGGGGGATTACTCAGGCCTTTGATCCTTTTAGCTAAAGGGATCCCTTGGGTCAGCAGACAAGTGTTTGGGGAACATGAGTAAGGTGACAGCTTTCATAACATATGCAAGGACACAGTTTCCAACAGGGGACTGACGCAGTCTGCATTTTAATAGGCAGAACGCACTAGAAAACAACCAAGAAGGGGCCATCTCCTGCAGCGAGGGGCCGTGCTCAGCAGGGCTCTGCTTCCTTTCATCTGTGCTGAGGTCATGCGGCCCCCGGCCAGACTCCGAGCATTCATTTGCAGGATGAAAATGGGTGGGCAACCGCCTCCAGCAGGTTGGCATCCGAGCCTTGGCCTCATACCAGTGGCCTCTTCATGGAGGTGACATGTGGCAGAGCTATTTACCCAGCAGAGCCTGTGCAAAGAAGTGACTTAGATCCCCAGGGCTGTAACTAAATTAAATGCCTTCATGGGCGTGGTGACATTTTTCCTTGGTTGGGAAATAGCCTGGCACCTCAATTAAAAGGATGCTTTCCAGCGTTTCACAGGCTTGGCCCTGCTTGGGGCCTGTCACCTGATCTTTCTGGGCCTTGGTTTCTTTTGTCAAACAGGGATCATTCCTACCTTGGGATGTCTAGTGTGTGATGGATTGGAGGGCCCCCCAGGGTCTGCCGTCATGATTGGACTGTTGAGAGGAGATAATGCATATGAAAATGATTTGGAAACCATACAGCTCTACACAAGTGCAGAGGGCTACGGCCACGCTTCACAGGGTGCTCACTGTTTGCCTGGGTCTGCTCTATTTGAGTTGCGTGCTTCACTTCACTGAAGCCTCACAACAACCCTAGGGGACAGGGTACTATGATTCTCCCCATTTTGCAGATGAGGAAACTGAGGCCCAGAGAGACTAAGTAACCAGCTTAGGGTTACATGTAACAGGACTGGGGTCCCTACCCAGGTCTGTCTC
This sequence comes from Anoura caudifer, assembly GCA_004027475.1. Lineage (NCBI taxonomy): Eukaryota > Metazoa > Chordata > Mammalia > Chiroptera > Phyllostomidae > Anoura > Anoura caudifer. The sequence continues at coordinate 165,223 of PVKU01001842.1, read as the reverse complement.
TGCAGAGCCCCAGGCCTCAGTCCCTGAGTCTCTGCTAGGGCAGACATGTCCTCCTGCGGGGGGACGGGGAACTAGGACATTCTGAGGCAGCTCACAGGGTTCTGAAGGTTCCAAATTCTGTCCCGGGGTCTTTGATGTCAGGTGTCCCCAGAGGGAGGAGTGGGGAGGAAGGAGAGGCCTTCTCACTCTGGCTCCTGCAGGTGACAGTACTTCCCTGTCTCCTGGTGGTGAGGTGGGGGTCGTAATTAAGGTGCTGCTGTGAGTGCTTCCGTGACATTACTAAAAACAGGGACATTTGTGGAGCCCTCTGCCTCATTTCTCCCTCATAACAATTGTGATGGAGGGACAACGGGGTACCTAATGTCATAACTGGGGAAACTGAGGCCCAGGGAAAGATTGTGCAGGCACGCAGCTAGTCATCTTCAGAGCTGAGCCCACACCTGCCTCCGGGGCCTGTGCATTCAGCCACCGTTCTGTGTGATGCCGCTGTTTCAGACCTGCTGGCAGGGCCGAAGGGGGGTGACATGGGCCAGTTCCTAGGCCAGGCCTAGAGAGAACCTAGTTTACCCACTCACATTTTATTAATCCTCACAATTAAGGGAGGTCGAACTGTCCTGCTTTTACAGATGAGGAAATGCAAGCTGTGAGAATTTAGGACATGTCCAAGGCCACTCAGCTAGGAAGGAAGTGCCAGGTTTGCCTGACTCCAAAGCTGACCTTGTCCCTCCACATCTTGGTCACTCGTAGGGGCCCTTTGCTCTCTGAGGGTCTGATTCCTTGAAAGATCCAGGCATGCCGTATCCTTCTCAGGGGAGCCCCTGGGGGACCAGGACTCTCTCATATCGACCTTAGGTTTGTTTCCTCAGCAGCCAGAACCAAGGGTAGCTAGTAAAAAAAAAAGGATGGGGGGGCGGGGAGGGTAACCATAAAGGGAGAAGAGTGTGATGGGGTAAACTAACCCACCTTACACATGTGATGGCCATACCCCTGTCTCCGCAGAGAACTTAGGCTCCCCCTTCCTCTCGTCCTCTGGACGTTTCGCCGTGCAGGGCCATGGCCCGCTCTTCTCCCCCAGAACCACTTGCTCTCACTGGTACCATGTAACAACACAGAAGGCACCAGGCCCAGGTCCTCCCAACGGGAATCAGGGCACGGATCTGAGGCACCGGTGGAAGAGCCAGGGCGCAGGGTCCCTCTCCTCTGCTGGGAAGAGCTGATGGAGTGGGAGGGGTGCTCACACAGGCTGAGCCTGGCCCAAGCGGAAGAAGCAGGGAGAAGACATTCATTTATCCACTGGCTCCATTCACCACACTTACTAAACACCTGCTGTGTGACAGGCACCATTGTTGGTGCTGGGGTTATGAACAGGGGCTTTGGAGCTCATCGGACTGAATTGAAATTCCAGCCCCAGCTCTGGGCTGGTCACTCAGCCTCTCTGTGCCTCAGCACCCTCGTCTCCACGATGAGGGCAGCAGGCCCCCAGCTCACCGAGCTGGAATGAGGATTAGATGAGGTTACGTATATGAAATACTTGTAGCAGTGCATGGCACATAGTAAGAGCTGAATAAATGGTGGCTATTAGTGCTATTATTATATCTGTCCTTGGGAGTTCACAGTCTGGTGAGACATAGACAATAAAAGAAACATAATTTCCTAACGACTCGAGCCAGGAAGTGATGCTGAGTTCCACCAAGTAGTGGTATGGGAATTTCCTGCCTCCTTGTTCTCTACGAAATGCACTGAGCTCATCTTCTGTGCTTTGCTCCAGAGGTGGGTCCGTCGGTCTGCACGCACTCCCTCCACGCTGAGCCCATGGGTGGGGGGGTTCCAGAACCTGGGACCTTGCCACTTGGCCCTTGTTCACTTTTACCTCCTGAAAGGGGAGAAAAACTGGGTAGGGATTGGAGAGCATTGTAAAGGCTTCTTCACAATTCTGCCCTGCAGACAAAAGACAATGAGATGGAAAATTCAAATGGCCAAAATGAATATATAAGAGCAGGAAGTTTAATGGCCTGGTGCAAGCAGCACATGAAACGATAATCTGCTGGCAGAGGAGAAGCGTTTCGGAGGCAATGAAGCAGGAAAGTATCAGTGGGTGAACCTGAGGACCCTCACTTCCCTGACTAGTGGGCTTCCTCTGGGGGTGGGGTCTGGGCAGCTGTCTAGACTGGTGGGGACGTCATTTGTCCATTTTGCTGTACCTGGAGGAATCACTCAGAGGTCAAACTCTGTTTTCAAGTATCACCTGCTTTAATACATTCAAAACGTTAAGGATAATATTTCCTGTAAATTCTCCGCTTTAATCACACCTGTAATAATTGTACTTTCCAATCCTAACTGTAGAAACTAAACAAATCTAAGTTTTTAATTTATGGTCAACTTCGAGCTAGCTTTAAATTTTTTAAATTGTTTTAAAAATAATGTATTATTTTGGAAAATATCACAACCTATACGGAAAATCGACTTCCTTCTAGGAGGTCAGGGGTGCTGGTCTTGGGATGCGATGGGACTGAAGCAAAATGCAGCTGTTTGGGCTGCCTGCCTGCTGGCAGGACACTGTGTTTGCTGGGGACGGGGGGGTAGGGGCTGCTGCTGCAGCATCCAGGCGTGGTCTGGACCCTACAGTCATGTTAAGCTGAGGCTGTGGGCAAGCGAGGGACGAAGAAGCAACTGGGGGCAAGGGACTCCGCAGGGGAGGGGTATATGGGAGAACTAGCATCATGCCTGGCAACGGATTTGCCGGTGTGGCTGGGCTGAACGATGTCCCCTCCGCCATATGTCTGCATCTTAACCTCCAGAACCTGTGAATGTGACCTTATTTGGAAAACAGGTTTTTGCAGATGTGACTGAATTAAGGATCCTGAGGTGGGACCATCCTGGATTATTGGGGGGTGGCTCCTAAATCCTTAAAGGAGATGGAAGAGAAGAGGACAGTGTGAACACTGAGGTGGACAGTGGAGTCGTGCCAACCACAAGCCAAGGACGCTTACAGCCACCAGAAGCTGGAGGAGCCTTCGGAGGGAGCACAGCCCAGCTGACGCCTTGATTTTGACCCCGTGACACTTAGTTTAGACCTCTGGCTTCCAGGACTGTGAGAGAATAAATTTCTGCTGTGTGAAGCCCCCAAGTTGGTGGTCATGTGTTTCGGCAGCCCTAGGAAGCTGGTTCGGTGGGTAGAGCATGAGGTGGTGAGGACATGGGTTGGAGACAGGAACCCATGAGGACTGTGGCTCCAAACAGAGAGGAACCTTAGGGGCTGCGGGCCCTGGGGGGAGGGGTTACTGTGGGGAAGATGGGAATAGACCCCGAGGCTTCTGTCCTCTTCCTTGGTCAGCGCAAGCTCAGGCTCGGGGTGAGACATCCTGGGTTATCTGGGTGGGACCTCTCCTGGGTGACACGGATGGTCAGGTGGTGCCTTCCTTTTGACTTCTCCATCCTTCCATTTGGCTTGTCACGGTCACAAGGATGAGAATGGCCCTGGTGACTTACGGATGCATGAGAACACGAGGTGGCAGGGACATTGTCCCAGCAGCAGCCAACTGGGGTTGGAATCCAGTGCTTCCGCCAGACATCTCAGCTGATGGAGGGCTCCCGGAGAGTGCTGGGGCTGCCGAGTCCGGGGTGCATCTGGTAGCAGAGCCCCGGGTGTGGGCAGCTGGAAGGGGCTTTCTGACCCTTGTGGGCCAGATTCCTGTGCAGAACTGCTCAGTCTTCTCACCCTAATCCTTGATTTTTTTTTTCCCTTAAAGCTTTGGTATCTGCTGTTCCTTGACTATGGGTAGCCGCAGGCAATAATAGCGTAGAAGACAGGCAGCGCACGGACACAAAAGAGGAACTGCACACACAGCCAACCTCAGCTCGGCAGCTCGTTTTTTCTCCTTCCAGGACATGTGTGTTTGTGGTTGCGATATTATATTGCACACATTAATATAGTCATATTTTCTGCTAGTAAAATTGTTGCTGGCACATAGAATGGCATTAAGTACATCAGTATTTCATGGTGTTCCGCAAAAAGCCCCTTCACTTCCAGGTGCTCAGCCGCACGGACAAGTTTGAGAACCACTGATCTATAATAAGGGTAAAGTCATTGAACACATAAGTAAGCAGGATGTTTGAAAGGAGCCATTTGTCACTAACCCGGCAGCATTCTGGGAGGTGGGAACTGTATCAGGTACAAGCAAACTGATAAATGTAATTTATTTAAAATTTTCAGAAGTATTTGATTAGATGTCATGTCTAATAGAATTGATAGGAAACACCCCTGGCGACCTCTTTTGGCCTTCAGAAGCAAGCCAGAAAGTCAAGTTCATTACCGCATGCACCAAACCGCCTCGTTCCTTCCTGGCCACACGCAGACTTGTCTGTCCCAGCCTGTCCATGCAAATGCGTGCTAAATGTTTAAAAGCCACATCACAGATGTTGATCCCAGGCCCCAGAGGCCATGCACCCACCTCTCAGATGACTTGGAAAGCACCTTCTGAAGAAGGGGATATCTTGGGGTCAGGGCCTTTGTCCCCCGACCTGACCGACTTGCATCCTGCTGAGCTATCAAACGAAACCCCTGGGTGTTGCCTGGCCTCCTGCCAGAAGACATTGTGCTCCCTCTGAACTCAGCAGTGGATGAGCCACAGGGGGGTGTGGCGTGCATCTTGGTCACTGGTCACCCCCAAATCAGAGGCAGTTCAGAGAAATTTCCAGAAGGCCAAGGGGGTGTTGATTTGGGATGAGAAGGAGAATAAAAATAATTAGAGTGTAAAATAACAATAAAATTCTTCTAATAATATTACAAGCAAGCAAGGGATATATTTTAGACCTGGAAAGGATGTTTTCAAATAAAACAAACAAAATTTCTTTGTAAAATGGAGTATATTACAAGAAAGCATACACAGAAAATAGGGGGAAAAAGAGCAAAATCCTTCTTTGATGGATTCATAACTGGCTCTTAAAAAGAAATCATGAGTTTGGGGCATGTTATTCATCCAGTGATCATGCCTTCTGTCCCTACCATGCATCAGGCCCTGTGCTAGGCCCTGGGGAGAGAGCCGTGCCGAAGACAGACACTGTTTGCCCTTTGAAGAATGAGCTCTTTGGTGGGGCATTCAGAAGGAAGGGTGGTGATCACAACATGCGCAGTAATGATGAGAAGGGTCATGATGGAAGACCCGGCACCCGAACAAAGGAGGGGCCTCTCCCCCCCGACTGGAGGGGTAGGAGCATCACCACAGTCACTGGTAGAGATGGAGCCCTGGCTGACCAAGCCCTGGGTAGCATTTGTCACCCTGGGCCAAACCTTGCCCCTTGGAGAGGAGCTACCAGGAGCACAAATGGTTTTGAGAGCATTTTAATGAGAGGGCCCATTCATAATGCAGCTGCTGCAGCCCCAGAAGCTCAGACAACGGTAGCCTAGTGGAGTCTACCCTATTATAAATATTTGATGTTCTAAAACGGTATTACCGTAAATATTATTTGCTGCCTTGAAAAACTTCAAGCTCATAGTTTTAATTTCCCACATTAGGAGTCTAATGAAGAGGATTTCAAAGGGCCTCTCCTGGGACAGGATTTCCTGGCAGGTTCCAGGCTAGGCCCTAGGTGGGAGGGGGCAGTTAAATTCGGGTGGCACACCGCCTGCAAAGGAGATGGGAATCGCTGCAGGTGTGGATGGCCAAGGCGTTGCTGGGGGTCTGAGGAGACAGAGACTCCTTGTGGGGTCCCGGGGAAAGTGGGGGAGGCTACACTTTACCCAGGCTGCCAAAGGGATGATCAAGCATCATGGTGAAAAGCTTGGGCTTGGAGCCAGCTCTGCTGGAGTCACTGGGTGGCCTCTGATGAGGTACAAGGTCACCTCATCTGCAAGATGCAGATAAGAACTGCCCTACCTTCCTTCCAGGGTGACTGCTTGGGAGAAGGTGTGTAACCCCGTGCCCCCCACATCAGCTGTTAGCAATGCTGCTCTTCCCGCGAGCACAGGTAGCTCCTGCAAGAGCCCCTGCTGCTGTTGCTCTTCTAACCATGACCTTCAAGTTAGAAGCCAGCCTCTCAGCATGGCCCACAGGCCCCCCAGGGCTCACCCTATCCTCTCCCCATCCTGACCTCCTCACAGCTGATGCAGGCGCAGGCCCTGGCCAGTCAGCTTGCAGTCGTCCATCACTCTCACATCATCGCTTTGCCCTCCTTGCCCTGCTGCTCTCTCCGCCGCAGCACTCACCTCCAGGCCTCGTGGGTCTGGCCCTGGCTAACCCCTTCCAGTTGTCATGACTTCACTGCTCGTGCCTCCTCCATGAAGCCTCCCTGACACTCAGGCACACCTGCTACTCTCCTCGGGCTGCCAGAGCTTGCAGACTACCTGCTTCTCCACACAGCTAGGAGCACTGGGCGAGGGTGGAGGCATGCTCAGCTTTCTCTCTCCAGGGCCCACGCGTCTCTCCCCAGAGTGCTTGCTTTGTGATGTTCAGTAAATGTTGAACAAATGAATGGATGGCACAGATATTTACAACTTCTAAAGGCTTTTCATATCTGGTGTCCTATTCCACCAGGTTCCCTGGGAACATTGCGATGCTTCTCAGTGGCTCAGAGAGGTTCAATGACTCGTCTAGAGTTACTTGGTAAATTAGGGGCATGCTCGCAAGCTTGGCTCATCTACCCCTGGGCCCCACGGTAACTCTGAACAGTTGTTGAGTTTACCAGAGTCCGGGCCATCTAAGCTCTTTCTGACTCCAGCTGATTAGGAGTTGAGGCCTCTGCAGACACATTTGTCCTGGGTGTCCTGCAGTTCCAAGTCATTGTGGAGTGAGGTAGGAGCAGAGGGGTTCTTCCTGGAGCTGAAAGCCATCAAGAGCTCCCCAGCCGTTGGATCCTATAACTTGAACCCCCTGAACTTCCCGAGGCATCTCTTTCAAGTCCTTATATCCCCATTTATAAAAGAGGAAACTGAGGCACAGAGCAGTCATGTCCCCTGCTCAAGGTCACACAGCTGGTAAGTGGCAGAACTTGGCAAGCAACCAAGCTCTTAACCACTGCTCATTTCCCTGGGTCTTTGAAACAGAAATTATGCCAGGGCCTAAAACAAATCTAGCCCCCAGGATGGCTGGTGCTGGTGATTTAAAGGGCCCAGCAATGCTTAATCTTCCTGCCGGGCTCCCTCATTTTAGTAAATGCTAAGATTTAAGAGCTCATAAAACTGAGCTATAACACTGTTCTGCCAAGAGCTCTGCATGGGCTCTCTATCCTGGGCTGCACCTGGCCTGGCGGTCCCAGGTTTGTCCCGAGTCACCCTGGGAGAGTTCTGCAGCCAATTAAAGCTGCCAGTCTCCTCCAGGCCTCAAGAGGCCCATCAGGTTGTTTACGTCCTTACCAAGGCCAGATTAGCATGCGGTGTGACAATGTGTATGGTGATGGACTGAACTCGTAAATTGTTCAGGATTCTGGCAGGAGCAGCAGCGATGTTGGGTGGGCATCAGGGTTCAGTCTGGTCATACAAGCAAATGAGCACCGGCAGATCATGTGCATGGGGACCATCTTGCTATGGCCACAGTGAGACAGAAGCTACTCATGCCATACAAGAGACTCTGTGCCTACCAGCAGCCCTCTGTCTAATCTGCCCCAATAGTATGTTTCTTCTGGTTGGAACAGCCTTCCAAAGGCTCATGTCACCAACATACGTGTCCTCAGCCATGCCTCCAACACCTAGCACGATCCTGTGCTATTGTAGGTATCCAGTCAGTGTGTGTTGGATGGAAGGATGGGTGGTGAAAGGAAGAAAGGAAGGAAGGAAGGAAGGAAGGAAGGAAGGAAGGAAGGAAGGAAGGAAGGAAGGGAGGGAGGAAGGAAGGAAGGAAGGGAGGGAGGAAGGAAGGAAGGAGTTGATTATGAAAATGTTCCCAGTTCTTAATACCTCCGTATAGCCTCACCTTTTGCAATGTGACTTTTCAGATCTTCACATGAAGAGGTGGAGGTTTTTTCTTCCCCATCCCTTAAATCTGGGCTGGTCTTGTGACTTGCCTTGGCCAATAGAATGCAGTGGAAATGACAGTGTGCCAGTTCCAAGCCAAGGTCTCAAGACTTCTTGTGCACTTCTGCTGTTTCTCTTGGGACTCTGTGGAGCTCTCAAGTGGATACACATGAACTGGCCTGCTGGATGATAAGTGATGCACGGCCCAGTCACCCCATCGCCCCAGCCTGCAGCCAGCCAGTCTCCTACTGACCCTCCAGCTGATCACAGATGCAAGGTTGAGCCCAGTCAAAGTCAGCCAAGCCTGAGTTAGATCTGCCCAGCTGAACAGTAGTCTCATGAGACATAAATAAATGCTTGTTGCTTTTGAGTCATTTAGCCATGGAGTGGCTAGTTATGCAGCGATAACTAATCTGGTTGTAGAAACATTGGGAAATGATGCCTTTAGGTTTCACATGGTCCCAACTTTTCATCTTCCTTTCCCTTTTTATGCTGTGTCCTCCTCTCCCATCATACTCCAGTCAGATTGTACCATATTTGGATGGTTCTTCTTCTAAGTCCATGTCTAAGATGCTGGGCATGCTCCTCGGATTCAATTCAGCCAACAACTTCTAGGGAGCACCTGCTGTGTAAAAGGCATCATTTCTGCTACTATGGAGATATAGAGAAACAACCTTAGGCTTTTGCCTTCCATGCAGTTTTGGAGGGTGACACAGAAGGTTGGATGCAGGGTCAGCTATTGGTGCCTACTGCATGTGTAGCACCGTGATAGATGCTGGTGAAAGAGAAATAAATGAAGCAGAATCAGGATAAAGATTCAAGCTTCTCGAGTGCTAGAATGGTTGAGTTCCTTCCCTCCCTTTTCATGTGTCCCTGCTTGTAGAGGAATGAAGATGCTGAGGCAAAGATCTCAAGAAACACAGGTAAAGTGCCACATTTATGTTAAAAAAATCAGTTTTGCAAGAGCAGGTTAGGGGAGCTATGGCTCAGCATCAGTCCCAGTGAAGTGGATCTGAAGCAGTTTTAGTTGCCAAAGGTGCATCTGAAAAGCAAATTAAAATTTTATTTCAGGAGACGTCTCAATTCATTATGGCATCAGGGTCTAGGACAGGAGAGCTGCTGGGCTGGTCAGACCACACTGAGGAGAAGGCATTCCCGCCGGGCTCTACATTCTAAGGAGCATGTTAGGGTGTGGTTGGAGTCAGGAAAGTGGGACTGGAATGTTTAAGGGAATTTGGGCTATTTAGCCTGGAGAAGAGAAGGCTAAGGAAAGATGTGACGGCAGATTCAAACGGTAGAAAAGCCTGTTGTGTTAAAAAGGGCTGGTCTTTTCCAGTGTTGTCCAAGAGGGTGCCAGGTGAGGAACTGCAAAGGCACAAATCTCAGTTCAGCTTACAAAATAGTTGTCTAACATCTTGAACCACCTGCTGAGTGATGGGCCAGGCTCTTCCTCTGTGGAGATCTCTAGACGCCTAGACCAATGGTTGCTAGAAAAGGGATTTCTGGGTGTGGTTCAAGTTTGGGTTCAGTGATTTCCAAGGTTGTTTCCACCTCTGAATTTCTGCGAAGGGCTCCACAAAGTGGCTTCGAAGCCCCAGGGATCTGCAATGCTCTTTTTATAAAGACAGCTAAAAGGCAGGTCAGCACGGAACAGAGCTCCATCAGCTGCGTTGGACTCTGGTGCCTGCCAAGGACATTTGAGAAAAAGTCAATGCTGGGAGAATGTACATTACATTTCTATAGGTGTCTATATAAATACTTTAACTATATAAAGACTCATATGTACATGTTATAAAAATACTGCCTGTAATTTATGTAACTATGTGACATCTATAGAAATGTATAATTTACAATTCTTCTCTGAAGAGATGGGAGAAAATCTGTCTTTTCATTGTGATGAGTGGCTCATCTCCTCCAGTTAAAGGGTGCAAGAGAAAATGAGGCCACTGTGTTAACCAGAGGGAGCTGGAGAGGAAGGCAGACGAGGAAGGGAAGTAACAAGAAACACCAAGTCGAAGATGTGCTCAGAATAACAGGGCTGCCGTGAACGAACATAGGGGTGCATATGCCTTTTCAAATTAGTGTTTTGAATTTCTTTAGATAAGTACCCAGAAGAGGAATTGCTGGGTCATAGTTTTATTTTTAATTCTTTGAGGAACCTCCGTACTGTTTTCCATAGAGGCTGCACCAGTTTACTGTCCCACCAACAGGGCATGAAGGTTGCTTTTCTCCACATCCTCACCAGCACTCGTTCGGGATTTATTGGTGACAGCCATTGTGACAGGTGTGAGGTGATATCTTGTTGTGGTTTTAATCTGCATTTCCCTGATAATTAGTGATGTTGAGCATCTTTTCACATGTTTGTTGGCCATCTCTGCGTCCTCTTTAGAAAAATGTCCATTCAGTCTTCTGCCCATTGTTTAATTGGAATGGTTTCTTTCTTTTTTTAGTGTTAAGTTGTATGAGTTCCTTATATGTTTTGGATATTAAACCCTTATCAAATGTATCATTGGCAAATATCTTCTCCCATTCAGTAGGTTGTCTTTTCGGTTTTTTGATGGTTTCCTTTGCTGCACAAAAACTTTGAAGTATGATGTAGTGCATTTGTCTAACTTTTTCTTTTGTTTGCCCAAGTAGACACATCCAAAACTATATTGATAAGAGCAGTATCAAAGAGTTTATTGCCTATGTTTTTTTCTAGGAGTTTTATGGTTTCAGGTCTTACATTGAAATCTTTAATCCATTAATTGCACATTATTTACAATAGCCAAAATAGGGAAGCAACCTAAGTGTCTATCAATAAATGAATGAATAAAGAAGATGTGATACATATATACAATGGAATATCACTAAGCCATAAAAAATAAAATCTTGCCATTAGCAACAAATGGATGGACCTAGAAGGTATTATGCTAAATGAAATAAGTCAGACAGAGGAAGACAAGTACAATATGATTTCACTTATATGTAGAATCTAAAAAGCAAAATAACCAAACAAAAAAAAAAAAACAACCAAACCCAGAAACAAGTTCATAGCCACAGAGAACAAATTGATGGTCATTAGCTGAGAGGGGCTGGGGCTGACTGTAGTAACAGTCATAGGATGCGAAACACAGCCCAGGGAGTACAGTCAGTAACAGCACAATAACTGTGCACGGTGTCAGAGGGGTGCTAGGCTTATTGGAGTGACCACTTTGTAAGGTATGTCATTGTCTGATCACTATGTTCTACACCTGACACTAATGTAATGTCATATGTCAACCATAACAGAAAAATTGAGAAAGAAGTTCAGAAAGAATAACAGTGCTGCGGGGTAAAGACAAGTCAGCAGGTGAAGGGGTGTGGAGGAGCAGCGTGCCCTGACTTTGGGCGTGCTGCTTTGGGAAAATGACATTGTTGTTGATAATAGTAATAATAGTTAACGTTTATTGAGCACCTGCTATAGGCCAGAGACTATGGTTTATACCTTTATCTCATTTAAACCTCACAACAATCCAGTCCACACTGGTGCTCTTGTTGTCTTTATTTTATAGAAGAGCAATTGAAGCGCAGACAGCTTAAGCAACTTTTCCAAGGTCACACAGCCAGGAAGTGACAGAGCTTGCATTTCAACCCAGATCATCTGACTAGAGCCTGTACTCTTAGCCTCTTCCCTGTCACAACTTGTTTGTCTGTCTTGGCAGTGCTTGAGAGGGCCATCTGTCTGTCTTTCAGTCAGCTGCAGTCCCTGGGGCGTGATGGGGTGGCGTCAAGAAACATCTCAAGAGCTCCGAGTGATCCCACCGCCTCAATATATTGATTCCTCCTCTGGAAGGAGACAAGCGAGAAAGATGGGTTCTGCCTGGTGGCATAAACTAGCCGTGTGCCCTTGCGGTCTTGTCTCACCTTGCCACCTCCTTGCCATTCAGGTGGCAGGCCTGCCTGCAGCAGAGCTGTTTCTTCAGAGCGATTCACGACCAGCACATGGCAAATGCCAGGACAACAGCTTCCACGCTGAGCCTGGACAAATGGCAGAGCAGAGCAGAGGGCAATGCAATTTACAAGGAATCTTAGCAACCAGGCAACAGGCAATAAACCAGAAAATCACGGAGGAAGCTCAGCAGAGCATGAACTAAACGAATTGCAGGATTTGTGAACCAATTTACACCCGTCAGAGGAGGGGCGAGAGAGGCACCGGGAGGCTCTGAAAGCCACAGCCAGAGAACTGCAGGCTGTCATCTCAGGCAGACCTAAGGAAGGGCAGTAAGGACACACAGTCCCTGCTGGAGACAGCTGAGCAGTGGCCTCTGGGACATGGCTGAGTGGATCTCGGGCCTCCTCCTCCGAGAGGGCTCGGTACGTTAAGAGCCCACTGGGAAGGATGGATGTCAGGTGCCAAGGGTAAAGGTGTGAGTGCAGTGGGCCTCTCTTCTCCTCACTCCCAGGAAATCGATTAAAGATAGATGAAGTGTTCTCAGCCAGAAGCAGAGCCCGCCTTTGGTCTCCATTCCAAGGGGCAAGTCTCTTAGGAAGCGAGCCTCAGCTCTCCGGTGAGACACCGCATCACGAGGCTGGGGGCAGACTTGTGAGGATGTGGAAAATAGGCAAAGTAGGGAAGAGCCCCTTCTTTTCAGGAGGACACTGGTGCCTGGTGCTCAGAAACACATTCCCACCCTGAGAGACCGCTGGGAGGATCACATCCATCTGTCTGGAGCCTGTGGAGTGGGGAGAGGACAGGTGTTCACGATGTAAATATACCTACCTAGTTGAACCGGAACAACTAAGGAAAACACACTACCTTCAATCACACAGGGCCCAGAAAGGTGTCTGCTTTTCGGAAGTGCAGACTGTTCAAGTCTCAGTTGAATGATTGACACACCGATAGTAATAGATGTGCAACATGTAGCTTTAGGATTAAGGGATATAATCTCAAGTTAAAGACAAAGGTTTATAATGAGTCCCGAATAAGGGGACCGATGTGCTGCCTTGACAGCGTAATTCTTGCTGGTGCTGCTGGGGAGTGAGGAGGGAGGTGCTGCATTGCAGAGACATGGGACTCACTTGACCTACCAGTAACCAGAGTTTTCTAGGGCTGTTTCCAGCTCTGCCTTGCTGTGGTGATTTTCAGCGCTACTTGGGGTTCAGGCTTAACCTGGAAGAGCCAGTGTGATCCCAATTTCCCATAAGCCCCATGGAACTCCTCCCTGCAGCTTCGGGCACACCTCCCTGACTACCCATTATTCTCTTGTCTCTTGAGTTCTCTAGCCTCCTCTGGCCACAGAATGGCTCCCCAAGCCTCGCTCGGTACTGCTCGGCAGGACACGGCACAGGGCGTCCTGTACAGGAGCTCCGCAGGCCTCTGCCACAATTCCCAGCTAAGGGACCATCTGCCATTGGTGGGGAGGGTTGTGTTGGGGGAGGGAGTAATGACGAGGATGGCAGCTTCCCAAATCCAGGACCTTGCTCCTTCCCTCACTGGGCTTTCTGGCCCTAAGTATGATTGAGATTGTTTGTCTGCCAACCTAGGTGAGGGCACAGAGTAATTCACACAATTTAGATTAAAAAGGAGGTAAGAGCATGATGTGGAGCCTGGAGTTAGGCATCGGTGGGTTTGAGCCCTCTCTCCACATGGCTACGAGACTTGGGCAAGTTACTTTCCCCTGAGTGCATCAGTCTCCTTGTGAGTAGAACAAAGGTAATAATTCCTGCCTCATAATTCTGAGTAGTATCTGAAATAACACATGTAGGCTCAGTAAGAGTTGGCTATTTTTAGAATCCAAATTCCAGGGACTAAGATGCACACATTCTATATCTACTCATTCCTAGGACATCCTGGAGAATCCTGTGAGACAAGCAGGAGCCCTGGGACTCTGCACTGAGCTGAGGTGCTCAAGACAGGCTGAGAATAATCATAGGAGTGAAGACTAATTTCCAGGGGACTTGAGAATTAACTGAATGGTCTGAAGAATCAAGGCCAAGAAAATAAGACCAAATACCAGATCTTCCCAGAAAGATCTATTATAAAATGTATCTGTCAGCTTTTGCTGCATAACAAACAACCACAACATCTCAGTGGCATAAATAAGCATTTATTTTGTTCACCTGGGGATGCTCTGCTTTGTATGGGTTTCAGGCTGAAGGAAACTGTTCTCATGGCTGCAACAGAAGCACATAGAGCAAGTAGAAGCCCACCAGGCCTCTTAAGGCTTAGACTTAAGGCTTAGGTACACATTTCTGCCCATGCTGTTGACCAAGGCAAGTTACAGAGCAAAGCCCAAGGTCAAGGAGTGGGGAAGCACACTGTGCCCATGCTGAGACCACGGCAAGGGCACGGGTGCAAGGAAGGGTGAGGGATTTCACTTAAAGAGCAGGTCTTTATCGGCGGAGGAATGGTTTTAGGAGACAGAGGTGACATACTTCAAAATGGGCAGACACACACAGAAGGAGGTCCATGGTGGGGCTTAGGGGGAAAGAAACGTTAAGTGACGGAACTGGTTCAGACGGAAGCAATAGTGTCCTGCCGTGTCATCCCGGGCACCAGGAAGTCTCTCTCTATTTTGCTGTATCAGTCGCCAAGGGAGCTGGCATGAGAGTGGAGTGGCTGTCATCCTTGCAGGGAAATATCCTGCTGTTATACCAGCAAGAGGCTGTATTTAATCAGAGGGGCTTACCAGGGCTTAGTTATATAGGAAAATGACTAAGTGACACCAATATACAACACCTCATTTCCAGAAAATCCCATTCTTCTCAGTCAGGCATAATGTGCCCAGACTGCTTCTTCTAACAGCTCTATGGGTGCAGTTGCCTGGAAATACCAGGAAGGAATTTGGAATTAATGAAGGGAATTATTAATTACAAAGGCAGATAGGATTTTAAAGCAATGGCCCAGGGGTCCAGGTGATTGCTTGTTTATTTATGATTTGTGTTCCTACTAACTTCCAAACAAATTTGAGATGACTATTAAAAATAGAGGCCCCAGGTCAGTGAGATTAAAGATGAAATATCCAAAGTCATATGGATGAAGGGAGGAAATGATTAAACCAGAAACCTAGCGGAAGATAGTTACCGCAATTGCGCATTAAATTGAGCTAAAGCGAAAGGGGAAATGTGATGAGTTATTGGATAAAAGGAAGTACAGCCATTTGTCAGGAGAGGCAAACTTTTCCCTGACACTCATTGTGAGCGCAAATTTATCATGAGAATCTCAAATAAGGACAGCAAGGCACATAATAAACGCTCTCTTCAAAGACTTCTGTGGGAGATGCAGACACATCCTTCAGATGGTCGTTTATTATATCGACCCCGGATAGAAGCTGAGGTCTTAGGGATGAACCCTTCTAGATTTAATATTGCCCCAGCTAATGGCTTATGGATTATAGCAGAGGAAGGTCCAGTTAAGAGTGTTTGGAAGTCCAGGGCTGGAGTCAGAGGTCAGAGGTTTGGGAAAGATGTGTGGCTTTCCTCCTGAAGGCCCCGTGGGGAAAGCACTCCCCACTGGCAGCCGCTTGCCCCCCTAGAAGTGTGGGACACAAGCAAGGTGGCCTCCTCCTGAGTGTGGGAGAGTTGGAAAAGCTCCTCAGTAGAGAACAAAACGTAAAAAATCAGACTACAAAATGGAATGTGTTGTCACGTACACAACAAAACACAACTAAGGAGAACAGATTTAAAGGAAATCCGCTGAAATGTTCATGGTGCTAAGCTTGGGCTGTGAAAATTTGGAGCATTCTTTTTCTTTAAAATAATGTTCTTTCCTTTTCAAACATTCCAGATGGAGCTTGTTAACTTTTATAAAGACATGAAAGAAAGAAAAAGGTTTCTTTTGTAAATCCTGATTTTTTTCTTCTGAGTTGTCTTTTTTACATGAATTTATTTTTATTTGTCAATTATAGATGACATTAAATTTTTTATATTAGTTTCAGGTATATAGCATAGTGGTTAAACATTCAAATAATTTAAAAAGTGATCCCCCTGTAATTGCAGTACCCACTTGGCAGCATACATAGTTATTACAACATTATTGACTATATTCCCTAAGCTGTACTTTAAATCCCCATGGCTATTTTGTAACTACCAATTTGAGGTTCTTAATCCCTTCACCTTTTTTCGCCTGGCTCCCAAACCCCTCCTCTCTGGCAATGGTCAGTCTGTTCTTTGTATTTAGAAGTCTGTTTCTGTTTTTCTTGTTTATTTTGTTCTTTAGATTCCACTAATAAGTGAAATCATATGGTATTTGTTTTTTCTGTCTGACTTATTTCACTTAGCATAATACCCTCTATGTCCATCCAGGGTTTTGCAAATGGTAGGATTTCACTCTTTTTTTATGGCCAAGTAGTAGTCCATTGTATATATGTACCACAGCTTTTTTTAAAAAAAGATTTTGTTTATTTTGAGAGAGAGAGAGAGGAAGGGAGGGAGAAAGAGAGGGAGAGAAACACTGGTGTGTGAGAGAGACAGCAATCGGCTGGTTGCCTCTCACATGTCCCCAACTGGGGACCTGGCCAGCAACCCAGACAGGTGCCCTGACCTGGAATCAAACTGGTGACCTTTCAGTTCACAGGCCCATGCTCAACCCACTGAGTTACATCAGTCAGGGCTGTACCACAGCTTTTTTATCCACTCATCTACTGATAGGCACTTGGGGGGTGCTTCCATATCTTGGCTACTGTAAATAATGCTGCAATGAACATAGGGGTGCACGTATCTTTTCAAATTAGGGTTTGGATTCCTTCAGATAAATATCCAGAAGTAGAATTTCTGGGTCATATAGTAGTTCTATTTTTAATTGTTTGAGGAACTTCCACACTGTTTCCCACAGTGGTTGCACCGATGTGCATTCCCACCAACAGTGCATGGGGGTTCCCTTTTTCCACATCCTCACCAGCACCTGGTGTTTGATGAATTATTGATGGTATCCCTTTGGGAGGTGTGAGGTGATACCTCATTGTGGTTTCAGTTTGCATTTCTCTGATGATTAGTGATGTTGAGCATCTCTTCATACGTTTACTGGCCATCTGTGTGTCCTCTTTGGAGAAATGTCTATTTGGGTCCTCTGCTCATTTTTTAATTGGATTGTTTGTTGTTTTGGTGTTAAATTGTATGAGTTCTTTATAAGTATTGGATATTAACCCCTTATCAGATGTATCATTGGCAAAATCCTGCTTTTTGAGGTCTTTATGTTGTGGAGAGAAACCACAGCCACAATCCGTGTTTTCTTGAACAGATGCTTTTCTGAGTGGGTGGGAACAAGCACTCTCGGAGCTGTGGCTGCTCATTCCTGTTTCTGCTTCTCTCACAAGCTACTAACCCAACTCCATGCCTTTAAATCATGTATGTAAATCATGAGCCTAGTTTTACAACAGGGTAGAGAAGATAATGAGAGAACTTGGCAGCTGCAATCCTCTGAAAGTAAGAATGTATTATTTCGTTGGTAAAACTTCCCTGGCAAGAAAAGTGGCAATACATGGAGAAAGTCCTAAAAATCTGCATACTATTGCTACACTAATTTTACCTGTAGGAACTTATTCTCAGAAAATAATCATGGCTACAAGTGATAAAATGTGGGGAACAACCTAAATATTCTCCATTAGAGATTGAGTTAAATAAATTGTGATCCTAAGGAGCACGACTCCACCATCACAAAGAATAGCTTGGAAGGGTTCTTACTGGCAAGGGCTGACGCTTTGTGATACACTGTGAAATGAAAAACGCAGGTAGCGAAAGATCACATATAGGACCACTGCAGTTTTGAAAAAAGGAAAAAATGTATGTATCAATAGGGTTATAGATAATTCCCCTCATCCCTTATTTTTGGCTTTCCTGTATTTACTAGTATTTCTATTATGACTATTTAAATTTAAAAAAAAATATATGTTATTGATTATGCTATTACAGTTGCCCTGATTTTTCCCCCTTTGCCCCCCTCCTCTTAGCACCCCTTACAGCCTCAGGCAATCCCCCCACCATTGTTCATGTCCATGGATCATATGTATAAGTTCTCAGGCTACTCCATTTCCTGTACTGTACTTTACATCCCTACAGCCATTATGTTAACTACCTATTTGTACTTCTTAATCCCCTCACCTCTTCACCCATTCTCCCTCTCCCCCCTCCCATCTGGCAATCTTCTGATAACTAACTTCTTTTCTCTGGATTTTAAGAGTCTCTCTTTCTCTTTAACCTTTGGCCTTTTAATTATGATGTGTCTTGGAGTGGGCCTCTTTGCATCCATCATAATTGAGACTCTGTGCTTCCTGGACTTGCATGTCTATTTCCTTCACCAAATCAGGTAAGTTTTCTTTCACTATTTTTTTCAGATAGATTTCCAGTTTCTTGCCTTTTCTCTTCCCCTTCTGGCACCCCTATGACATAAATGTTGGACCTTTTAAGTTTGTCCCAGAGGCTGTTTATACTATCTTCATTTTTTTTGGATTCGTTTTTGTTGTTGTTCTGAGTGGTTGTTTTTTGCTTTTTTATGTTCCAAATCATTGATTTGATTCTTGGCTTCATCTATTCTACTGTTGTTTCCCTGTAAATTGTTCTTTATTTTAATTAGTATATCCTTCATTTCTGACTGGATCTTTTTTATGCTGTTGAGGTCCTGTCTAAGTTCCTTGAACATCCTTATAACCAGTGTTTTGAACTCTGCATCTGATAGATTGCTTATCTCCATTTTGTTTAGCTCTTTTTCTGGAGTTTTGATCTGTTCCTTTATTTGGGCCATGTTTCTTTGTCTCCTCATTTTGGCAGCCTCCTAGTGTTTGTTTCTATGTATTAGGTAGAGCTGCTTTGACTCTGTGTCTTGGTAGTGTGGCCTAAGGTAGTAGGTGTCCTGTAGGGTCTGGTGGCACAGCCTCCCCTATCACCCAAGCTGGGTACTCAAGGTGTGCCCTTTGTGTGGGCTGAGTACACCCTTCTCTTGTAGATGAGCCTTGGTTGTTGTTGGCAGATCAATGGAGGGATTTACACATACCAGTCAGCTCTCCTCCCTCCATGGAGGATTGGCTGTGCAGGGGCAGGGTGGTGGTGCTCCAATGTGGTCTATAGCTGTCCATTGGGTGTGCTGGCCCTGGGGTTTCCTGGGTGTACAGGCCAAGGTCAGCCCCCACAAGTGTTTTGCCTGGGGCACCCTGCATGAGCTATCTAGCAATCTGAGGTGGCTGCTACTTGCTTTGGGCTTGGAGATTCCTACATGAAGCCAAGCTGTGACTCTAATCTGGCCACAGCAAGGGATCACTGAAGCCACCTGCTTGTTTGATAGAATTTAGGAGTGAAGACCAGCCATTCTTATGGAAAACAGCTTGGGTGGATCTGTATGTTGGGTGGGGTAGAGCCTCTGTGGGTCTCCAAGGTGAGTCACACAGTGTTAGCCAGGTTGATGGAGTCTCAGATATGGCACCAGCCTACTGGCATTGTGGAGGGGAGGACTTAGCAAAGGAACAATGGCCTCCGCTCACCCCGATGCCAGACAATTCAGTCTTTCCCTATATACCACTGGTGCCTTTCAAGATGCCACCCTGGTCCTGGAGCTCAGAGGGAATGAATCGGAGCAGGTGAGTCCATGTGTGGATTCTTTAAGAGCAACTGCTTCGGGCTCCATCAACCTCTTCCTTCGACTCAATCCCCACTGGTTTTTGCAGCCAGAAGTTGTGGGGAATTATCTTCCTGGCACTGGAACCCGGGGCTGTGAGGCCTGGTGTGGGTCTGGGACTGCTTGCTCCTGAGATATTCCCAAGAATTTTTATCTGTGTGGGTGTATGGCCAGTCTGTTCCGCATCTGCACCCCTCCTACAAGTCTGGAAGGATGGATGTGGTTTCTTCAGTTCCTTAGTTGTCAGACTTCCATTCAACTTGATTTCTGACGTTCCTGAGTGATGGTTGTTCTATATTTTAGTTGTAATTTTGATGTGGTTGTGCAAAGATGTGAGCCATGTCTGCGTACATTGCCATCCTGACCAGAAGCCATGACTATTTCTTTGGTAAGAAGAAAAAAGGGGAAAAGCATTTTTTCTGAAAGCATTACTATTTCTGGAAGAAACTAGAGGACCATCCCTAGCATTGGGATGTTTTTTAAAGGGCATATTTGGCACAGACTTTCCCTGGCTTCAGGATAGTGAGTTGGAGCTGAATAGAATCAGAGCTTCTCTCGGCCATTTGTACCCCCCCCCCCACATTCCTTTTTGTCCCTCTCGGGTTTGAAGCGATTTGTGTGGGAGTCCGAAGCTCTAGCAGGTCCATCCTTCTCTCCTCCCTCTCCCATCCCAATGGATGGGATGGTAAAGGATTAGGTAGGAGATGATGATGAGGCTTGTCCTAAAACCTCAGCTAATGGGTGATGCACCTTCCTGTACGTGAAAAACAACAGGAAGTGAGAACAAGCACAGTTGCCGACCCTGACTTCAGGCTGGCTTTTAAAAGATGACTTGTTCTCAGAATAAACCAGCTTCTAAGAGACAAGGACCAAAAGCAGTGCCCCTGGGTCTTACGGACATACTCCTTGAGATTTATTTGGCCTTTTGCTATTAAGTTCAACCCTTTGAAATCCATCTCAGTCCAATTTCTTACCGTGTTGCTTCTCTTTGCAGACGGGTAAGATAGATGAACATTTTCCCTCTCGGTTCCCCTTGCTCAGAAGCCATGCCAGTGAAGGGAAGTGTCTTCAAGGGGAAGGAATAAATTTGGCCACGTCCAAGTGTTGCCTGGATTTTGTGCTGTGAGATGAAGGGGTGTCTGGTCAAAATAAAGACCAGCCAGAAAAAAATGTCACTAGGGTGAAGGCAAGAAATCACAGGCTGCAGGGGTCCTGGGCTTGTAGGGACATGAACGAAACTGGCAAAGTGCCTCAGTGTCTGTTGAGATTGTTCTTAAGGTATGGCCTGGGGTCCTGGAGGGCCTTGGGTTTTCCCTGCATTTCAAAGAGATGAGGAAACAGGTATTTATTGAGGGTCTTGCAAAAGCAGGATCATCATTAAGCCTCACCATAACCATAGCAGGTAGCTGTTGTTACCCACCCCCCACAGGTGACGGGACCCAGGTTCAGAAGGGCTGACTCACTTGCCTGAAGACACACAGCTAGAAAGCAGAGGAGTGTGAATTTGAACACAGCCATGTCTGACTCCTAAGCATGAACTCTTAATGCCCTACCATATGGTCTCCTTCACTGTCAACACTTTATTTATAATATGACAAAAGTAGATGGAAATATTTAGAACAATGCTTTGCTTTGGCACTGATCAGCTCCAACTGTTTGTCAGAGGCACTTATTTTTAAAAATGTAAATGCTTTCTATTTCTGGCATGAATCGGTTGTTTGCTTTTGAGATTGCAAACAAAGGGTCACTTCAGAGTGTCTTACCAAAGCAGTACTAGTTTTTTATTTACTCTCGTGAGATCGCTTTAAATTCACTCTATTTTGCCTTGGTGTTTTGCACTGGTCAGCAGAAGAGGCAATTGTGCTTGCTTTACCTCCATGGGTAAAGGCCAGAGCTCTTTAAGAGGCACTGCTCACCACAGTGAGGAACGCTCCTTTCCTTTATCAGGCAGGGGTCTGGGGGACATGGATTACAATTTCAGGACTTGTATTGTGAGCACATTTTTATAATTTATTTTGAAGTACTCGCAAACTTACAGGGATGTTGTAAGAAGAATACAAGAATTTCCAATGCCCCGTCACTTCAATTCCCCATTTGTTTACAGGTTACCCATCTGCTCCATACCTTCTCTCTCTATATATATGTCTTCCCATTCTCACTATTGCTTTTTCCGAACTATCTGAGAACAAGTTGCAGACAGGACCCCTCACCCCCCTGCACGCTTCAGTGTGTACTTCCCCAGATCAAGGACACTGTCCTGTGCAACAACCACAAATCCTCTGAGTCAAGAAATGACGTTGTTACCCAGATCTCACTCAGGGTTGGCCAACCATCCCAGCAACGTTTCTTTTTGTTTTCTGGTCTAGGACCAATTTGAGGTCACGTGTTGCTTTTGGTTGTCACCTGTCTTTATTTCCTTCCAATGTGGAACCCTGTCTTTCTTGACCTGGACAGTGCATAAACAGTACAGTTCTTTCACCGGTTTTTCCAAAGTTCCTCAGGCCATGCGTTTTGACAGGAAACCCACAGGAATGAGCCTGGGCTCTTCTCTGCGAACCTCACTGGGTCTCGTGATGCTGCCCCTCACGCCGTTGTGATGGGTCCTCAACCATCTATCTGGCCGAGGTGGTGTCTGCCAGGCTTCTGTTCTGGGCACGCACCATCTTCCCCTTTGTGATTGCGAAGTATTTTGTGGGGAGATAATCTAAGGCTACTCCACTATCACCTCTACTCAGTCTTAGCGTCTGTGGATGCCCCTGTCAACGACCCCTCTGACAGCTGCCAGACAGTGATACCTGATTTGCATCGTTCCTTCTACATTTGTTTGTTGACCTCTTGTGGTAAAGAAGAGCTGCCTCTTCTGATTTACTTGTCTGTCTGTCTATCTATCTATCTATCTATCTATCTATCTATCTATCTATCTATCTGCAAGTTTACACCAACACTTCTAACTACAGTCTATCACTTCAGAATTCTTTGTATCTTTCCCTGATCATATTTGTAAATATTTGTAAATCCCGTCTTCAGCAGTAAAAAACTAGGCTCCTGTTAGCCTCAATGTATTTACTTGTTCACTCACTCCCTCTTATGTACCAAAGCTCCTGACCATGCCTGCACCTCTGGGTTTCTTGCCCTGCCACCACCCTCTCAGCCCTGGCAACTTCCTGGGCCCTGGGCCATGCACCGCCTCCTTGGCCCTGTTGCCTGTCAGCCCCTGGCCATACTGCCACCTCCAAGGGAAGAGAGGAGAGAGAAAGAGGAAGAAGAGGAATTGAGGACTTGGTCATTTTCTTGGGGGTCTTCCTTCTGTAGTTAACACAATCGGAGGCTACCTTCTTTGGGAGTCATTGTCACTTATAGGCTATGCTAAAGAGATGAATGTGTTTTTCTACCAAAGGATTCCCATCCCCTCCACTCTTCCTAATGATTGGATGGGAAAGAGTCAAGCCATTGGCTGGGAATAACTGGTGAGATACTTTCTTTCCAGGACTTGAGCTGAAGGTGGCAAAGACTCTAGCTGATGAGACTGGGCCTTGTGCTAAATGACATGTAGAGACCAGCCTGAGGACATCACTTCAGCCACTGCCCCCAGGTGTGTGGATCAGCAGAGGGGACTGAGGCATGGAGCACAGAAACGAGTCCAGCGTTTGCAGGGTCTGAAGCTTATACCACTTTAACAATAAATTCTTTAAGAAAAAGAGTATGGATATGCATATATAAATCTGTGGTCTTTAGATGCCCCTTACTCTTTCCATAACTGTTTTATTTAAATTAGCCCAAGTGGCTTTCTGCTTCTTGTACCAAGGTACCGACAAACACTAGCTGATTTTTCTTCTTTCAATTTTGAAGGCAAACTCAGAGCAACATTTTTATCCATGAAAAATGTTCCTCTTAACTAGACCACTGAATTGCCAGATAAGATTTGGGATTTGCAGCAGTAAATAAAGAAGAATCGGAAATTATAGTTTTGGCATTGCTGTCCCAAATTTTTAGTCTGGTTCACAAACATGCCTTCTAAATCAAGTGTCTGGGTGTCCTTCAGGGTTGCTGTTGATTCAAGATTACCGGGCATGCTTTATATCCAGTTTCAAATGACTCCAGGTCAGAAAAAAGCTTTCAGCCTCACTAGCAGAAGATACTTTTGGAAGTGGAAAATTAACCCTTTTTGCAGGAAGCAGTGGACCCTCGGTAAATGGAAGTAAACTACAAACTAAGGAAGCTACTCAGGTTCAGCCCACTGGCCAAGAGGGGGCAGTGTATTAAAGTGGGGAGAGGTGTTCCTCCCGCCTGCCCCACCTCCATTTCCTTGCCAACAGGGGGCAGTGTGCTACAGTGGCGGTGTTCCCCCCCACCCCTCCACCCCGTTCACTCTCCTCTTCCTCCATTCCTCCATGACAATCCAAGTGTTGTAACCGATTTGGGAAACCTTGTAAGAAGGATATTGCAGATTTAACATCGCTGATGCCAAAAAGAAGAAAAACCACCTAGTGTTAGAGTGTGAAGGCCTTTTTATCATCTACTCAATTCCTGGCGCACGTTCTAGCTTGCAATCACCAGCAAGGCAAGTTACTCACCTTTCTTGAACACTGGACCCCTCTTCTGTAACGTGGGTGCAAAAATTAACCTAAGAGCTCTTTGTAAGTGGCAGAGTAAACAACTGCTCAAACACAGCCCGCAGGGTGCTCTGTGTATCAGGCTGTTGTGGCCGCTCTGCTTCCATCATTTCTTCCAACCCTGACATCAGTCATCTGACTACCCATATGCCAAGAAAACAACTCTTTTTATTCCCATTTTACAGATGAGGAAAACGAGGAGGCACAGAGAGGTTACATGATTTGTCCAATGTCCTTTAACTAGTTAATTGCTACTTTTGATTGCACCTGACGAAACTGGCAGAAGGAAGACTGCAATGACCTGCTCAAGGTGTGGCGTTAGGAAGGGATACCTCTTTAGTTTCGCAGGAAATTGGTTCTTTCTCTACTCAGTGGGGAAATACGAGACTTGGAGAACACATGGGGACTTATAAGGTGTGGGTGACACAAGCCTGACACCCAGGGAGAGAGAAAGTAAAGCTTCTCAGCCCTGTTCCAGGCAGGGTGCTTAGACCCCACCTGGCGGGGGGCTAAGGGCCCTGGGATTCTGATACTTCCCCATCTGGTAAGGAAAGGAGCAGCCCTCTGTCTGCGGGCTCAGAGGCCGCCATCAGCAGCACCCATCACGCGGATAGCCTGTTACCTCTGCAGCCCCAGAGCGGTGTCCACCAGGGACTCTTACCACGGGGCCAAAGTAACCCACTATCCTTTAAAAGTAGAGAGCTAAAAGTCAAATGCACATTTACGTTTCAAATGTAGTGACTCCTACCTTCACTTGGCCACGTTATAATTAAATGGCATCAGGCAGCTTTTTATATAAGACTTTGACTCTTTGGGGGATAATTCAGTGATCTCTCAAAGAGAAAGTCTTATTATAGAGAGATGTTGCTTAAAGGGTGCTCAGGCCTTCAAAGGGGACGTTTGAGCACCAAACAACTGTGTGACCCAGCTCGGTCACAGGACTGTTTAGGGGCAGAGCCAGGACTAAATACTTCTTTGGACTTAGGGCTGAGGCTGTGGAGTCGTCCTGACATGGGTCCGACCGCAGCAGACTCCTCACTGGGAATCTGAGCAAATTCCTTATTGTCTCTGCACCTCACTTTCCTCCCAGGGCTGTTTTGAGAATCACATGAGATAATGCAAGTAAAAGCTGAGCAGCCGCTCATGTGAGCTATTATTGTAGTCTAGTGTTCTTCTTACGGCTCAAGAATAAGGCAGCATGTTTAATTCTTTTGCAGTATTCCCTCTTTCCCCCAGTTTTTTTGAAGTATAAGGAACATTCAATAAACTTGCACATACTTGAAGTGTCCAATTTGCTAAACAATCACCACAATCAAGATAATGAACACATCCATCAGCCCAGAAAGTTTCTTTGCGCCCTTGTAGAATTCATCCCTGCTCTCCCTCCCTGTCCCCGAGCAAAGGCTGACCTGCTTTCTTTCCCTAGAGTTTGCATTTTCTAGAATTTTCATAAATAAAATCCTACCATATGCACTTGTTTTTTTTGTCTGACTCCTTTTACTCAGCGTAGTTATTTTGAGATTCATCCAGTCTATTATTGGCTTGTTTTTTTGGAGGACGTCTTTTTCTCTCACAAGCAGTTGACAAAGTATTTCCGAGTGAGAGACACGGGCCAGGGGAGCGCTTCCTCAAGGTCTCGGCTGGGGTTTGCAGGCATGGAGTGCAGCTGCCTGGGGTTTCTGGCACTTGCATTTTAAGCCCTCAGCCACTCCCTGCGTCCCAGGAGCCTGCAAGTGCAGATGGTTCAAAAGCAGCAGGACCTGAAGGGTCCACATGAGGCAGCCTTTCGCACTACAGGTGCCCAGACACCACCCCAGGCCTTCACAGGTCTGTCTGGTGGCGTGGTGGAAAACCACTTTTCTAAAGCGATGCCACTGATTTCCAAAAGTCACCTGGGCAGTGAACACTAAAGCAAAAGGAAGAATCATGTTTCATGGAAAAGGTGGGCTGCTCTGTGGTCGCCGAAATATATCGTTCAGACGTCCGTGGGCCGTCACGAATGATGTGGCACCTGCAGGTTCTGTGACCACATGTGAAAATGAGTCTGCTCCCTGTGTTCATTTCCGCCTTCTCAACCCCTGCGACTGGACAGCCGTCGTGTGCTGTGTGGACCCGGACACAAACAAGGGCAGTGCCCCCCCCCCCCATGTGATGTCAGAAAACCACGCTCGAGAGGGCATGGAAATCAATATAAAAAATGAGACACTCAAGTTACCGCAAAGAGCTATTTTTGCTTATTCCAAATTGCTCTGTTTCTCTAAGCAGCTATTTTCATGGCAGAGCCAGCCTCTTCCCTGGCTATGTATAGGGACAATTCAGCAATTGAAAAACAAGTGGGAAGAGAAAAGAAATTGGCAAATAGGCTCACACCCCAGGAATAAATCTGGGGCAATTCAAAAGGTAGTGTGAGTTATTTTTCCAAATATCCGGCCTCTTCAAATTCCACCCCGGGGGTTGGAAACCATCGAGAAATAAATATACATGCACGTTGGAGGGTCACTTTCTAGTAAGCACTCAGTGTTTAAAAATAGGGGCTTAAACGGAAAAGTCTCCGAGTCTCGCGGTGACGGTCCCCTGTCCTGTCGTTTGCTCCTCTGTCCAGGGACGGTGTTTGGATGGCAGGTGAGGGGGAGCTGGGTTCTATTTTTAAAGCTCTCTGGTTTTCTGACTGTTGCCAGGGAGAAGGTGGACCAAAGAGGAGCACAGCAAAAGGAAGGTCGCCTCAGACGTTGGTTCAGTGAGTCACTCAACAATTATTTACCGGTCCGACCGCCCTGAAATATATGGGTCCTGCCCACTTGGCTCCGTCTCCTGAGCTGCTGTATTTGTGCGGCAACCATTGTTTGTCCTCTCCCCTGAGAGGACTTCTGTTTTCTCCCGAGGCCCCTCCAATAGTCTGCTTTCCACCCGGAAGCTTTTCAACATGGAACCACACCCCTGATTGGTGGGAATGCATGATGAAAAGCCTGGAAGAATAGCCAGCAAACCGCTCATAGTGGGTATCCCTGGCGAAGCTGGGCGGGGGGGGACCTGAATGTTTTTACTATGTGGTTTGAATTTTATACAGTGGGCTGCATTTCTTTCGTAATTTTCAAAGGATCTCAACATTTAACTTGGTCCCTACACTCTAGGAGCTCTTAATCTTGCATGAGATTCCCAGACACTGAAAATTCTAGGAATTATGCTTGTTCGTTATGGCCTCAGGGGACAGAAGCCATCGTGGGGCGGGCATGATTGAGAAACTGAACTTTAGAGAGAGTCTGCTAATGGGCAGAGCCGCTGAGAAGGCGAAGATCCTGGTTGGCCAGCATGGTAGCGAAAAGGCCAGTAAAGGTGCTGGGGCTGGGGCTGGGGACCCTCTGCTGGAAGTGGTGTCCAGGACTTACACGTCACCTCTCCCTGCAGTTCTGCGACTCCATGGGATGTCCCAGAAGGCACATTTTTTGAGCCTGACTGCTCAGATGTTCTTCAGGGGCCCTTGTCACTGTCTGCCTTTTTCATTGCTTCCTCCAATTTCTGCCAGACAAATACATTCCTAGCAGTGTTAGTTTTCATGTGCCAGGTATGGAAAGGGTCCTTCTGTGCCATAAAAAGAACACACAGGATGCATGTGAAGCCAAGCTGGGTGCTGGAAGAGGAAAGGGGAAGGGATTCCGGGAAAGGAGATCAGGCAGAAGCAAGCAGCGCAGGCGCCCCACTCCGCTTTGCCTTGATCCTGGGCTGCAACTCCAGCCCAGCGGTGCCGCCCAGTGGTCGCCGGGGCTGCTTCCCTCAGGCGCAGCGCCACTTCCCTCATTGTTCGGCTTCTGGAGCAGAAGTCACACTGCTGTTCAAAGAGGTGACATATCCTTGGAGACGCCATCACTATTGTTCCGGGATGAATAGAGGTATCAGTCTGATTGGACAAGCGCCTTATGGACTCCCTGGAGACTCTTAGACCTTTACAAATCGGTTGAACCATGTTTTTATTTTTCCTCCACCTCAAGGCCATACCATTTTTCTTTTTAATATACAGACCATGCCTTGCACAGAGTAAGTGCTCAATAAATATTTGTTGAATTGATTTTCCTGTTCAGAGAAATGGCAGAAAGACCCTCTCGCTTTATGTGCATAATTCTTTCGTGCGGCTTTGTCGAATCCCTTTCTCACACCAGGGTGAGTCTCAGGGTCCGAACTCAGTCTGGCCTGGATCGGCAAAACCAATGTGCGCCCGGCGGAGGAAGGATTGTGGTGGAAAAGGGAGCCCCGAGGTGGTGAAAGGAGAATGGTTCCAATCCCACATGCACAGGGGGTGACGATGAGCCATACGTAGGCAGGAGTGAAGGTGAGGGGTTAAGAGTATGTGTGAGGACGAGCAGGTGACGGAGGGAGAATAAAGCAGGGTGATGCGACAGGTTCAAGAGCCAGACAGTGACAAATGAGGGTGGCCACGTCAGGCGGCCTGGGTTTGCCTCCTGGTTCTGTGACACGTGTCACTCTGGACAGCTCATTTAATTCCACACACAGAGCCTCAGCACCGCGGGGGAAATGAGGCAACTCTGTCACTGTGAGGACTTAATGAGGGGGCTAATGGATGCGGTAACACCGTCAACTGTGAAATACGATGCAGGGACGATGAATTAGCAAGATTTGAAAACATCTCATGTCCTTGAAGAATTCTTTTAAAAAACATTTATTTATTTAAAACATTTTTAAAATTTTCAATTACTGTTGACATTCTATATTAGTTTCAGGCACACAGCATAGTGGTAAGACATTTATACAACTTATGAAGTGATCCCCCATAATTCTAGTACCCCTGATGCTGTATACAGTTATTGACAATATTCCCAACACTGTGCTGTGCATTCCCTTGACCATTTTTTTTAACCCTCACTCAAGAATATGTTTATTGGTTTTACAGAGAGAGGAAGGCGGGGAGAGAGAGAGAGAGAGAGAGACATCAGTGTAAGAGAGAAGCATTGATTGGTGGCTTCCCATATGCCCCGTGACTGGGCCTCAAACCCACATCCCAGCCATGTGCCCTGACCAGGAGTCAGACCTGGAGCCTTTTGGTGTACAGGATGATGCACCCACCGACTGAGCCATCTAGCCAGGGCCCTTTGACTATTTTGTAACTGCCAATTTGTACTTCTTAATCCCTTCATCCTCTTGAAGAGTCCCTTGCAAGCGTTCTTTTGCCTTCTTGTTCCTTCTGTATTTTTATTCACAGGGACCCAGTGTCTTCAAGCTTGAAGGGATCTTGGTGTTCACATGACCCGTTCCTGTCATGTTCTGGACTAAGAAATGGGCTCAGGGAGATTCAGTCACAAGCCATCAAACCCATCGAAGGTTGATGGATTGGACTCTCCCAATTTAAACTTTGTTCTTTCCTCCTCTAGTTGATGTTTCGCTATCTCCTCACACGCCATGTTAGAGACAACGCACGCTGCTCAGCACAGAACAATGGGTCTGGCTCCTGAGGGTGGGGCCCACCTGGGCAGGGCCCACCCTGCAGCTCCCAGGCTCTGCAGTCTTCCCAACAGTCACACCTCGGAACCCTGCAGCGATGGCCAGGCTGTTTCGGAAGGATGACCTTCTGCAGGCTCAGGGTTCCACTGGTCAAGGTGAGACAGGAAAAGATGAACAACCTCTGACCCCTTGTGTCCTGAGCATCCTCATACTGTGTCGTGCCCAAGTTAAATTTCTTTGGCTTCTCTCTGGTTTCTGTGCACAGCCTGCAACATGCCACCCCTTCATTTTAGGTCATCTTTGACACCTCAGTGGCACACTCAGGTGAGCTTCCCTGTTTGGGGCCTGGTCTAGCTCCCTGACTGGTACCAACTCCAAGGATTTGATATCTATCCATAGAGAGATCACATGGCAGAATTTTATTAAAGAAACAATCAGAACAAATAAAACCTGTTCTGCGTAGGTATTTAAAAAAAAAACATTAATAATGAGAAGCCCAAAGAAAGATGGGTGCTTTCTGTTTTGGGTTGTCCCTTCTTGAGAGAGCAAAACGAGGAAGGAAAGGCTGAGAGCCCCAGGTAAGGCAGACTGTTGAGCAAGGGGGCCAGAAGCCTTTTTTGCCACCTCGTTTAGCAGACTTCCAAATGCAGCTGCCTCCTCAGTCGTTGGGAGACATTTCATTCTGCTGTCCTCTGTGGCCTCTGCGAACTGCTGGCCCAGCTCAATTGTCCCCCTGCAGCTGTGCGCTCGTGACCGGCCTGCATGGGGCTTCTGACCTGCCCCTGAGTCCTGCCTGTTGAATGAGAGGCCGTCTGACCTCCACCAGATGTCTCACCTTGCACTTCCTGACACGGAAACCAGCCTCCTGCTCCGCGGTGAAGTCTCTTGATCCTGGCGAGCCTCTTCCTGGCTCCCCACATTAATGTCCTCCCTACAAAGACTAATGATGACAGTGAGATGCAAGATATATTTTCCAAACCACCGAAGGCATCACATAAATATGTGAACGTGCACATTTGTCAAATACTGGCATACAATATGGCTAATGACTGAATTAGAGCTGGCTTGGGAAACAAGGGTGAGCTATCAGCAAACCCACTAATTTGCGGCAGCCAGATACCGTGAAGAGAGTGTGGTGTGAGTCCTCACATAGTCACCAGCGGCTGTGTTGCTGCTAAAATAAGTCTCCCTTTCCTCATTTGCAAAATGGGCTTAATAATCAAAATAATGCCCATCCTATCTATTTCACAAGATTCTTGTGAGGATCAAAGAGCATGAAGCTCTATGAAACTTATTTAAAAAAACCCTATACTTACACACAAGCTTATTAGTTCCATAATTAGCAGAGTGCCTTGCTCACACCAAGTGCTTGCTAGACTTTAAACTGTAGCTTGATTGTGAAAGGAAATGTCACTACTTTATGATATTTCCAACCCGGCATTCTTATTTGCCTGCTTATTACCGGTCTGCCCTATCAGACTCCAAGCTCGGTGAAGGTAGGAGTTCTGACCGTCTAATGCAGAGCTTTGTCCTGGTGCCCCGGGTGGTCTTGCATGGAGATAATGCTCACCGAGGAGTTTTGGAGTAGACAGCTTGCAATGCAGGGAACAGTTGAAGTGGGCTTAGTTCCGGTGAATGCGTGCTTACTTAACTAGAAGTTGATGCTGGTGTAGAAATGAAATATATCTTAGAAGGTGACCAGTCCATCTTAGAAACGGAAATATGGACAGCAGCACTGAGCATGAACGTGGTAGGGACTGTGAATTTTGAGGAGAAAGAGAAGATTTGTTGCAAATGTTCGGAAGGGCTAACACCATTTGTGTGGCTCCAGAAGGCAGGAGCAGGACCTGCAGAGAGAGGGGGTTTGTTTCAGTTAAAGATGCTTGAAATGGGCTGGCTTAGGCCGTGTGAGTTTCTTATCTTGTGAGTTTCATTCAAGGAGAGGCTGGATGAATTTGTGGCATGAATATCGTAGGTGGATTAGTCACTATGATACTAGACAAGATATAAGATGGCCTTCATCTGGCCCTGCCTGTAGGGCTCTAGACATAAAGTCCAAACCAAATAATTAACACAAAATAACAGGAAAAAGGTTAAGAAAGGGAAGGGGGATGCGAGAGGAGAGGAAGAAACTGGGACCCTGCCGTTTTGCTTCTTTGTGGATCCTTTCCCTCCCGGATGCAGGCACTTTTGGGCGACCTCAGGCACAACTCACAGCTGTCTCAGGACACCCGGTGGTCGCATGCTCCTTCTGCAGCCAGACCCCACCTCTCACAGGGACATATGGCATGGGCCCAGCTTTCAACTCCAGCCACCCCAGTTCTTAGTCACCCCTTTTATCGCACCTGCCTAGGTAGAACTCGCCCTCTGTTCCCTTTCCGTACAAACAATGGTTCACCTCATGCTGAGCTGGGTAACAGTGGTTTTCATGCATGTCCTTAACACTCTCCTGCCAGGTGGGGACTGGTAGGCTCTACCACGGGTAACGTGTTTGTGCCCCGCCCCAAATTCATGTGTCGAAGCCCTAACCCCGGTGTGGCTGTATTTGGATTCGGGGCCTCTGCAGAAGTGAGTAAAGTTAAATGAGGTCATAAGGGTGCGCCACGACTTGATAAGTTGGGAAGAGTGTCCTCGTCAGAAACCGAATCTGCCAACACCTTGATCTTCCATTTCCCACCTTCCAGAACTGTGAGAAATAAATCACCCAGTCTGTGACAAAGCCACCCAGTCTGGGATAGTTTGTTAGAGCAGACCAAGCACACTAATACACCATCTTACAGATTAATATACCCTTTTTGTAAAGTAACTTCAAGAAACAGGCGTGACTTGAGCCTCCCTTCTGCCACCACTGGCTGAGGGGCCTGGACCACACAATTTTTTTCTCTTGAAGCCTCAGTTTGGCTGTTAATAAGATGAGGATGGCAACAGCTCTCCCAGAGGGCTATTGTGAGGATTAAGTGAGAAGTCTTATGTTGGGTGTCCAGTATACAGTAACATTTAACTTAGAAAGTGTTAGATTTAGTGGAAGATACTATCATCTGGAGATAAGAACCCCTCTTAGTGTAAGTACTTGGAAGGAAAAAACAACAGCCATAACATAAACCCTAGAAAGGCTGCCTCATCTGGACTTTGAACTTGAAGTTTCCACTTGTTTGACAGTTGTCTTTTGGATTTATCATCTGCCACTGCCAGCCTCTCTTGCGTCTCTAACATTTACATCCAAGAACTCTGCTGGAACAGTTAAGTTCTCCTGCCCTGCTGAGACCTGCAGACGTGGGCGACAACTCCATGTGCAGAACTTCCAAGTAGTGATCATGGTCTCGGGACCCTAATTCATCCCTGAGTCTGCCCCCTGGAGGATGGCTGGAGGCGCCCCCCAAGGAGCCAACCCACCCGCTCTCCCATGAGACTCGGCAGCTTGTTAGATCAAATCAGACACAGGGAGAGATTTATAGCTTCTCTCAAAACACCCTCAATGGTGACATCAATGTCAATTCCAGACAAGCAGTGGGAGAAGGCCCTTGGTGCCAAATTATAGGCCTTGCTTCTGCAAGTGGCTGCCCTGAGTGTTTGCCTTGCATACTTCTCAGCGGGCTGTCTCTTCAGAGTGTGCACATCTGGACTCGAGACTAAGAGTAAGAACTATACATTTTCCTTGCTGTTGAAGTATGCCTCCCCGGGGACCCGGCAGGTCCGGCCAACACAGACACTTCCCGCATCCTGACCTCAAACAAGCCCACATTCTCCAAGATAACAGAGAATAACCTTCCAAGTCTGCAAGCTGCTGTCAGCTAAGAATTCCGGCATCCTTGCCTCATGCTGAGAGGAGGCTCTTAAACACATCACTGCCTGGGCTGAGTTTAGTGGAGAAGGAAGCAGAAAATGTGATTAACATGTAACTATAAAACCTTGCAGTCATAAAAAAAAGAAGAAGAAGGGAAAGAAGTTAAGCATAAGTAATGGCCACATCAAGCCACTTCCAAAAGCTCCATCTCACCGAACGGCAGTCACCCTGCTTGCCAAGTGGAAACCACCTTAAGGCGTTTCAAAATCAGCGACATTCTGCCAGCAGCCACACTCGCTGGCTGCACGGAGATCTGACCACCGTCAGCTTGCCAGCGTCTCAGACACCCTTGCGTTTGACCTAGAAATACAGCACACGATGCCTCCTGCGGGATAAATGGTGGGGGCGGTCGGTTCTCAACCCGGTGGCTGTGCTGTGAAAAGAGGGAACACACATCTGAGGTTTCTCCATGACAAACATCGTCATCTCACTCATATTTTGAAGTGATTTCCTGAGTTTCCTGAGTGAGAGAGAAAGAAATTATCACAGGAAAAACAAAGGCCACGACAGGGATGAACTAAATGAGACAGGAGGTGACCTGCGTGCCCTGGGAGGGGACTTGCGCTTCGGAGGGGATTCATCAGGGGGCTCTAGGATGGCAAATAGTGTGGGATTTTTTAAAAACCCATACCCATGGACATGTTTCCATGGACAGGATTTTTAGAGAGAGAGGAAGAGAGAGAGAGAAAAGCACCGATTTGAGAGAGAAACATTGATTGGTTGCCTCCCATATGCGCCCCAACTGGGGATTAAACTCTCCACCCAGTCACGTGCCTTACCAAGAATCCAATCCACAGCCTTTTGGTGCACAGAACAACACCCCAACTGAGTCACGTGGGGATTCAATGTTCTAGAAAAGGGAGTTTCACTGTGGTTCTGCCAGTTAAGAATTGAAGCGTACAGCCTGGTTGGGAAGGGGCAAATCCGTGAGTCCACGTGTGGGGATTCACATCCACGCCAACCATCCGTGAGCGCATGTGCCATGAATCTGTAAGTCCACACCATGAGCCCATGAATCGATACTACGAAATATATGACGAACCCATCCATAAATTGGTACCTGATGAGCTAAAACAAACCCCACTTTTCACTGTGAGGCCTGGCACACTGGGATCGCTCACAGGTCCCGGCCTCCATTGGTCTCGTCCGGTTAGACCAGTAGGGCTGAAACACAGCATCCAGTCTTGAAATCTCCAAGGCCAAGGATGCTGCAAGGAAAGTTCTTCTTTTACAGAGTGGAGCAGGGGTTGGACCAGTAGTCCAAGAGCATGCTCTGAACAGTGTCGCTGCTGCGGCCGTGGGGAAGAGGTTGAAATTTGTAAGACTCAGTGTATCTACAGCCCCTGGCTGAGCTCACATTCCAGGTGCTGCAGCTCTCCCCTCCCCGCCCCAGAGACTTTTGGCTTGTCCTTCTATTTAAGCCTCTGGATCATACCTCTTCTTAGCTTTGCCCTACCTTGTTATCCTAGAGAAAACGTTCTTCTTGCTCAATTTTGTTCTACAGATTCATTCTCTTGTTTAGGGTTAATAGTTCAGACTTCTCCTTGAATTATATGTTCTTCTATTATCCGTTACAATCCACTTCTGACACTAAATGTTTGTTAGTGTGAACCGAAAGAGCATCGTGTTTTGGTGAAGAAATCAGACAAGGTAGGTAGAGGCAAGGATGGTGCACCGAGGCTCAGTGCCTGGGTCCAAAGTGTCCAGCGCAGCCTGACAGTCCACAGACTCAGACTCAAAGGGGCCGCCTGACCCAGGCCCCGAGGATGTGCAGCATAGGTGACTATGTGATGGAGACACAGAAACCGCACAACAGGGACCCCAGAGAGCTCCCTCACCCCTTCCACTGTGTGAAGACACAGTGAAAGGCTGGCTTTTTGCCAACCAAGAAGTGGGTCCTCCCTTGACACCTGGTCTTGATCCTGCATCTGCCCTTCAGAACTGTGAGAAATAATGGTTGGCTGTTCAAGCTACCCTATCTACAGTAATTTTGTGGTAGCAGCCAAAATGGACTAAGCAAGTTCTGTGGTTGGTGGCCACAGGCTATAGATTGTGGGGATGGGTCAAACTCTTAAGCATGGGTCCAGAAAAAAACTGTGTCTCGGAAGGATGTGGCAGCTGGAGCCATGGGATTCTGCTACACTGAGGAAGGGAAAAGGTCCATGTCTGTTCCAGTTAAGATGGACATCGTTAATCACGAAGAATTGAAAACATTGACAAGCTCCACGTGGTGGCGACAAGAGCTAGGGCTGGAGCCCAGAGAGTTAGGTGACCTGGAGCCAGGTGTAAGCTCAGGAGGGAGAGAGGAGGTGGACAAGCAATGGCAAGGTTGCTGAGGACGTTCCTGTGCGAGGCGGACGTGTGAGGAACATGCGAGTCCACGTGAGCCTGGCACGGAGCGTTGAGGAGTTCAGAAAGGAAAAGGTGGACCATCTGCGGCCGCCCAGACATTCAGGGGCAGATGCCGCCTGCCTAGAAGACACCTCTGGGTTTTGATCAGCTGGAAGGTGTGGGGCGGCTGCCAGGGGAGACTCACCTGGAGAGGGGACTTCGGTGACACAGAGACAAAGGAGGGCTCTGGCCTCCATCTTTCCTCTCGTTTTTCTCTCAGAAAGCAGAGAAGGCCTGGAGTCCGGGAACCGAGGACAGAGAAGAGCAGATAATGGGGGCCCACGATGCTACCCAGGCTCGGTTGCTGAGCATGTGGGGAGACCACTCTCACACACCGCGGTGGGGTGGGTGGGGAGCAACCATTTTGGAGTTCAGTTTGGCATATCCACACATGTCCGCAAGTAGATCCTCATGGAGTAAGAGTGTATCTTACATTCTGGGCTTTTGCTGGTGATAAAGTGCAAGGGCAAACACTTTCGAATTGCAGGCGTCTGCTTTGCACTTCCCACAACGCCCCTCCCCAGCATTGCAGACTCTCTCTTTGAGCCCCAGTTTTGCCTGCTGTGAAATAGTCATGGGGTTGCTGGGAGGGTGATGCAGGGACAGGCTTTGAACATTGTAGCTCACCTCTCAAACATCAGTTAATACTGCTATTATGACGTGTGAAAAAGTGGGGTTTTGGAGTCTGGAGGCCTTTCTCTGGGAGAGGGAAGCAGCAAGAGCCTTGCTCTGAAAGCCTAGAATTGCTGCATGAGCTAAAATCACAGCAAAGGGAACAACTGTGAAGACTCGCACAAGAATGAGCTCTGGGCAGCAGAGGTTCAGGAGACTCAGGAAGCGCCCACGAAAGTATGCGAAGAGTAAAGACCAAGAAATGGCAAGTATGCCTGTCAGGCGACGGAGATCTATGATTAAAGAAGAAAAGGAAGAATGAATAACGAGAATTAAAGTTCTGCAGACAAGAAAGGGAGAAGGAGGAAGCAACTCCAGTTCTTCCTGCAATACATCCTTCATCACTCCGTGGGATGGAGGCGGGGGTGGTGTAGGGCTTTGGAGGCCAAAACGGGCAAGTCAAAACCAACGCACTAATGAGGTAATGAGAGGTTAATAAGAGCAATTTCCAGATCTGTCAGAAAACATGGCTGTGACTAAGACTCCATCGTGATTTGGGGGTCCCCTCTAAGATGCTACTGACAGAGAGGGAAATGGGGGATTCCAAGAACATAAGCCCTGGAGGCGAAAAACCATTTCTGGGACAGAGAGGCTTCTTAAGGAACTTTTCCCCAGCATTGGTGCCTCGTCTTCAGGAGAGGAAGAGAGCTGGAGAGGGAGCACACACTGGCCAAACCTGCAGGGGTGGGCGTGACCCTCACCTGCCACCTGGGTCAGTGTCTCTGCTGCTCCCCATGCAGCCTGGAAGTCCAGATCCCCGTCCATACCACGTTATATCTGCAAGGACTTTATTACTACCAGGGCTGTGCTATTTGTGGTAAAAGCTGATGGAGTGAACAAGGAAGTTCTCTAAAGGCTGGCAGGAAACATGAGACGTGGAAAGCCACGGTTGCGAACCCTGAGTTCCCCTCTGTACTGTGCTCATGAAAGTGTCTCCTTTCTTGCGCTTTGAGGGAAGCCCAGGTGGCTGGACGTGCAAATGGAATCTTAGCGTGCAGCTGCCCAGCAAGTGCCTAACACTGCCATTTAGACATTGATGCAAGCTCACATCGTGTCTCTTTGTCCTTCTCTCTTCTTTTCAGTTCGAGGGGTGTCTTCTGACAAATGGGAAAGCCTAAATCCTTTAAAAGAAATACCAAAAGCCAGGCAAATGCCATGGTGGGGGGGTGGGTGCCAGAGGAGGGCGTCCCTTCTCTGGGATCCACGTCTTGTTGGCCTGTTCCTCACCCAACCCTGTGTTTGCTCCTCTGGGGCCCGGTGGCTTCTTTCCTCGTTCCACCTGCTCTGTTTGTCCTGGATTTAACGTTCGCCCATTCCTTCTGGTTGAAGCCTTCCCCTTCTGAACTCTTCTCCAGTGTTCCCCTTTTGCAGTCCCAGATGTCCCAAGTCCTCCACCTAACCCCTGCCCAGTAGTTGGCACTAATTTACACTGAGTGGTGAATGAGGCTTAACTCAGGAATGTATTTGCAGCACAGGAGAACAGAAGGTGTGAGGGACGGGGGGCCCTGGGTAGGGCATGGTGGTGGATATGCAGGCAAGTGCACACCTTCAGGAGAAGTGTGATTGCTCCTCACCCAAGTGAAGCCCCTATTCACCGCACAGACATTCTCCCCAGGATCTCAGGAGAAAGGATGAAGCACTGAATGTGAGACTCAGCTGGGCCCATGGTCTTTGATGGCCTTCAGCTTTTAGCTGAGACGGAGGGTAGGATCCCTGTGGGTGAGGCTGTGCTGGCCACCAGACCTGGCTAAGCCCCCCACTTGCAGCCCCGCCACCCTCACCTGACACATGTGTCTAAGACCTGCCAGCAGTGAGCTCTGAGTTTTGTTCCCTGCTCCACCACCTCTGACACAGTATTTGAGCTGTAAGATCCCATTAGCTCTCCTCTGACCCTGGGGCTTTATGTTTTCCACTGAATTTATTTTAACCAACATTTATTGACTGCGTGCAAAGCTCTGGGCTCAGCACAGGGAAAAAAGGGTGAGCTCAGGGAGCTCACGACAGGAACAAATCTGTGAGCCCAGGCTGTCAGAGCAGGGCTGCACACACAGGCTGGTGAGTGAGCGGCACTCAGGAGGGCAAGGGGGCTGGAGAACTCATTCCGCCGGGTCAGGGGCCAGGGCAGCTGGGGGGGCAGCTGGTGTGACTTCAATGAGGAGGGAAGATTTGATGTGGGCCTTCTTAGGAAACAGTCTTCAGACAGGGGACCTCATGAGTAGAGGCGCGGAGGCCTGGGCCTGGGCCTGGGCAGAGCCCGGGGGAGGCGGTGCAGAGAGAGCATGGGGCCAGACCATCAAGGGCGTTGGTTCACACTAGAACCTGAGGCCAGAGGTGTCAGGGGTCCGTGTCATCTCCCATACTGCATGGAATATCTGAGGGTACAGCATTTTAAAAGAGGATTGTTTATGTACTTCATCAGGATCGCAACGAGATCTAGAGCCATCCCTGCTGATAGGGACCATGGGGTACCTATCAGAATAATTTTTTTAAATTAATAACATCATTTATGATAGAGATTTTCCAAACACACCAGAAGTGGGGGGAATTATATAATGGGCTCCATGCCCCACCTTCAGCGCCGACCAACTCATGTCTGGTTCTGTTTCGGCTGCATCTGCACCTCTTCTCACTCTCCTGGATTAATCTGACACCAATCCCAGACATCATATTGCTTCAGTTGTAAATATTCAGTGTTCGTTCCTAAAAGATAAAGACTTCTTCAAAAAAAATTTTAACATGAGCACAATACCATTAAGTCATCTACAATGTTTGACAATATTTCCTTAATATCATCAAATGTCCAGTTACCTGTTCCTATTTCCCTGTTTTTTTTTGTTTGTTTGTTTGTATTGTTTTTAACAGTTTGCTTATTAGATTCAGGAGCCATTTAAAGCTCTTTTAATCTTTTCTAACTCACAGGCTCCCATTTCATCTCTTTTTTCCCTTGCAATTTTTTTTATTGAAGAAATCTGTCGTGTAGAGTTCGCCAGTCTGTATTTTGCAGGCTGCATGGCCATGGTGTCAGGTAACATGGGGCTTTCTCTGTGTTTCTTACAGACTGGGAGAGCTGGAAATGTCATTAGAATCAAGTTTGATTCTTTCCTTTTCTTTTTTTTTTTGAGACCACAGCAAGAGGTTC
Organism: Anoura caudifer; assembly: GCA_004027475.1. Classification (NCBI taxonomy): domain Eukaryota; kingdom Metazoa; phylum Chordata; class Mammalia; order Chiroptera; family Phyllostomidae; genus Anoura; species Anoura caudifer. The sequence continues at coordinate 125,599 of PVKU01001842.1, read as the reverse complement.
ACAACACCCAGTCATCTCCCTCCCTGCCATCAGTGTGACGAGCTGGGGAGGGAAGTAAGTGCTGGGCATTTCAGAAGGACTCTCCGTGGAGTGAGTAGGGCAGAGGCAGGGAGACCCGGAGGCAGGAAGGCCCGTTAGGAAGCTCCTGCAGAGGCCAAGGGAGATGCTGCCTGGCAGCCTCACAGAGTGTCCCTGGGAGACAAGGGGTGCCTTTGTGTTTGCATTTGCAGGAGGCCCCCTGGAGCGCAGGCATCTCTCTGAAGCTACAGGCTTGTTGTTGTGACCTGGAGAACTTGAGAACCACTGAAGGGCCAGGAACCAACTAAATACGGCAAAATAAATGAGCCAGTTTTATAGATATGTTTGCTTATTCTGTGTCTGCTTGAAGCTTTGCTAGGTGAATTAGATTTCCAATGTGGGCCCCTCCCTAGAAACACAAAATCCCCCGAGGTTAGGCAGTGGGATGGAAGTGACTGGAGCACAAGGAGAACCCAGGCCTGTGGTTTGGTGTTTGTTCCAGAGGAGAAAAACAACAGCTGTTTTTCACGGCAAACCCTTAAATGGTGAAAAAGCCCAGATTGCAATATCTACTCTTTCCAAAAAAGTACAAGGAACTTAATGTTTGAAAATGGTTTTAAACTTTTTTTGGGGAGGGGGGCAAAATATTCTCATTGTCTCTATTCCCATTAGTTAAGTCTCTGAGTCTTCTGAATGCATGTGGGGTGGGAGGAGACGATTCCACCTCCTTTTGGAATGGGTACACATGAAAGTATCCATTAATATAATTTCTGAATGTATAACTAGGCTTATTTTCTGATAGTCTTGAGTCATAAAATCAGACATTCATTTTAGAAAACATTTTGATTCCAAGATGTAATAAAATCATTTTGAATGCGGTGCAACACATTACAGTATGTTTTTAAAAGAAAATAATACACTTTGGATAACTATTAAGGAGCTCAGCTATTCCAAATAGACTTTAAAGTGCAAATAAAAATGTACTTGGATTATATTTTGAATTTTGACACAATACCTTAGAGATCTGCTGTAGCAACAAGAGCAGGCACCATGGGGCCTGTCAGTCCCCGTGACACCCACGCCCTGAACCCTGCAGCCTGACCCAGTGCAAAGTAACGCTGATGGTTCCTCAGTGTGTCCATTTCTGAGTGTTTTGAGGAGGCTGATTCAAAGAATGACCAGGTTGATGTGGCATGGAGAGAACAGAGAAGCCGAGAAGCCCTGCCCTGACTTGCAAGCCCAGGAGACTTTTGGACAGTAGTTGAAGTGGGGGAAAGGAAGGACCCTGAAGGCCAATGAGCCAAGGTTTTAGAACGGGATTACTGCTTCCTGGTGGGTGACCTTGGACATGCAATTTCACTTCTCTTCTGGTTCCTTCATCAATACATGGGTATAAAAATTCCTTGCTTCTAATTTCCAACAAGTGGGAATTAGAAATAATGAGTAGGAAAACTGGCTATGTGCCAGGAACCAAGTAGTTGCTCAAGAAAAGATAGATCTTATTACCAGGATGCACAAGAAAATGAATCAGTAATAGAGGAATAAATTAGTTATCACTTATAGATGAGGGGATAGTTTGTGCTCTTCTCTTGTTATTCAGTAATGGTATTGTCAAGGAACTTCCCTGATTTGTGAATGTTGAAAGTCTGTGGTGTGGTAACCAGCTTCCAGGACGATGCCGTGATTATCCTGGTCTTCACGACCAGAAGGGGATGTGCCGTCCCCACTCCACGTTGTAGCAGGATTGGCCCGTGCGGCCAATACAATACGGAGAAACAGGGGAAGTCATTCGTGAGACTAGATCATAATATCCACTGTGTGTGTCCATAGGCAGTGAGCGAAGTTGGGCCCTCATCACACACCCTGTGCAAGAATTTTCTCCAAATGGATCAAAGACCCAAATATAAGGGCTAGAACCGTAAAATTCTTAGAGGAAAACAGAGAAAAAAATTTTACGATCTCAAATTAGGCAATGTCTTATGTGTGACACCAAAAGCACAAAGAGCAAATGAAATAGATACACTGGACTCCATCAAAATGAAGATGTTTGTATCTCGAGACCTAAGTTGATCAAGAAAAGGAGAAGAAAAGACACAGATGAGAGAAAAATTTTGCCAGTGATATTTGATAAGGGCATTGTGTTTAGAATATATTTAAAAAAACCTCTCACAACTCAATAATAGAAAGACAAATAATCCAACTGAAAAATGGATAAAGGATCTGAATAGACATTTTCCCGAAGAAGATCTCCAAATGGTCAATAAACACAAGAAAAGATGCTGAGCATCACTGGTGATGAGGGGACTGCAAATCAAAACCATGAGATACCAGCTCACATCCACTCGGATGGCTATAATAAAAAGGTGGGTGAGAGCCAGTGTGGGAGTGGGTGTGGAGACACTGGAACCCTGGTACTACATGGCTGGTGGGAATGTAAAATGGTGCAGCTACTCTGAGAAATAGTCTGGCGGTTCTTAAAATGTTAAACATAGAGTTACCATATGACCCAGCAATCTCACTCATTGGTATACACCCAAGAGAAATAAAAACATGTCAACACAAAAACTTGTACATAAATGTTCCTAACAGCATTATTCATAATAACCAAAATGTGGAAACACCACAAATGTATATCAATTAATACTAAAAATATCCACATACCATATACCCAAGTACTCATCAGCCAGTTTAAAAAATAGAATATTACTCTTGTATGCCCTTCCCAGTGGAATTCCCCTCCCTTTGCCAAAAGGAAATCCTGAATTTTATGTTAATCATTCCCTTAGTTTTCTTTCCATCCACTGTCTTCTAAGCTTTCTGTTTATTGGCTCGTTTGCCCATCTTGGCCAACATGTTTGCAGTTGGGAGGATTCTAGACCAGACTAACCAATTTCTCATGTTTTTGGAGGAGAAATTCTGACAGGAAAAATATTATACTGGTCTCCTTTCTCCTATGACCACCCTAAGTAACACGGACTGTGGGTGCCATGGCTGCATCTTAGCAAAGGGACTTTAAATATCATCTGGGCCAGAAACGACAAACAGAGGGCAGGATGCTGCTATTTCTGTGCTCATGCAGACATCACTAATCAATCACGGCATTCTTTCACACTGACCTGTCTTGATCCCAGGTCAAAAAGTTCTTTGTTGTTAAATTACAGTCAATCCTCATGGTCTAAGTCAAGTTTTTCTTCTCCAGAAATCCATACAGAACCTTTCAACTCCCATTTATTTCTCCACTAATTGCTCTGAACATACTTTTCTGGATCTGGTTAGCACAGCTCCCAGGAGGTTACTCGTAAGCCACTTCAGGGCAGGGGTCTTAGCCTGATCGGTTATAGTGGGCATTTGATTAATGCCCACTGTTTGTTCTGCTGAGTTCAGCCAGTCCTTGAGGGGGTCTCTGGTGATTTGAAAGCCAGAGACCAAATACTCCAAGGCCATGCTGTTGGTGAAGAGGCCAGTTCACTCACAGTATCCATAGGTCTTGTCCAGAAACTGTTTACTGGGATCTGCTTGGCTCTCTTACTTCCCTGGTGTTCCTGACTTTCCCAGACTTTGACCTGATGGCCCGTCTCCCTGCTGCTGGCCTTCTCTGGCCCCATCAGCCCTAGAACGACCACTGTGACTTAAATGTGTACCCTGAACTTCCCTCTTGGCCAGGGCTTCCATTTCTGCCCTGGGCAACTGCCTCGTTTGGCCCAGTCTCTCTGGCCTGGGCTGGGCCCCATGGTGTTTGCTTGGCAAAATAAACATCAGGGGACTTTCCTCTCCATGCTCCATTTAATTGTTCTAGAGCTTGAACTTAATCTGATTTCCCAAAAGGTTTCCTTCAAAACTTCACTTTCGGCCATGATGTTGAGACAACTGAGTAAAAGTTTAAATATTAAGTCAGTCACCTAGTTGTTTTGAAGACTTTTAACATGGACAAAGCTTTGGGGCCAATAAGAGACTCACCCTTTGATGCTGCACACTTGGGGGATCACAGACAGTTTGTGGAACATTGTCTAATGGCTTTTGCCTGTGGCAGCTGAGGCTGGCTGCTGACCGCTGGACCACCTCTGTCACCTCCCCATGGTCTCTCAGCTTCCTACAGGCTAGGATGGGCTTGCTCACACAGCGGCAGGGGTCCAGGAGCAGCTGGAGGGCAAACCCTGACTTGCAAGCACTTCCCAAGTCTTTGTCATGTTTGCTACTGTCCATGGCCAAGCTCAGAGCCAGTGTGGAGGGACACTTCCTCAGGGAGTGAAGACAGGGAGCAAACTGAGCCTGATAGAGCCATCAGGCAACTATAGAAAGGGAAGCAACACTTATTAAGTGCCCACGAAATGCCAAGGACTGTGCCAGAGGCTGGTGTCCCCACTTAAGGATGGGGAGGCATCACTCTGAGACACTGAGTCGCCTGCCCTCAAAGCTAGCAATACGGAGAGAGATTCAAACCTGTGCCCCTGGAGCATTGGGTAGGAGCTGCCCCCCTGAGAGAAATGTAAGTTAATTACAGTGCGAAGGTGCCGTAAACCACACAGATGTCCTCCTGAATCAAGCCCCCGAATGATGCTCCCAGAGTGGACCCAGCTCCTCACCTTGAAGGGCACAGCCTCTCTCCCAGCAGACATTGGTCACTGGCAGTGATTTCCACTGGTGCCCATTGCTCTCCATCCCTCACCAGGGGAGGTGAAGAGAAACAGGTGGGGAGGAGGGAAGCAATGTGTCCTTTGGGACCGGCATCCCAGAGCCGGTGGCCTCAGCAAAGGGGCATCTGAGGACCTTTCTCTTTTGCCTCTGTGGAAAGCCAGGCTTTACTCTCTGAGGGCTCAGTGGTCACCAAAACTCTTTTCCACACTTTCAGACAAGTTTTTTTAAAACAATGTTGGAAGTGCTACGTTAAAGACACGACTCTGGATGGGCCACACGAAGGCCTAGTTCAGATGGCCCTCATGTGGTATAAAATCCCAGACAGCCGGTGGCGGCGGGGCGTGGGGGGCAAATGGTGGCACTCACGTGGCGTGTGCACCCGGACAGTAACCCAGATCGCCCGAAGGAACAGGGATCCGAAGAGGATTCCGGCTCAGAACAAAGGAGGAACAGGTTGGGCCCCTGCGGAACCTCTGCCATTCTGCCTCGGGGGACTATGGGAAGCTGCATGGAGTCAAGCCAAAGAACAAAAAGTTTTTGAAAAATACTATTTTCAAATTCAGTGGAAATAGACTCAGATGAAAGGAGGCAGAGTGAAGAGCGCAGAACGGGAACTGGTTACAGCATCCAAAACAACAGGCAGGAGCTCCCCAGAGCAGCCCTGGGCTTGGCCTCCGCATTGCAGCAGCCTGAGTCAGGCCCTGACTGTTTACCCCCCTGTGGACTTCTTGAAGCCGGATCGCAGCTCAGGGACCAACGGGGCCCTCTGGGCAGCACGCAGAGGCCTGCACGCAGCCCCGAGGACCCCTCTTTCCACACACAGGGTGAAACAGGAGCCAGAGGAACAACAGGAAAGGGCCGTTCCGCCCCAAACACACCACCTGACTCGGAGCCAGCCTGACGTAGCCGGAATTTCCGACTTCACCTTAACCCACCCTCAGCATGTTCGCAGACTCACTGCCCTCTTTATCCCCGATGAAGGGGACGGTTGTCTTGCTCGGTGCCCAGGGTGCCAGCCTGTTTACTCTCCTTTGTGGGGAACATTTCTGGGCCTGTCCTCTTGCCTCACAAAGTCTCCAGGACAAAGGTCCCCTCACAGATCAAGGAGGAGCTGGGGTGCCGGTCTGGTTCCAGTTTCTCCCCCCAGGATAAACAACTCTACCCTCAGCTTTATGAACTTCTTCCTTATTCTTGTCTTGGAAGTTTTTTTTTTTTTTTAATTGACCTGACATCTCATGATCTGTTGAAAAAAGCACTGTTACACATGTCCCAGTTGCATGTGACTCACTGTTAACTTGCTGTTCAGTTGAGGCCTTGGTGGAGACTGGATTCAAACTCAGGTTTTTAACTTTGATTCTAAGGCTCTTTCTTTCATGTGGTTCTGCACATCCCTTAAGAGGGAGACAGAGGAGGAACAGGAAATAGAAGAGAAATGGTGCTGATCAAGTATTCTCTGGTTCCAAGCAGCAGAAGCTGATTCTAGTTGGCTTGGATGGCAAAGGGCGGGTGGCATTCAGAACCCAGTGGGATGTCGGAGAACTGGGCTTGGAAAAGGTCAAGAACCAGGGTGTTCCAGGACCTGGGCAGGAGAAACTAATTAACAGCTTCCTTGGGGCTGTGCCCCTGGAAAAAATTTGCTCCAACGGTTTCCGTCTCACTTTGCAGCTGTCGGATTACCAGAAGAAAGACCGATTGGTGGTACTGGGGCCTCACGGGTGTGCCTGAGCCTGGGGAGAGAAGAGACGACCCACGATGGGAGAGAGACTTCGAACTCTCCAAGTGCTGTCAGCCAATGAAGGGGAAACGGAGCCTGGAGGCCCACAGAGCCTATTGCTGCTATGTCAGAACTGTCTAGGTTTCGGGGACTGGTTCTGGCCACCCCAACCTGGACTCGGGCAGAGGCAGGACACTCCAGGCTGAGGCCTACTCAGCCATTCTGTAACAGGGTGCAGCCAAGAGGGGGGCCCCAAAAGGGAGTTGGAATGGGGCCCAGAACTCATGGTGTCCAGGAAATGTTAGAGGGACATATAAGATGTCGTCACCCCTTTCCCCTCAGGTGTGAGTTGGGGGAAGGGACAAATGGAGCAGGGCCATTGAGTTGTTTTGCATAGCAATGGTTTTGCAGATAACCTCCAGAATGGTCATTTAACATATCTATAACCTTTAACTGGTTTCATAGATATGTTAAACAGTTGTGGCCATGCTCTGAGCCAGGGGGGATGGAAAGGACTTCCCCAAGGACGTGACTGGGGGAGGAACCCCAAGTTAAAGCGCCTGCGTGGGAGCTTGGAGAAGATTGGCTCCAGAAAATGAAGACACGCCTGCCCAAACTCATGATGGCATCCCCAAAATACTTGGAATATACGGGAATGCTGGCAGGTGTAACCGATTGTAGGAGGAGTCGGAAATAGGGCTGCAGAGGAAGTTTGGCGCCAGTATTTAAAACAGAGACGCGGCAGCCATGAAGAGAGATCCAGGAGGAGAGACCCATGAAGAGAGATCCATGCGGTTTCACCAGAGAGCAGGACCCACAGCTCCATGAGAGAGAGATCCATGTGGTTTCACCAGAGCGCAGACCCCTGCAGCTTTGGTGAAGAGGGAGAGCCACGAGGCTTTGCCACAGTGGGGACCCCTTCCCCACAGCTTTGGTGGAAGAAGGACCACGCGGCTTTGGGGTGCTCCCTTTGGCTGTGTGGCCTGGGAGCAAGAGACTGCCTGGAAGAAGGGTAAAAGAACTCTTGCCAGTAGGCCATGAGAAGGTGCCACATGGCTTCAGATTAACCAGAGATCCTGCCTGGAAGACGACACAGCTGACGGTGTCAAGAGCCTGGATCCCAGACGTTTGCTTCTCTTCCTTGCAATTACGGTACCCTGACTTAGGGCAGAGGGAGATAGGAAGCACTGTGGGCGTCTGTGGGTATCCTGAAAGACTTTGATACTTTAATGAAGTTAAGTTCCTACTTTAATTCTGTATAGCATTAAATAAACATTTCCTTTCCTTTTCACAAATCTCTGGCTTTGAGAGGCATCTTTCCGTAAGGCGGCGGACAATAATGGACCTTCTGTTTGCTCGGTAACAGTTTTGGGGGGCTCGTCCGGGATCTTAATTGCCCGTGGAAGACTGACCCCTCAGGTTCAAGAAAGCGAGACTTTGGAAGTGTTTTGCCAGTCTCGAGAACCAACTGTTGCTCGGTAACAATTCTAGAAATAAAATAAGAGCTATGCAAAAAAAAAAAAAAAGAAAAAAGTATGATGTAGCTATAAGTGATTATGATCACATTTGGCCTAACTCTCAAACTAAAACTTTCTTTTTTGTAGCTCCATTTACCACATAAGACTCCAAGAAAATACCCATCTATTCTCTGAGACTCCGTTTGTTGGGCTGTAAAATGGGGGGATTATCACGTGGGCTTATTCTGTTTCTGTCTCCACATTGTTCCAGCAAATGAAATAAGAATCGTCAGGAGTTCGTAAGCTGTGGGTTATACACAGATACAGGGAGGCATCGTTATAATTTTCCTTACTGTCCGGCGAGGCCAGGCTGCTCGGAATGAGTGGATGGAGGCAGGAAAGCAGCCGCAAGCCACAGTGACAGAGTGGAGGTTGGAGGAGCAGAGGATGGGAGCCTGGGGGGTGCAATCATCTGGGCTTTCAGATTCTTCTCAGCTTCAAGCCTGGTGAATAGAAGAGGCTCCTTTAGATTTCCTCACACATCCCCAGGCCAAATGGCCTGAGGGCAGAGTCATAAATTCCACCAGTAATTTTCAAAGCTCTGATTTAAGCTTTATCTCCTTTACTGAGAACCCAACTGCTAAACCTTTCCTGGCAAGTAAGCTTCTTGAGGCAGAGCATTAACAAAGCTGGGTTGCCTCCAAGCTTCCCCTCTTTGCCTTTCATGGGTTGGCATCACACAAGGACGGATCCTGATGAAACACATCCTCTCCCATCCCTGCCTGCATCTCGCTGGCCGCCCTTCCTGCAGCTGTGCTCCAAGAGGAGCATTTCAATCGTCGCTCACTCATCGCTCCACCTCCGTCTGCTCCAGAAGTACCGCAGTGCCTCTCCCTGCTCACAGGCCCCACTTCAAGCCATCTGCACCCACTACAGGGCAATTGCCACCTGACATCTTGATGTTCCAAACCATTCACATCCTCCGGAATCTCATCATTTGAGCTGTTTATGCTCCTGGAACACAAAATAGAAAGACCCGCCCTCTCATGTCTTTATTCTCAATGTGCACACAGGTTCCATGGAGCAGGACCGTCACAACTCGGTGTTCTATCCGTCTTTTCACTAATTCCTCATTGTCTTCCTCACCCTTGACCCTTAGTGATTATTTCAGACCTTGTCTTCTTGAAACCCGCTTCCCACTCATGCCTTTATTGCTTATTTGCTTCCTGGAGGTTTCTTGGAGTTATGGACTCTGTGGATTTTTTTTTTAAAGATTTTATTAATTTATTTTTAGAGAAAAAAAGGGAAGGAGAAAGGAACAGAAATATCAGTGTATCAATGTGTGATTGCCTTTTGCACGCCCCCTACTGGGGACCTGGCTCGCAACCCAGGAATGTGCTCTGGCTGGGAAATGAACCGGTGACCCTTTGGTTGGTAGGCCCGAACTCAACCCACTGAGCTACACCAGCCTGGGCTCTGTTTTACTTTCTGCTGTATCCCTAGCACCTAGCACAGTGCCTGCTCACTGTAGGTGCTCAGTGAATACTTGTGACATGAATGGATGGCTGCATGTGTGAGCCCTCCGAGGCTGCTGTAATATGTAGCAATCCCGTCAAAACTAAGTGTTATAAGCAGCATGCTGGAAAGGCCTCTGTTCTCCTCACTTGGGGAATTGAAATCTTTTTTGCTACAGTCACCTGGGGAACCCTCCAGGACAGATTTACAATACAGGGTCCAGCAGAAGTAACGCCTGCTTGGGTAATAATATGGTTGGGTAATAATATGGGTATAATAATTTATAGTTTTACTTTGAACATTTCACCTAAAATGTCAGATGGTGTACTTGAGTGTGATGTTGTTATGTTACCCAATGACACGCTTACGATTCTGTACTAAAAGGGGGTGCTATCTGCGCCACACTCTGTATGATAATTCCCAGCCAGCTCTTGCTGCAGGCCTTCTGGAAACAACAGGATTGCTGTCTGAGGCCGCCTGAGCCTGCGCTAAGGAGTGAGAATTGAAGGCAGCGGACTGGAAAGTAATCTTAGGCGTAATTATACACTGCGAACCACAGATCCACAGCAGGATTCTGAGGATAATTTCCAGTCTCCTCACCAAGGGCTGCTGGAGATCTTCCGCCAGTGTGGCTCAGGAAGCAGCTTTGTATCACCTGGCTTGGATTTATCGTCCATGCGCCTCGAATCCTCTCCCTCCAGCTTCCAGGACCTTCCAGCCCTGCACCAGGTGTTCCTCACCAGGACTCCTCACTCCAGGATCTGTATGGCACAGACGTCTTAGGTCCTGTTTGCAACTCCACACAATCTAGAGTTCAGCTTAAAAAGGTGACGGCAGAAAGATGTGAATAAAGGCTCCCAGAACATCAGGGTTAGGGAGACGTGCAGCATCGCTGAGCCGGGGACGCACCGTTTTCTGCCTCAGGGGCCACGCCAGTCCGTGCTGTGTCCCGGCTTTGCTAGGAAAAATGCAGCCACCATTTGGCGATTTGGCTTCAGGCAAGACATGAGGGGTGGCGTGGCATATGGCACATGTCTGCCTCCTTGCAGAGAGGCAGGGTGTCGTATGGATGCAGGGAGGGCAGGACCGCAGCTGCAAGCAGCGCAGGGATCTGGGGACTGGAGACCTGGCTGCAGAAGCGGTGGCCTTTTACTCAGTATCCGCCGGTGCTCTGCACCGCCTTCCATCCAGCAAGGCTAGTAGCCTCGTGAAAAGTGGTGTCATTCGTGCCTGACTGGGATGAGGCAACATTTTAAATTTTAACTTAAAACACTGTAATTTGAAGAAAAGCAGGCAACACTCTGATGACACACAAAGACACACGTGTGTCTAACAGTTACCAAACAGGTTATTGCTCATCAGTAAAATCAAACCTGCAGGACAAAAAGAGAAAACAACGTACAAGTTACCTGGCTCTCTGAACTGCGGTGCTAGAAGTGAAATGCGAAATCCCTAATTTAAAAACTTGAGACCTGAAGCTAAGATGTCCAATTGTGGCGACTGAGGAATCCAAGGTTTACGCACCGAGTGGCCTGTTAAGCACCTGCCTGGCGTTGTGGTTGTTAGAAATGAAGGGCTCGGAGCACCACGGGGAAATGCTTGTGACGGCTGCAAGTGAAGCCTAAGTTTCATGAACTCAGGGTAATCACAAATGGGAAAAAATTCTTCACTGAAAAAAGCCCTGTTTATTTCTCTTTGAGGTAAGAAAGGGTTCATGCTATATATTATGTATAGTTCTGCCGTTATAGCTTTCTTGGTGTTTTAATCTACTTATGAGGCATCAAAATACTAACAGTATTTGTACTCAAGAGCTGTCATCAGGGTGATTTTTTTGTTAGTTTTATTACATCATCCCTTCTAGTTTAATGTAGCAATATTAGAAAAGAAAAAATGAAATAAAAACAATTCCAATTTTACCCTGATAGATAACATTTTGGTGATATCCTTCCATATATATTAATAGACACGTAAGCCCATTTATTTTACAAACTGAGGATCATACTCTGCGTCTGGGGAATATTTAAAACCACTGACCTTGCCCAGGCTGGAGCTGTTGGGCTGTGGGGAGCTTACTCTCCTCCAGGTGGAAATTCACGGGCAGTCACACCACAGAGTAGCCTGTAACTCGAGCAAGTCTGCATGTGGCATCTATAAGATGACTTTAAACATAAAAGCAAGATAATGTGCATCCTTCCCCATCTCTGCAGAGCAGTCCTTCTCCGGCAGCCTGAGGGGCTCCGCGCTTTCGTCCTAGAAAACAACAGCGAAGGGCAGGACAGCTCCCTGAACTTCTCGCCCTTTGCCAAATGGGGTGTGGAGAGGGAAATGTCAAGTGGTCCTGCGGGGACACTTGGCCAGGAACATCATCCTCAGGGGGGAGGGAGGGGTGCCTGCCAGGGCCGCCCCACCCACCCGGTGCCCAGACATGATGCCTTGAGATCATGGCCCCCACTCCATGCCCACGCCATGTGCCCACCCAGGGGAGGGAGGCCCGCAAGCTTGCCGGTGCCGCTACGGAAGAGACAGGAAAGGTACACGTGAAGACACCGAGGAGGAACTGCCCCTTCTCTCTTGTTCCCAACCAGCTATGGGGGGAAGTGTGAGAAGGAAGACCCTTGCACACCTGGGGACCGTGAGCCACTTAGGCATCCTGTATTAGTTTCCTGGGGCTGTTGTAACCAAGTTTCACAACCCGGGTGGCTTAAAATTACAAAAATTTATTTTCTCACAATTCTAAAAGCTCCAAGTCCAAAATCAGGGGGTCAGCAGGATCCTGCTCACTCCAAAGCCTCCAGGGGAGAACCTGTCTGGGTCTCTTCCAGCATGTGGGGGCCCAGTGGTTCCTTGGCTTATGGTACCATAGCTGAGATCTCCACCTTCACCTTCACACGGCCGTCTTCCCTCTGCGTCTGTGTGCTCATGTGGTATTCATCCCTGTGTGTGTGTGTGTGTGTGTGTATTTCCCTCTTCTTATAAGGACCGCAGCCATTGGCCCATCCTAATGACCTAATTATAACGTGGTTGTATCAGCAAAGACCCTATGCCCCAATGAGGTCACGTTTGAAGATACTGGGGGTAAGAACTTCAACATACTTTTGGGGGGCCAACTGTATCAATCAATCCTCTTTCACTGCTACAGAGGTATCTGGAGGGGGTGACTAAAGAGGACAGACTAAACATCTGAAAATCCTACAAGTTTTCCTCCTAACATACCCTTATAACACCAAAAAATCTTTGGGGGGCCTCCCTGACGACCATAGCTCTGTTAAAGCCCTTGAACATCCCTGGACCCTGGTTTTCCCATTTACTCCATGAGCTAGCGCAGCGGCTCTCAGGGGCTGGCCTGGCCACCTAGGCGAGAACCAGGTGTGACACCGATGAGCGGGAACTGACCGAGGGACGCAGAGCTTCCCCTCCTTCCTGCAGGTGACTCACACCCATTCCAGGGACTTTCCTCTTCACGTGCAGTTAAAGGGTTCTAGCCAGCAACTCACAAAAATGTGGTGTCCATAAACTAAAATTAGTGTCCCTGTCGTTTACTAAGGACTCAATCTTGTTATTCCACACCTACTTCACATAGGTGGATTTTTCTCCAATTTTTTGGAAGGATGTTTTTTAGTTAGGTCTTCAGGAGTTGTTATGAGCTGTTGTGGTTTCTGATGGCTGTTATTCATACTTTTTATTTATAAATTGCTATTGGTTTTGCGCACTCATTATCCATTTTAGTCTGATGAGAGAGTTTGGTTTGTCTGGAGTGGGCATTTTTGGCCTATAAATTGTCTACTCTCTCCATGTTCTGTATACGTGCATTGCAGTTCGATAAGTAGTCGCCCATATGTCCCTACTGCTCGAGGACCTGTCCCTTACAGCCTGCGTGGATGGCAGTGTGAGCAGCAGTACTGGTTTGCTCAGAACTCAGGGTTTTGCCAGAATACAGAACTTTTGGTGCTAAAACCAGGAAAATCTGGGCAACCTGGCGCGAATGGTCACCACACCATTCAGGGGCACTTTGTTGGTGGCTTGCTTGCCTGGGCTATTCTAATAACTTTCATGTTACAAGAAAGATTAGTATAATAAAATTAATAAGGTTATTTTCAAGACCATAGGCCATTCATTTATAATGTAAAATCAAGGGTATAATGTGAAGATCTTGTCTCTTAACATAAATGGAAAGCCATGTGTTTTGCAAGCTCAGATTCAGTGTCCTCTGAGGTTCTCATCCCCTTTCTTTAAGCCTCACCCCCTTCAGGATCAAACTCAGAAGCGGTGTGGAGAAGACTGGACATGAGTGTTCTTTGGCCCTCGTGGGTATAGTCAGAGAAATTTAAGAATCCCTGGTTAAAGGATTCCGAAGAGTGTTGCTCCCTGAGCCGCCCCCTGCAGTGTGTGGTTACAAGTCCGCCTGGACTTAGACAACATTCTGAACAAATGCAGAGAGTGCGAATCACAGCCTCCTGAAGCACCTGGAGTGCCTCACTGGGAATTATCGAAAGGGTGGGTAATTCTGCTCATCTTAGGGAGATTTCGGTGTTGAGACACCCCCCTCTGAGGAGAGTCCCATATGGATTCTGTTGTTCGGCTCCACTGTTTTCCAGGAAGGGGGGCCAGAGAGCAGCCATTTCCTCCTATGCTCATCTTCAGCAGGTGAGGGCTTGGGCGAGGGGCTTTTGATCTAGTCAAGTGTAATCCTCACAACAACGCCGTGAAGAATGACTGACCCTGCTTTGTGTATCACATTCAAGCTGGCCTTCTTGGGCCTGACTTTGCTCGAAGCTCATCTCCCCACCACGCCCTGAGGCCTCCGAGGTGCCAAAGGACCCAGCGCTTCACTCGCCTGAACAGAGGTTGCCTTTAAATTGGGAAAGGGGCAGAAGCCTTAAAAAGCTCAAACAAACAAACAAGAAGTTGACAATTTAAAAATACAACCAACACGTCCTCAGCCTGGAATGGAAGCTTCCGATGGGTCCATCCTCAGAACTCTTTGCCCCCAGGTTACCACAAACCCTGGGCGACTGTCCCCGCACCGTTCGGGTGCCATTTAGGGCTTCGTTTGCTCATGTGGTATTGTGGCCACCATAAAGGTGGCTGAGCCATCAGCAGAAGGCAGCGACCCCGCCACATGTCATCTCCTTTTGAGTCCTCAGTGGGTAAAGGCAAACATTTTTCTGCCTTATATTTCCAGAGGAATTGTTTTTAAGAGTGGGTAGGCAACTATGTCGTGACCTGATTCCTGCTCAGTCATTAGGTTTTTCTGGCAGGGGACAGACACTCAGCATTCCAGACAGGGTTAGTGGTGGGGCTGCTATTTATTTTACTGCTAATCCCACTTATGTGAAATTAATTTACTCTTCTATTATAACTCTCCTTGCTTCCTGCCCTGACGGGCTCCTATAATTTACACCTGACTGCTCCATTATGCTCCCGTTTCCTGGGCTAAGGGTTGGGAGCTGGGGCTTGGGTGACTTACTTTAGAAGGTCATTTATACAGAAGAGAGGTTTTCTCATTATAGACTGAGCAGGGTTACTATTAGAGTAGTGGTGGTATTTTTTTTTTCCTCTTCCTAATAGCCAGTTCCCCTTAGGCCAACCCTTTCCAAGGAAGTTTGTTTACTATTATTAAACTTCTTCCCAGCTCCGAATAGGGGCGGCTGCAGTTTACACAGCATCCTGATGCGTCTCTGGCTTCTCTCCTGGAAACGCAGCCCCAGGTCCTCACCTGCTTCCACCCTTAATGAAATGCAGGTCGGCTGTGCAGTCAGTCCCAAAGCAGGTGCTCACGGAAGAGTTTTCTGAGCTGCCCTTGGAATAAAAGGCTCCAGGGGCTGTTACTTAAAATGTTTCATAGATGTCTCTGACAGAAAGCAGAGACTGCCAGCTAAACTTCCTGCATCCAGGTCCCATGGCCTGGGTCCGTCTCCTTGCTTGTGGCAAGGGTGAACAAGGAGCCACTGGTGCCGTGGCTGCTGGTGACAGGGCTCTTCTGCCAAGACCAGACGGAGCCATGCTGGCCTCCTGGGACGCTCCCACAGTGCGCCTGGCCAGGGCCGATAGTGGGGTGTCAGGGTCTAACGATCTGGCTTTAGCCTCCTGGGGACAATGTCCCATTCCTAACTCACTTTTATTCCTGAACGACTCATTCGAGTGCCTTGGGAGAGAGCCCAGAGGGGTGATGGCTGCCTGAAAGAAAGCTTGCCTTGGGCGATCTCATCCAACACTGTGTGCTGACCACTTAAGCAAGGTGAAGAACTGGATATCCTTCACCTTGTGTAAAATTCCCAGCATCTTCTCACACTCCACACTGGCTGTGGAATGAGGCCCGCCACTAGCCAGGCATTAGGGTTCTCCGTGGCGTGAACCTTTTGTCCCACCTGTTTCCCATCATTGCTTTTCACAAATGCCCTTCCCGTCCAACTGTGCACTCCCGATGTTTCCACCCATGTCCACCTCCTGACCTTTGCCACATGGCCCCCTGGAGGAACTAGAATGCCCCGCTCCTCCTGTTCACTCGTCACGTCTTTTCACCCATTGAGTCCAGAGTGATCTCATTCTAGCTCAAGTTCCCTCGCTGGAAGAGCTACGCCCCAATGCTACCCATCCACAGGCTGCTCATCTCTCCATCAGATTCCATGCTGTGCTTTGTACAGACTCATATGGCACTAGAGGTGTTAATAATTCACATAGGCATGCCTCCTGTCCCCCCACCAGACTGCAGATGCTTTGAGGCTGGGGGCCGTGGATCGCTGCGTACTTGCGTACAGCCCAAACACAAAGAGGTCGACAGTTAGTGGGACTTGTGGTGATGCAACCACTTGTCTACTAGTTGGATCCGGAGTGCAGATTCTGCACGTGACTTTTGGTGTCAGAAAGACCTCAGTGCAAACCTTGACTGTGTCTACTCCCGCTCTGGGACCTCGGTTTAGGCGAAGCCATTTAACTTCAACGGGCTCGCCTCCTCATCTGTGAACCGCACTCAGTGTAGATGGTTTCTGGGTTCGTTGTGGATTTAAAGTGAAGTAATGCAGTGCAATGCTCGGTCGGTGCCGTGCTTGGCACAGAGTCAGGACTCAATAAACAGCAGCTGTTATTATTACTACCTGAGTCTGTTTTGGGCCTGTGCCCAGGTACCTCTGCTGCAGCACGACTCAACACGTAGCAAATTAATGGAGACGTTGGTTTTAGGAGAGGCATCCTAGAGAGAATGTTGAAGTGAATTATGGAAATCCAGCAAGGAGAACAATCGAAGCTTAACTCAGTCCTATTTCTCCCAATTTTTCAACGCCCTGCAGACAGACTAGTCTTTAGCAGATTCTCCAGGTATTACAGAGCTTTTCCCAGAGGCAGGTGAAGAGCGAATGAGTACAACTCTGAAAACCTGTGCTTGTCACCTGACCTTGAACGTAACAAACTGCCGGGGAGGAAGGGAGCTCCGATTACAGTCATGGAGTTGGAGGAACTCTTTCAAGGTGGATTGATTTATTGGGCCAGAAATACAGCTCACCAGCCCACACACAGATTCCGGCTTTGGCAAACCACCCTGCCTGCTCCTTGCCTTCTTGCCCTGACATATTGATCTGCATGTGGGTGAGTTGGTGTGGTTGACTGTAGAAGTGCGTGAGGCTGCCACTGTCCCAGGAGGGAAGCTCCTAGCTCGGGGGCCCTCTCTGTGAGAGATCTTCGAACAGAACTGATAGGGATCTTCTTCCATGTCTTTGTGTGGTGGCTTGAATCTCATTCCTCTGCTTCATGTGAGCCCAGAATGTTCCAAAGTGCCTCTCATCCTGCCTGAACCCTCTGAATGCAATAAAATGTCAATTTGTAAAGATGGAAAGAAACTAGTCTTTGCTGTGTGCCTCAGGCCAGGTGAAAACTCGCTTTCCCCATTAGTCAAAAGCTACTGAGACTCAGACAAGTTATGGCACTTTCCCAAGGTCAAATGGTAGCAGAGCCAGAATCCAAACCCCAGTGCGTCTGCCTGACGACCTCAGGGATGGCGGACTCCAGGCTTGGTCCTGCTGGGGGACAGGTGGCCGGCCACCATGGAAGAGGTGTCTAGGTCACAGGGTCGTTTTAGATGGAAAAACTTTGAAATCCAGTAGCACAGTTTGAATTGAAATCATCAGATACGTTCCTCACATCTCCTCTGTGACGAGGGCAGCCTCAGCCCCTGGGTGCACGGGGCACCAGGGCCAGACCTAGATTTCCTTCACGGGCCCTGCAGGAGTGAACGGGAGGAAAGGCTGTCTCACCAGTGGGGGAGGTAGGTCTGGCTCCAGCGCTTTTTCACTATCGACCACACTCTTCACCACTTTTTCTTAAGAGACCCCTTGTTTCAGAAGATGTCTGCATATCAGGCAGACATCTAGCAACCCAGCTGTCAAGCAAATGTCCTTGGCTCTGTATCATTTAATTTACCTTTGCAATTTCTTTATCAGTCAAAGACACATCTCACCATAGAGCTGTTGATCTGACAACAAGCGTAACAGAACTGATGTAACTGCAGATAAATCGAAGGAAAGGTCAGGGTTGGGGCCACCTCTGTAGCTAGGGGTCACCCCCTACTAGCGCACAGGGTTTCTGTTGGGCGGCTGGACACTGACAACGTGCCGCCCCTCCCCTCTGTGGTGGCGGTGGAGACAGCCCCCTCCACCGAGGAAATCTGAGACCCAAGCGTGTGGGAAATTCGCTGACTTGTGATCAATACATCCAGGCACAAGTAATAAACAGATTATTTGGACCAGGCCTAGACCATTATTTAAACAGAGTTTCAAAGTCCTATTCATTTTCTTTGGGTTTGTTCTTAGGTTAAAATAGGTTACCATATGAAGGCAGTAAGAGACGTTTTCCAAACTATCATTAAGTGGCAGAAAGACTTCAGGTTACTGCTGACATTTGGGTGCACTTGTTTCTTTCCCATCTGTCTCTCTGTTCTCCGTGTCTGTCTTTCTCTCTTATCAGTAAATTCTCTCTTATGACCGTCTGTCTGCCTGTCTGTGTATGTATGGTATGTGTATTATACATATATCTCTAATATAAAAATATATACATATATCTGTACTGGAGAGACAGAAGGATACACATTTTTATCTTTATAAACAAAATTGGGATAAATAAAAACAAAAGTAAGACCCACTGTCTTACTTTTCATCAGCCTTTTTCCATGTTATTAAAGAAAGTAATTTTAAAATGTGATTTTTAAAAGAAATTACCATTCGATAGTTCATCCCAAGCAGTACCAGGATTAGTTTAACTAATTCTCTATTTTGAGACATTGCAGCTGTTTTGGAATAACACTGCGTAAATATGCTTGTACCTCTGGCCTTGGGGACAGCTCTGATGTTTAACTCAGGCTAAATGACAAGCTGCTGAATAATCCGCCCAGTGGGGTGGCTTTCGGATGTTGTCTTTTGATGATTCTCATTATCAAATACAAATCTATGCCACTGCCGACAGCATACAAGATATCTCTTCCTGCCCACACTGGTAATTTTCCATTACAAATGATTTTTCTTAATTTTATAGGTAAAACATGAGAGTTTGGTTTTGATTAAATTTACTTGATTACTGGTGAGGTTAAGTTTTGTTTTTGCTTTTTTCAGTTTGCTGTCCATTTGTTTTTCCTTATTTTGCATTTTTTCCTACATTTGGCTTCAGTGAAGTTTTTTGCATATTTGTTCCTTCTTATTTTACATGTTTTCCCCCTTCCCCACACAATGCCCCCCTGGGCTTTGGCAAGTCTCTGTCTTTGCCGCTTCCCTTCCTTTTCCACGGGGGTAGCATCGATATCCCACAGAAGAACTCAGAGCTGTCAGATGCTTTGCAAACAGAACATGTGTCAGGAAAATGCACACTCACAGGCCTGCAGGTGGCTCGGCCAGCCACATTTGTCATCCCTCCAACTAGATGCCTGAATTCCCCCCAGAACTGTAAACCTCACACCTCACCCAGAGTCTGGACACTGTCACCCGGGGCTGGCTGGGCTGGCCACGTTATCTAACGACTTCGCCAGGTGAAGTTCAGGTGCATGTCAGCTGCCTCAGGAAGAGATTCCCCACCGCTTTGGGGAAACGGACAAGTATAAATTAGGTAACAGTGTGGTGCTGACTTATTTATCCCTGTGAGAGCTTTATGTTCTGGAGTCAGCAAGGGACCCATTGCCTGATCCATGGCCAATCCCCCTTTCTCAGCTGGCTGGCACCAGCTGAGGGCTTACAGGGGCCCCATAGGGCCAAAGTCCGATGGTGAACCAAATGCATCTTCCAGAGCCCTGAGACATGGACAGGAAGCCACTGAACAGTGGGAAATGCCTCCTCTCAATGCTAAAACTGCTCTCTGGCCTCTCCTTGGCTTTCTATGAGTTCCTGCCCCTTTGGAGGGAATGTTTGCCTGGACAGCAGCTGCATCCTAGTGGACATGACAGTGAGTCATTCAAGTGGGAGTAGCTGTGGTGAAGGAGTAGCTTTCCAGCCTTCAGCTGGTGCTAATCAGCAATCAAAGCCAAGGCTGAACTCAGTGTCCCAGCATAAACGATGGTACACCTCACAAGAGAATATTAGGCAGTTATTAAAAATAATGTTTTCAAAGAATTTTTCTAACACTGAACAATGCTCATGACATGAAGTAAAATGAGAGAAAAATATAAAACATATAGAATGTGGAATGGGATCCAAATTGTGTAAAAGACTAGCTGGAAATATTGTAAAATGGTAACTACGATTACTTCTCCAGGTAAGATTATGTTTGAGTTTTATGTTCTTTCTCATTATACTTTTAAAATTTCTTAAATTAAGGGTTTATGACTTTCATTTACCAGAAAACCCCCAACTATTAATATTTTGAAAGACCAAGTCTGAGACGATCTGCCCCCGGCCTCTGAAGATTTTACAAGTTTGTATTTGTTATTCAATTCTGTTCTCTTTATGCAAGAGTTAGAAAGGGGTCAGCCGTGAACCCAAGGGTGACGAGAACGAGGCAGCTCCACGGAGGATGAAGGCACACCTCACTGCAGATGTCAGCCAGCACTGCCCACGCTTCGCATGCTTCGTTTCCCTCCCTGCCTTCTGCAGGGCATGGAAGTGACAGTAACATCTTCACCAACAGTGGTGGCAGCAAGGCCACCACCACGCACTGGACGCTTACCACGTGCCAGATACGGGACTAAAG
The DNA here is from genome assembly GCA_004027475.1 of Anoura caudifer. Lineage (NCBI taxonomy): Eukaryota > Metazoa > Chordata > Mammalia > Chiroptera > Phyllostomidae > Anoura > Anoura caudifer. The sequence goes on along the minus strand of PVKU01001842.1, from coordinate 105,100 downwards.
GCACAGCCTGACGTCTTATTTGATCTTTAAAATCACAGCGCCTTTACAGACCAGAAACCTGAGTTCAGGGAGGTTAAGTAATGAGGTGGGTACATCTTAATCTGTATAAACTTGCCCAGGGAAAGGAGGGGGGAGATGCCCCAGGGGAGCTCCTACCTTCTCTGCCCATGGGGCCCACTGGACCTGTGGCCTTGGTCTGGGATTGGAGAAGCTGGGAGGCTGTATCACCACAGACACATTTGCACGAATCTTTCTGACCAAGAGTGACAGCCCACTCTATAATAACATAAGTCCATGTGGAGAGATTTTAGTGATGTGACAAGCAGGTCTCACTCACTGGAAGTAAGTGGTGGAATGCTCTAGAACTAGGAACGTGGGCTCCCAGCTGGCCCACAGCTGCACCTACCTTGTACTCACCCTTGATGGCTGTTTGCCTGACTGGTAATTTTGATGGTTTGAGAGGCCAAGCATTGTTCAGGCCTGTGGCCCCTGTGGATGACTCGGTGGGTCCCTGGGCCACTGGGTTTTATCTGCCGGGACCGTGACAGCATTAGGTTGGGCCTCAGGGGGAGGCCCTCCCATCCGATGCTGGTGGGGGCCCAGCAGTGAGATGGGGATGCTTGCTGGCCAGGTGGGCTGTTTGGAGCTGATGTTGTGAGAACGCTCAGTGTTCTAGATGAGTATATGCTGCCTATCGCACACAGATGTGCGATTACACAGTTCCACACCAGCTGCTCTACTGATGTTTTACAGAGAGAACAACGCAGACTCTCTGTATAAAATACTATTTTTATTTTTAAAACTTTTTAAAGATTATTTATTTTTAGACAGGGGGAGGAAAGGGAGAAAGAAAGGGAGAGAAACATCAATGTGTGGTTGCTACTTGTGCACCCCCTACTGGGGACCTGGCCTGCAACCCAGGCATGTGCCCTGCCTGGGAATGGAACCAGCGACCCTTTGGTTCACAGGCTGGCACTCAATCCACTGAGCCACACCAGTCATGGCTAAAACATTATTTTTAATAAAACAAAAGCAATTCATTCATGAAGGCATGGCTACAAGGTTAATCAGTACCAAATGCAACTTGAACGTTTTTTCTAAAATAGTTGTTTCAGCCTTGAGGGCTAGTCTCCCTCAGGCCATAGCCTGGGAAGGGGACCCAATGCAGACTTAAGAGTGGATTAAGTCTTAAAAGCTTAAGAGTGGATTCTTCTTCCCGATTCAGGGTCACATGCTCTTGAGGTCCCTGAAGACGACATGGGCTGCATTGCGTCCAGCGGCTCCCATGACACCTCCTCCTGGAAGAGAATCTCCTATGAACCAAAGCTGCCCTCACCCCCCAACCCAGGGAGGGGGCAGGGCCGGGGCTTGCAGGGGACCCTCGGCCAAACAGAGTGGAGATGCCCCAGCCGGGTGCTCAGGCCACAGGCGTCAGAAACACCCTGATGACCATGAAGACAGATTCTGGGCCCCCCTGCAGGTTGGCTGCCTCAGAGCTCTGGGGAGGGGGCTGGGCATGCAGGTGCCCCCTCTCACTCTGAGAGCGGATGCGCTAGATGACAAGACTCTCACTCAACATGTGAAAGACTGAGGGCTGGAGGGGGAAGATGTGGAAGTACAGAGCCTTTCCGGGAGGTCAGAACCCACACAGGGCAGAGAAAGTGTCAAAATGAAGTGACCTCAGTGAGGGCAGGTAAGTCTGGGATATGTGCGGGGAAGAATTTGTGCATGGAGAAACTTCACTAGATCCTTACTAGTCTAAACCATGGAGGAGGGAATGTAGGAACCTGGGTCTCTTGGTCCTAAACCAGAATTTGGAGAGGTGCATCTGGGGCATACCCTCAAACCTCACGGGGCAGCGGTGTGACTAGCTGACCTGCAGGCTGCGGCCAGCCTGGCAGAGATCACCGTGTTTCCCTGAGAATTCTGCAAATTCTGAATATGGGGGATGGCTTGTTCTTGTGGGAGTCCCGTGCCCCCACCCTCTCTCCCTGCTGCCCTCACTGTTTCTCCTGGTCCCCCTCTGCACGCCTCTGATGGCTGGCCAGCCCTTGCATCCGCACAGGTAGGGGGACCGCGGGTCACTCACCAGGATGGGCCCCGCTTCCACAGAGATACAGGCCCCGGAGAGGGCAGCGGTAGCTGGCATGCAGGGGCACCGGACGGGCGAAGTAGAGCTGGTCCAGCGTCATGGCGCCGTGGAATATGTTCTGCGGAGGCAGAGCCACAGGCGTTGACTGAGGGGCGCTATGGTCTTCACCGCCTTTGCAGGCCTCGCCCCGTCCCCAGTTCTCTGAGAAAGGGTCTCCTTCATGCTGTGTCCTTGGTTCTTAGGATGCAGAAAGAGGAGGGGTAGAGAGGGAATGGGTGCGTGTCCTAGGGCTGGGGGCTACGTTCTCCAGAGGCATCTTGTCAGGAAGAAGGAAGGGTGGGAACTGTCTTCAGAGCACGAGGAAACTGAGTGGGAGATTTTAGAGGGAGATTCTCAATGTCCTGCTGTGGACTGGGACCCCACTCACTGTTTAGACACAGGAATTTGATGTATTTAGCTGCTGACATGTGTTTCTTTGACCAAGACACGCATCTGAACCTGGGCCCCGGGGCCGTGCTCCAGCCGAGCACAGTAAGCGGCAGACAAAGGGCACCGGGATCTGAGCTCGGTTCTGCTCCAATGGCCCGGGCTGGATCTGCCAAGCGGAGGGCCAGCCTCATGCGGCTGGTCTGGACAAGCAGGACAACATCTGCAGGATGTCGCCACAGTATGTCCTTCCAACCAATGCTTCCAACATGTCCCAAACTGAGCTCATTCTTGCCCCGCAAGTCTGCTCTCTCCTGACTTCCCTGCCTCAGTGGGTGACACCATCTTCTTCTCCTTGGCCTTCAGGCTGGATCCTCCACGCCACCTGCACCTGACCTCTACATGCGTATTGTCACCAAGACTTCCAGCTCCTGCCCGCCCCCCCATGCCTGCTTCCATACCCATCATTGCTTCCCTTCCCACTGCCTGGCCTCCTTTATTCTACAGCTGGACCACTGCGGCCCAATAAAAACATAACATGAGCCACAGATATGGGTTTTATAAAAAGGGACTGGTGAAATGGATGTCAAAATATATTTCATTTAATCCAGGAGATCCAAAATATTACCAGTTCAGTATGGGATCAGTATAACAATTATTAATGAGACACTTGACACTTTTCTCACACGAAGTATTTGCGATTGGGTGTGCCCTTTACACCAGCAGCCCATTTGTTTTGGCCCAGACACACCGACACCATCAACAGCCCCATGAGGCTGGTGGCTGCTGTGCTGGGAACTGGGCTCCTAGCTGGTCTCCTGGCCCCCAGTCTCAGCAGGCTTTTGAGGCATTGACCCAAAGTCCAAGGACATGCTGTCTTAAGGGAGGGAGCGCCCTCTGAAGAAAAAATCAAATGGGATAGGCTGACGTGGACGTCCCGCTGGGTGGGCTACCATCCTGGTGACCTTCTCAGCAGGTGCCATCTCTCCTGTCTGCATCTCTCCACTCTTCCCTTGCTCCCTAGACCTGCCCCCTCCTCTGCCACCGTGGTCTTTGTCACTCATCCCTTCTGAGGAAGGCTGTGTGTGCAGCAGGGTTGCAGAGAGAAGAATGTGATGAAGGACCCCCACCAGGCATATTCTTACCCCTCCAGGAAGCCCAAAGATTCTCTCCAAATCGGATGGCGTGAGGACGTCTCTGCCCACCACGGAGTCCTTGAAGCCAGGGGCGTAGGCCTCGATGCAGCCGAACACTGGTGCCCAACGGCGGGGAACAGGATCGTGTTGGGAGGAAGAGGAGGAGGTGTTATGGTTCACAACTTGGCAAACTGACTATACATCATTAAACTATATACTTAAAATGGTTTTATTTTAGCATATGCAAATTATATCTCAATAAGCAAAACAAAAACAAAAACAGTCCATAGGCAAATAAATAATTCAGCACAAAGGCCTATGGGTCTCAGGCTGGTCCAGCCTCCACTCTTTCTCACCTCCTTACCCCAACCCAGAACACAAAGCTATTGTCTCCCTTTGACTCTGCAAAGCCTTCTTCGCCTTGTTGCTTTGCTCAAGCTGTTTCTTTTGCTTGGAATGCGCTTTGCTGCTGCACTCACTCTTGTTCATCCTTTAAGGCCCTGCTCAAATGTCCCCCCTTTGGGAAGCTCTCTTTGTCTCTCTGGCTCACTGCTTCCTCCTTGGGTTCGCATGGTCCCTCGAACTGTAAAACGTCTCTTCATTACTCAGCCTGCAAGCAACCTGAGGGCAGCAACTGACTTTTTGACTTTCTTAGCCTAGTCCCCGGCTCTAGAAGGCACTCACTTTGTAGACTTAGGTTCCCTTGGGGACTTCTCTCCACCTTGGGATAGAACCTGAAGGTGTTAATCCCAAATGGGGTAGTCAGAAGGAGACGGGTCCATTCAGACCACAAAACCCGCTGGCACGCGAGACAGGACAAGCCGGTCTCCTTTACCTTTGTCTGCATAAGCATTTCTCTCCTGCTCATCCCAGACTTTGCCTGCAGCCAGGGTGTAGGGAGTGTACTGAGTGAAGAGGGAGATGACGTGGCAGCCAGGGGGAGCCAGGGTGGGGTCCAGCGAGGAGGGTATGCAGAGCTCAATCATCGGCCTGTGATGGGAGGAGAGACGGACGGATCTGAAGGGGCAGTTGCCCTGAAGGAAGGGGCTGGGGGCCTCTTGGAGGCGACAGGGGACAAAATGAAGGCACGGGACGAGATGGCGTCATGGCCAGGCCCATTGTCACTGTAAGGCCATGGTCGCTGGTCACCGGCATGGTGTCAGCGCCACTAGGAGAGTCTGGACTACCTGTGAGGAGCTTGCCCAGCCCCGAAGGTGTGGCCTGTCCCTACCTTCCTCCACCTCACAGCCTGTAGAACAATCAGGGTCTCAAATGTCCCCAGGGTCCAGACGGACAACACGAGTGAGTGAGGAACCAGGCGAAGGCAGCAGGTGCCCAGGCAGCCAGGTTTCAACCAAGCTCACCCCTGCCTGGTGGGAAGCTTTCCCGAGCAGGCCAAGCAAAGCTGAGCTGCTGGGGCAGCCTGACACCCAGAAGAGCTCTGCCCCTCTCTGTTTGCAAACCTGTTCCACCTGAAGCACATTCTTCCTCTGGTCTCCAAATATGACCGTCCCCAAGATGGCCACGTGCAATGCCCCTTCTCCCTGCACCCCGCTTGCTTGCAGTGTTTCCTCTGAACTTGGATGTCCACCAGGCATCTCCAGAGTAGCTTGCCCAAACCCGAGTGCCTGGAATCCCCCAAAACCTGCTCCTCCCTGAACACATCAGCTTCCCGTTTTCATCAACAAGAAACACCATCTTCCTGTGGCTCCTCTTTCTCGCTCACACCCTACTTCCTGTTCAGCACCAAATCCTGGCAGCTTTACTTTCAAATACCCAGTATGTGGCCACTTCTCACCACTTCCACTGCCCCACCCGGTTCTAGGCCACCATCCTTTCTCCCTTGGATTCTGTAATAGTGACAAGTTGCAACAGATGCCCTTTTTCTCCACACAGTGGCCACAGTGGTCCTTCTGAAATGTGAGTCAGGCTTTGCACCAACTTCCCTGGAATAAAATCCAAGAGTGGTCGACATGGCCCAGCAGCTGCAGCTGCTGCGGCTCAGCCCCCACCTCCTGCCCTTCACTCCCAGGTTCTCTTTCTCCAGCCACTCTGGCCTCATCCCTATGCCTCCAACAAACTACCACCCTCCTGCCCCAGGACCTTTGCACCTGACTTTCCCTCTGCCTGGCTGTTCTTCCTTAGCTACCCACAAGACGTGCATTCTCACTTCCTTCAGGTCTCTGCTCAATGTCATGTTATCAGAGAAGCATCTTCCGACCTCCTGATAAAGACTAATACCCTCTCCCATCCCCTGACCCATTTTTCTCCATATCATCCATGCATGTTTGTTGCCTGTCTTGTCTCCCACCAAAAAATGTCAGTGACCTGAGGGCAGAGGCCTTGCTGACTCTTTTTGCTGCTTTGTGCCTGGGTCCCTGGACTAAGCCTAGCACAGAGTTGGAGCGCCAACATATTTATGAATGGGTAAGTGGACTTTGTTCTCTACCCTTCGCTCAGGGCACACATCCTCCTTACCTCACGCTATACATAGCTGTGTGCTTGCCTTAGAACTGTGTCTGTGTCACACCCCTACCTGGTCCCCCACCGCCGCCCCCAACCAGTGTCTATACAGCACCTGGCACAGAATAGGTTGTCAACAAGCTTTGGTGGACAGTTGACAGTAGGGAAAGATGCTTGCTCCTGCAACATCCCTGCCTGTTCCTAGAAGGATGGAGACACAGCTGGGGTGCGGAGGGAGGTGAGAAATGCTTTTACAACGTTTGGACCAAGGCAGATTGTCAGAGGTAAGAGAAACTATAGAATCAGCTGAGTGTGTGCCTTTGGGTGGGCTGCTGAACCAGATATGCCTTTTCCCTTCCCGAAAGCATTTTCTCTGGTTCTTCTCAAACGCCAGCACTGGCCCCTCTGTGGTCCTTTGTTCCTTCTGCTAACCTGTGACACTTGGCTGAACGTGTTCAACTCTTCACCTTTTACCTGCCTGGACCCACAGATTTCTGGCCTGGGATGCACTTCCTAGCCTTAGACTCTACATGTAGATTTAGGCAGATCCTATATCATTGTGAGTATTTAACACCAGGTAGAAGAGCCAATCCCTACTGGACAGTCCCCCCTACCTCACCAGGACCCTGTGTGAGAACACCCCAGGGGACACAAAGCCCAGGGACCACCCACCTGTGGGAGGGCCGGCCATCCACTGCATCCTCAAAGGCCTGATGGAGCAGGTGGGTGTCTTCACAGTTCAGGTGGATGGAGCACTGGTGATGGGGCAGCGGCTGGCCCCCAGGCGCATTGGGGGCTGCCAGGAAGTCAGGCAGCCTGTTGACGGCCACTGAGAAACCGAAGTGGGGGAGGGGTCAGGGCCCAAAGGCATGCGTCCTCAGCCCCCAGGATCCTCCTCTACCCATCACCCAGTGTTAGACTAGGAAGAAAAAGTATGAACAAGTGCTTCACTTTTAAACTGGGGGACAGGCCAGAGGTCGGGGATAGAAATGATGACATGGGTCAGTTTCCCCCAGACCTGGACATGGCTCGCTCTGCTCACGTCAGGGGGGCAGCTCCACAACGAGGTGGGCCTCTTACCGTTGATCTTGGTAACAGGTGACTGGGTGTCCAGCTGAGAGATTCTCTCCACGAACTCTTCAGGAAGCCACTCCTGGAAGCAGAATTTTCCATAACAGGCCTTGGGATGGCTGAGGCCCCAAAGTACATGCCTTCTTCCTTTGCTCAGACTGGCCTCCTGCCCTCTATCTGCTTCCAGAAGTCCTCTCCGCCCCTCAGAGATCAGCCAAACCACCTTTTCCGATAGGCCCCCTCTCCTAACCACTTCTGCCTCTGTGACCTGCCAGCAGTGCAGGCTGTGAACGGCCCACCCTAACTCCTGCTTTAGATATGGCTGGTGGTCTGCAGGTGTCGTTCTCCTCTAGTCCATAAGCTCCTGGGAAACTTGATGACCTCAGAAGTGCCTTAATAAGATGCTTTCGTGACTAATGTTTGTTGGATTTTATTAGCAGAATCACTCAGAAGAAGTGGGGCCGGCCCCGGGGGCGGTCCCAAGAACGGTGGGGAGCTCTGTGTGCATACATGTATTGTCATTGATTTTAGGGACAGGGGAGGCGTGGTCAGTTGCAAAAATCACTACAAACCCTCTGCCCTCCGTGTATGCATGCCGCTTTGTAATGTCCTCCCTTTCTGACTCTGGGGCTGGCCACGAGACTAGACCAGGGTTGGTAAATAGGATGCAAGCAGACGCCTGAAAAGCACTTGCATGGTTGAGTTTGCTTGCTTTTGCCTTCTGCCAGGTACTGAGGATATGCTAGAGGATGAAGGACAGGTGGAGCAGAGCCTAGTCACCCGGTCATTCCAGCAGGAACTGTGCTGTACCAGCCGCAGCCCACTGCCCCCTGGCACGTAAGCAGGCCCAGCCAAGGTCAGTAGGGCCCACTGGTTGACTCGGAGCTGACAGCAGATGTATAAGCAAGCCCAAATAGCTGAACTCAACCAAGATCAACTGAATTCTCCAGCTCTTTGTGCTAAATCCGTATTTCTTGTCACATGCCCAAAAGTCGTGAGGTGGTTTATTATGTGGCATTCAAATGGAAATGGATAATGGACCCAGACAGTGGAATTAGGGTTGGTTAGGAAGGAGAAATTGGGATAACAGGAAAGTTGTATAAATAACTGGATTGAACGGAAGACTTGGGGGTCCAGTTCTGGCTCTGTCCCTTGCCACCTGCATGGCCTAGGGCACCCGCCTCTCTGGACCCCTCTCCTCACCTGTGCAGCTTCTTTCCTGGGGGCTGCCTGCCTGCCAGGTAAGAAAGAGGAGGACTGGCTCCCCCCAGGGTGGACAGACTTGGCACCTGCACCCCCACCCTGGGGTAGGCCTGGCTCTCTTGATCACCCTGTTTTCCATCCCCTGTCACGTCAGACACCTTAACCTCCACCCCCCAGGCCTCACCTGTGGCGTCAGCTTCAGGAAGGTGATCTGCGGCGAAGCATTGGACAGCACCACTTTGCTCCTCACCTCTGAGCCGTCTTGCAGCACAACTCCTTGAACGCCTCCTCCACTGCTCACCTGCACCTTCGCCACTGGCTGGACCCCACAGGGACAAGGCCCCAGGAACCCCAGGAAGGAAAACTAGGTTAGATCTTGAAGGATTTCCATCCTCTCTGCTGCTCCTAGACATTCACGGCTTTGCCGCCCTGAGTCCACCCTGGCGAGCTCTGCAGCTCCTCAGTGAAGCCTTAGCCCAGCCCCTCCAACTGGAAGGCTCAGCCTAGGTGTGGGTTGGCAGTGGGCAATTCGAAGGGGCAGCAGAAGAGGTGGGATCTGGTTGACAGCCGCTCAGCTACTAACAAGCTGTATAACCTGGGCCCCTGGACTCTGAGCCCCACCTCGTCCATTGGTAAAACGAGGGAACTTCCAAATCTGAGATTTTGTTCTACTTCAGGATCCTAGCCAATAATCAGAGTAGGGAGTATAGGGGCCATTCACCTTTCCGGTGAAGATACTTGCTCCATGTGCAGTGGCTGAGCTGGCGATGGCATCAGAGAGGGCACCCATGCCACCCTGGACGTAGCCCCAGGCCCCCTGCATCCCCTCCAGGCCCCCCATCATGTGATGCAGCAGCACATACCTAAGGGCAGATCATCAGAATCAGTGGCAGGAGTTGGCATTTAATCTCCCCAGAGTTCAAGGAGCAAATATTTCATCCTGCCGTGTATCTTCAACCTCTCCATTCCCCACCCAACCCTGTCTCACCAGCCTTCCAATGGGCTCTAGGCTCCTGTCAGGGTCCTTTGCTTCCCCATCTCACATTCCCTCCCCCTGAAAATGTGTCTGCAAGCAGCTTTGGTAACAATGAGGTGACAATGCCCAACCCCAGCCCCAGCTCTCTCCTGAGCTCCAGCCTGTTTGTCCACAGATATCTCCATTTGGATGGTTTCTTGGCAGGCATCTCAAACCCGCTTCTTTCCCACATTCCCAGCCTATTCCTCCTTCAATCTTCCCATCCCAGTGAATGGCATCTTCAGCTTCCAAAGCAAACCTGGTGTCAATCTCGCCTCCTACTAGTCTCTCACTGCCTACATCCAATCACAGGCTGTCAGCTCTGCCTCCTCAAGAGCTTTTCCACGCCCTGCTCCCTGTTGCTGCTTCCCGGTCCAGGCCACTCTCTTCTCTTCCATCAACTTCTGCGGTAAGTTCTACTTGACTGGATCACCTTCTCCTGTTCTTTCTTCCCTGCAGACCTTGCTCCTTGCAGAACTTGGAGCCTGAGCTCAACACCCAGCTATGTTCCTGTCTCTTTCCTCCTTTCAAGCCTTCGCTGGCTCACTGTTGCTCTTAGGGTCCTGGACAGATCCTGAAAACGGTCCCCTAGGCTCCTGCCTGCTGGTCAGCCTCATCCCTCAGCATGCTCCCACCGCACCCCTACCAAACTGCACCTCTTCCAGTTTCTTGAATGGACCACATGGTTTCTCAGCTCCCAACCTTTGCACATACTGTTCTCACAGCCAGAGCCCCCTTCCTCCCTCATCTTTTACGTAACTAATTCCTCCTCTCCTTAGAGTCTCAGATTAAACATCTCTTTCTCATGGCGGCTTCTCTGACTCCAGAGCACGAGGCTCCCCTGCTTCGTTTCCCCGATCACAGAGCTCTCGGCACTCCGCTGTCACTACTGGCGCCGTGTCTACCTCTCTCACGGGATTTCAGCTCCATTTACCATTGTAGCCCCGCACCTAGCATAGGCAAGTGCTCCATCAATATTTATTGAAAGAATTAATGAAGAAACAAATTACTTCAAGGCACATTTTACAACCTGGGTAGTAGCTAATCCTCCTGGAGACCCACAGAAAAGGCATAGGAGGCCCCAGCTGAAAGATCCAAATTGGCTGTTTGATCACAGAGCCTGGCCAAGGTGTGGCAGCTGCTGCCAACCCCCCTTTTCCATGGCCCCGGGGAACCTGGGGCTGGCTTATGCGTGCTGAAAACCACTTCCGAAGGGTGCTCTCCTCCCTTGAAAGAAAAGCCACATCGACAGCTTCTAGCTGCATCTTCTGGTACACTGGATATGGCCCAACACCTGGCAGCATCCTCCATCCCCCCTCCCCACACGCCCTCCCTTCCTGCTCCCGTGGGGGCCCATTGAGTCCTGCACAACTAGCGACCCCACAGTGTCTGACTGCTTCCTCTCGGACCAGGCTGCCAGCACACCCCACTCACAGAGCGAAAGGCAGCCTTCTACCCTCACAAAGGTGCCTGTGTGAGAGCAGGTCCTGGGACCCAGGGAAAGGGTCAGTGGGAGATGGAGGGGCCACCAGGCTTCCTGGGAGGGGAGGAGATAGTGAGAGAAGAGGGAAAAAAGTAGGAGGAAGCTATGTTCACATGAGTTGTCCCAGTGGGAGGAGGTGAGCGGCTTTTCTTACTGAAGAATGGAGAGCAGTGGCTAAGAAGGAAGGAGGAGGGTCAGGTAACTTGGGCTGCGGATCAGCTCTACCACTCGCTAGCTGTGTGACTGTGGGCAAGATATTTTCCTTCTTGAGCCACGGCTCTCAGATGATGTTAGCACGAGGGTTAGCTGGACTGTCTGTGACGTGTGTGGCTTCGTGCCTGGTCCACAGGGGAGCTCAGTGAACGATAGCTGTTATCTCTCCTCCGGGGGAATTGGCCCCTCGCCTGTGACGCCCCTCGCCTCCCGCACTCACCCACTCCCCGGAGTGTGGGGACTTGTCATGGCTCCGATCACAGCATTCGTTGCTAGAGTGGCTTTCAGAGGCTCGGACTCAAACCACTGATCCAGCACCTGGGGCAGCAAAACGGCAGGGAGATGGGAGGGCTCAGGGGCCTCAGGAGGGGAGGACACCTCACTGCGAGGCCCAGCCTGAGGCCAGGCAGCCCCTCACCTTGGTCATTGGAGCTGTGAGCACCTGGTAGTACTGGGGCAGCCGGGCTCCCAGGATGCGGCCTGGAAGAGGAAACCCATGAAATAGAAACTGAGACAGGAAAGCAGGAAACGCTCTGATCAGCAGTATCACCTGCTCCTTGGCCTGTACAATGGGAGCAACATATCACACACCTGAGACCGATTGTGAGGATTCAACGAAGGTGTAAAATGTTTGCAAGTTCACAGGTGCTTAATACCTTTTAGCTGCTGGAATTATTTTGGGAAAATTATTTTAATATATTTTATTGATTATGTTATTACAGTTGTCCCATTTTTCCTCCCCTTTATTCCCCTCCACCTTGCACCTCCTCTCCCACCAGCATTCCCCCACCTTAGTTCATGTTCATGGGTCATACATATAAGTTCCTTGGCTTCTCCATCTCCCATATTATTCTTGACCTCCCCCTGTCTATTTTGTACCTACCATTTATGCTACTTATTCTCTGTACCTTTTTCCCCATTCTCCTCCCTCCTCCTCCCCACTGATAACCCTCCACGTGATCTTCATTTCTCTGATTTTGTTCCTGTTCCAGTTGTTTGCTTTCTTTTTATTTTTGTTTTTTTAGGTTCAGTTGTTGATAGTTATGAGTTTGTTGTCATTTTACTGTTTATAGTTTTGATCATCTTCTTTTTCTTAGATAAGTCCCTTTAACATTTCATATAATAAGGGCTTGGTGATGATGAACTCCTTTAACTTGACCTTATTTGGGAAGTGCTTTATCTGCCCTTCCATTCTAAATGAGAGCTTTGCTGGATAGAGTAAGCTTGGATGGAGGTCTTTGACTTTCATGACTTGGAATACTTCTTTCCAGCTCATTCTTGCCTGTAAGGTTTCTTTTGAGAAATCAGCTCATAGTTTTATGGGGACTCCTTTGTAACTTGTACTAATTCCCTTACCTTGACTTCTGTAAGGCCTGTGGCCTAGGAGGTGGCCGGCTTGGCTAGTCTACTCCTCTGATACTGATTCAGAGTATCTCGGAGAGTGACTTGGTAGTAAGGCGGTGAGGCTGGGGATCTTAATCTCCAGCTATTGTAACCCCTGTGCCTAGCTTAGTCTGGAACGTAGTAGTTGCTCAATAAATGTTCACTACATGAACATTTTAGCACGAACCTCCTTGGATGGCAATCTGAGAGACAGTGTCTACTTTTGGCATGTGTGATAGGTACTACTGGCTCCAACCCTTCTCCCCTCCCGCATCCACACACTTGGCCATGTAACTCTTCAGTGTCTCCCACCCCAGCTGGACTGCTCCTGCCTGACTCCTTGATTCTGGACTCATCCACATGGTTTGCTTGGCCAATGAGATGTTTGAAGATGTGATACAGACAGCAGCTTGAAATTGGCCTGGACATCAGGGCCTCCATCTGCGCTTCTGCCACTGCTGTCAGAGACCATGCCTAGACTAGCCTGCGGCTTCTAAGAGGAGGCCGAGAGGCACCTGGAGCAGAGCTCTGCCTCAACCACAAACATATGCATGAGACCAGATCAGAGCAGCTGAGCCCAGCTGGATCAGCTAAACCATGCAGATTCATGAGAAACGCATTTTTATTTTTAATGTCATTGGAGTTTTATAGTTTTCTGCAGCAATTTTGTGATCATAGCTAGCTATTTCAGTATTTTTCTAAAACACAGCAGCCAAACTGGTCTTTATAACCTAGAGGAGTAGTAGAAAAGAGCAGCATGCTTAGCCAAACTTCCCTTCACATAGCCATGGCAGACATTACTAATTGATCACAGAATTTTTTCTTGCTGAGCCCAAATTTAGCATCCTCTTTGTATGTGGCACCTCTTCAAACTCTCTTGGCCCCTCTCTCTTATTCTAGCTGGCTCTGGTGACAAGCTCCATGCAGGCTTCCTTCAGCTTCACACGGTGCAGCCCATAGCACCCCACCTCACACCTGTAAGATGTGCCTCTTCATTTCTGCCTCAGGGCCCCTCTGGCACCATGACAGGGCACCCACAAACAACCACTGGGCACCCATTGGTGCATAGCCCTACGTGGGAATTAATAGCTCATGGGGCAGCCTTTGATCAGTGGAATGCAGAGCCTGGTGGAGAAATGTTTTCTTCTCCTCTCTTGGGAAGGGTCTCATGTTCATTTTGCAAGACTTCTAGAGGGTCCCCATGGGATCCTGCACCTTGTCACCCACGTGGTGGCCAGCAAGCAGCATACCCTGGTGTCGACTCCCCCTCTTTTCAGTTTTAGTCCTCCGTTCTCTGGGTCACCTTGGGTCACCTTTCAAAATGAACGACTCACACATATGCCTTTGTGTTGGGCTCTAGTTTTGGGGCATGCCAGGCTAAGCCCTCCTCACAGTCGTGCTCCAAGCCGCCCCTATAAACGGTCGGCGGCAGGCAGGCTGCCGTGGAGGCTCAGGTGTGTGTAGGATCATGGAGAAAAGGGGCTCAGCTCCCTGAAGGTCACATATCCTGCCCTCATGCCAGCTCTTTGGACTTACCTGCCTGCAGCAGGGGTGTGAGGGTGGTCAGTGACTTGAGCCTTTGCAGCAGGGAGCCCTGCCGGAAGGCCTGCATGTCCACGGGGGCTGCATCCAGCAGAGGGTCAATGGCTAATGCCAAGCGATTTATGAAGTCCTCATATTGGGGAAAAGCCTAGAACAGAGCCCCAAGTCAAGGCCCCATTGCCTAGAAGGGACATGGCCCCCCATACCCTCCGTGGTGCCCCTGTGCGGCCCGTTGCCCCTTGGCTGAGCCTCTGTGGTACCTCGGGCCTGACACTGGGCCTCCTGAGCATGGCTGTGCCGAGTTACTCCCTGTTCTAGGTCTGTGTGCTGCTGTTGACACCAGGGGGGTCAGAGAGAGCCTGGGCAGTGGGAGAGCCCTCGGGTGGTGGCAGGAGCATGGGGCTCACGCTGGCCGAGACCAGTCGTCAGCCACAGAAAGCAGGCAAGTACCTAGGGTGTGGTTTCTGTAATAAACCAAAAACCACTTAAAAGTTTCTTCTTTCTCTCCTGTCTGTCCACATGTTGCTGATAAGAGTAAGCTCTCTTTCCATGAATCCCGGCATGCCGACTGCGCTTTCCTGGTCTGCAAATCTCCCATGTCCTCTCTCCATAAGCAGGAATAGTAGTCTCGTCCGCTCACTGAGCGCCCCCCCCCCCCCCACTGTGTCACTGGAGGCCTTATCTTCATTTGCAGCCCAGAGCCTTTAATTTCCGTTCCATCTAGACCCACAGATACGCCCTCGGAATTTTAATAATTGTTACGTGAGGAAAGTCCTGTGCTGAAGGACATTTGAGAAGTCTTGATGAACGTGAAGGTAAACAGCTCTCTCCGCAGCAGCCCTTTGATATGACAAAGACAAAGCTGCAATCCAGGCCCCGTACTTTCCACGCTGGGATTTGCCCTGCCTCCTGCTCCCGTGGCCGGCAGCACTCAAGGCCACAGCCACCGTCCTACAGGCCCAGGGACCCGGCCCTGCCCAGAGTCCTCTCTAGTGTATGGGCAGGGTTTGGAGAACAGTGTGTAGGTAGGGAGGGGTCCCCAACCGGCTGCAGGGAGGAACCGCTGTGAAAACGCGACGCTCCCTCAGTGGTTCTGACTGTCAGCCAGGCCAGTACTAGAGCAACGCAGCAAAAAGCAACTCATATCGATTGCATCAACCTAGGTTCTTCTTATGACAATGTCTCCACCGAGATATGAGTTTGTGTTATGCCTTCAGCTTATATCTAGGCTTAGTGCAAAGAACAGCCATTCAAGGAATTATTTAACATCTGCAAAACCAACCTCACCAGGCCCACTGCATTCAACGACTCTTCAGACAAAGCAGCCCAGCAAACCCCTCCTAACGCACTCCTAAGGGAACAGCGTGCTCCCTACAGACGTGGGCTCCCTTCAGCAGACCTGCCTGCCAGCGCAGATGGCTTCTCACCTTGGGCTGCCAGGGGATTGATGCCAGATCGAATGAACATTTACTACAACTCTCTTGTCCTAAATTCCTGATCCAGTCCATTCTATCCTTAATTGTGTCTGATCCGCCCTTAATCCTGCTTCTTGGCCCTCGAGTGCTTTAATGCTGATAACCGCTTGCGGTTCTGCCGGGAAGCAGGAGAGACGGGAGCCCCTGCGGTGTGAGTGCGGAGCAGTGGATTCCCCGTTGAAACTCAGCAGGCAGAAGCCACTGAACACACATGGGTTTGGGGCCCCACTTCCCCTGGTTTCAACCACTGGCCTCCATCCCCTTCTCCTCCCAGTGCCCAGGATCAAAGGCTGGCACAGGCTGACACCCTCCGAGGGCTGGGGCTGTGGCCTGTCCCAGCCCCTGCAGCCCTTGGACACATGCTGTAGGACCACCAGAGCCCATTTCCTCTCACAAGCTGCCTGCAGGCTGGAGAGGGAGGAAGAGATCAGTCTCTGGTCCCTTTCCCTACCTGGGCATCCTTCTGGGAGAACTGGGCGATCTGCTTCTGGTTTTCCGCCATGTCGGTGCCCAGAAGTAGGGACCTGGGCAACTTGCTCCCTACGCCTTCTTCCAGCATGGGGGTGAAGGAGTAGGGGTTTCGAAGGTGAAGCTTCAGCCCATGTTTCTGCAGAACACAGACCGAACATGCAACCTTAGAAGAAATGTGTGGCCTCTGCCCTTGACCCTTGTCTGATCGTGTTTATGACCATGTAAGTACCTACATGCAGGTTCCCAAGGTCCTGATTCCTATTTTTTAATATAAGTGTATAAAAGCCCCCTTGCCCAGGTACTGTGTGGCAGATCATACCACGCCACACCATGACAAGCCACACTGTACTATACCACGCCACACCATGTATCATACATACCATGCCACACCACACCATGCTATGTCATAGTACAGCACGCAACACCCTGCTACCCTGTGCCAGGGACGGTACTGGGGTTGACAGTGGCTCCCTCACACGCAGCAACTCCATGTCATCTTCACGGCACAAACACAACAGCAGAGGCTCAGGGAAGTTAACTGACTTGAGCAAAGTGGTGTTGGGAGGTGGACCGGGGTTTCCAAACCACAGCTCTGTGGCTCCCGAGCCCTGGCTCACTCTCAGTACTAGTTTGTAGCTTCCCCCATTCCAGAGATAAATAATTAAAATTTAGAAAGATACAATAAAGCAACAATCATGTGAAAATCCATATTTACAAGGTAGATAAATTGTTCACATCAAAAAATTTGTTTACTTTGCAGTCATTTACTCCATGGTCACCTTGAGTGGAAGTTCCCTTGATGTATTTAAAATATGATTTGCTTTACAAACATTTGAGTAGCATGTGGAAGTTTTCAGGACTCTATTTTTTAAAAAAAGTGAATAATCATGAGAAAATTTCTATTACGCGATTCTTAGTTTTCAGAAGCTGGCTTTTCCAAAAGAAGGGTCTACCCACACACCCACCACCGCATCTGCCACTGGGAATAAGCGGCGCATTTGCAAACCACCTTTGGCTGGAGCGTGTGAGGGACCGAGCACCAGAGACCCTTGTGCAGGCCTTGGCTGGAGTTCGTCCCGTCCTGGTTGGTGACAGGCTCATTCTCTCTTCTCCTCTCTCTCTCTCTCCCCGCCCCCCCTCCCCCGCCTCCCTCCCTTTCTCTCTTCCCTCTTCTCTCTATCTTCTTCTCTGTTTTTGCCTCTCTTTCTCTTAAGGGCTCGAAGAGTAATTTGTTAACGGGTTTCTATAGTTACCCAGTTTGGAGAACTCCTCTTTGTGAAACAGTTCAAGCAGCCAAATTGCTGTGAATGGTGGCTCAACATCTTGCTAATTTCGAACTTTTGATGTAGAGCCACGCCGGTGCTAACGTCACGGCGGCTCCCTGTACAGATGGCAAAGGACCTTTTGCTCTTGGGTGAGAGGGGCACCAAGCAGGTGGACACTAGCGTGCTCAGGGACGAGGTGACCAGAGTTTAGGCAGCGATGGGTGGATGGAATCTGAAAGGGTGGGGGCAGTGTTGGCCAAGCCTGTGGACCAAGGTCAAGCTACAGGAAGGCACCAGGGGTGGACTGAGAAGTCTCAGATCCCCTCGCAACAGCCCAGGGGCCAGAAAGGGTACAAGTCCCTCTGACTTCCCGCTCAGGCTGCTGCAGACCGTAGCAGGATCTAAAGTTCAATCAGCCTCATGTCCTAAGACAGCTTTGCAAGCTCAGAGTCTCGAGGGTTCAAATTGGTTCCCCGTGAGGGCCTGACTAGATGCCAGAAAGTGACAGGCGGGGAAGGGGGGCGGGGTCCCCATCCACATAGGGTGTCAGAGTGCTGCATGTAGGAACACGGGCCAGATGTTGCCAAACTCATCCATCAAAGGAAGTTTCATTCTTATGTGAAAGTCCCTGATTTTTAAGACATTGGCTGCGCTAGACAAAACCCATCTCTAGGAACGTACGAAGGAGACCGTGTGAGATGGACAAGCCCTCAGGTGGAAGAGAGACCTGGGGTGCAGGGAATCATCATGACAGGGAGCCTTCGCCCCAGAGGGAAGATGGAACTGACCCCTCCCCGCATCCCGGTCAGGCTATAGGGCAGGGGCTCTACCTTCAGCTCCAGGTCAGTGTAAATCTGTGGCCTCAGCAGGCTGAGTAGGTAGGATGCTCGGGAGAACTTGAACCCTGAAACCAAATCAGATGAAGACCATCACCAGTGGCCACCAATGAGCCTCCTGCCGCCTGCCCCCACACCAACTCTCGGGGCTCACCTGGAATGATCTCCTCTGTGACAGCTGCGCCCCCGATCACATGGCGCCTCTCAAAGACGGCCGTGTTCACCCCCAGTCTCTGTAGGTAGGCCGCCTGGGGGGACACACAGGGCCCTCCCTTCATCCCTGGGGACGAGCCTGCAGTCTCAGGGTCCTCACTACCGGGCCAGCCTGCCACCCTCAGCTCATCCTGTTCTCACCTCTAGGAAAGCCATTCCCCTGTGTGCCCTGTAAACTCGCACTTTCCCAAATGTCTTCTAACAGAAGGGGCAGACATGATGGCTTCGGCCCCTCTAGTTCCCAGCTGAAGGTCACCTTCCCTCCTGCCAGGCCCAGGTGCCTCTGTGAACGCAGGGCCCTCTCCTCCAGGCGGGTGTGAGCTCAGCCCTCCTCACAGGCCCTGAGAGGCAGCACAGTGACCTTGTCCGAGGGTGCTAGCCAGCTTTGACTCACTGGCTTCTAATCCTTTCTCTGCTGGGGCGCCTCTGCACCCAACCCTCTGGCCTCCATTTCCTCACGTGCAAAGGTGGGGCCAATGATGGCAGCACCCACGGCACCTGTCCTGTAGGCTGGTGGGCGGTCACTGACCTGGGCCCTGGCACACAGAATGCACCGGATAAACAAAGCTAGGGCTCCAGTACAGCTTTATTTGGAGGAACAAATGCTGGAGGGGTTTACTCATTTTTCTCTAGCACGTCGTTGGAAATCAATAAATATCTGCTGATTAGAATTTGTTGAGCTTTGGATCTATGCTGGTCCTTCACCATCAGCAAGGTGACAACGGGGATGGTGTAGTTCAGAACTCAGATTCTTTAAAAATGGTTTATTTGGTGACTACTAGGTGCCAGACACTGGACTGGATCATCTCGTTCAATCCAGCACCCTTGAGGTAGGAGTATAATTCTTCCCATTTCACAGATGAGGAGACTGAGGCTCGGTGATGTGAATCACTCTCCTCAGGCTCATGGAGCTGATGAGCACAGCAGCTGGGAATTGAATGCAGCTGTTCGGGACCCGGAGGCTAGACCCCCGCACGTCCCAGTAAGAAAGGAGAAAGAGCAGCGCCGACCTCGGGAAGCCAGCCTGCGACCAGGGGCGTCCAAGGGCGTAGAGACAGACAGAGCAAGCCCCTCGGCAGTTCTAAGCACAGACGACAACGGGGCTGTGGGCCCCCCGGAAACACCGAAGGCGCCTTTCTGGGCTGCGTGACTGCTGCTGCTTCTCCAGTTCCCGCTCTCTTCCCCGCGCCCTACAGACCAGATTTATCAAGGTGCCTGGTCAGAGTGGTCCCACTTTCTGGCAGTTCCCTTGAGAGCAAACACCTCCTTCCTAAAATCTCCCTCAAATCATCCAACCAAAGTGCAAATCTGAGAATCAGTAAAATGTTCAAGTAAAATTGGTATGTCAGGGAAAGCACTGAGATTTAACGCCTGTCTCATCCCTCCCCGACGTTGCTGAGTCCCCCCATCGCCATTCTAGAGCTGCTACTGCTTCTAGATGTTCCCGTTTGCCTTGTGTCCTGAACCCCCCCGCTGGCACCTGTGGCCTCCTACTTGCACGTGGGCTCAGGTCTGAGAGGCACAGCCACAGGGTGGCCGTGGCCCAGCCTGAAGTGACACCTCCTCTGCTGCGCTGGCTTCCTCGCTGTCTCCAGGGTGCACTTGGGACTGTGTGGCTGCTGGGGCTCCAGCAGGGCCAAGACCTGGCGGGGCGCACAGGGCTCTGCCCACAGGACTGCCCGTAACCTGGAGCAGACGGCCCCACCCAGGTCTAGTCACCTGGCCCCCAGGCTGTGCCAGTTCCACACTTTGCCAGCTCCATGTGCATTAAGGAGAAGCAAGGAGAGGGACGGGAGCCCCTGATGTCCTCTTTAACTACTGCAGGTGTCCGTCCCAGCCAGCCACTGGTGAGCACCAGGCAGAGGGCACTAGCCCGCCTTTCCTTCTCTCTGGAGGCCACCCAGACCTACACGCCGGGGCTGGTGAAGTGGGGCAGAGGGGAGGTACTCACCGCCACCAGCCCGTTGTGACCTGCAATGATATGGGGAGAGGGGAGGAAGCAACACCGGTCAGTGGGTAGACAGACACATTCCTGGAGTACTGGGATCACCCATCCCTGTCCCCATGCCTGTGAAGATGCTGGAGAGGTAGCAGAAACTTGAGGGACCCCTAAATCTGTACCTGGATGTAGCACAGCCTCTAGCTTGATGCCTTAAAACACCTGGTCTTTCGAGGTCAGAAAACCCTGGTTCTTCCCTGCCTTGAAAGATGTCCTTTCACCCTGGCTTGGCCAGGGGCACGCAGTGAGGGGCAAGGAGGGATCTGTGGTCATCAGGTGGAAGCCGAGCTTCTGTCACTTGGGGATGAGTGGGTGACTGTCAGGGGCAGCGTCACAGTTTACGTGGCAGGGAAGGGAAGGGAATGTGGCTGCTTGCTGAGGTTGCAGGTTTCTGTCTGCATGGAGTCCGGGGCTGCCCAGCGAAGTGTTGGTCGGGTGTACAGCTGCTGTTGAGCCCGGCTTGTGCTGCCAAGTGTGGCTCACGGTAGTGCCCCGGCAGGCTTCAGGCACATGGGTTTGTCTCTGTCGGTCCCACTGCCCCCAAAACAAAGTAAGCACAGTCCAAAGGAAGTCATACGCACGCAGTGTCTGTGTGTGCTAGAGAGGGTAGGATGGTTCGGGGGTGCCAGAACATAGGGCTCACTCACCTGTCTGACATATGAAGTTTCTTTCCAAAAATCTTAGGGGGCTTTCTGAAAATCTTAGGGGGTTAGGAGCCCTGGACTTGGCTTGGAACCCCTGTTCTGCACGAAGCCCACTGCTGGCAAGTGCCTCTCCAGCTTTGAGAAGCTTCAGGGTCACCTGGGGACTCTTGCAAATGCCGAGTCTCCCAGACCCCTCCTGGAGTCTCCTCAGCAGGCTGTTGGTGGGGCCTGGAATGGGCTTTCTCACAGGCCCCCAGGTTGTCTGATGCAGGGGGCCCTGGGGGTTGCGCGGCCCCCTCTTTCCTTACTTGCAGGAGAAGGTGCAGCTGCCCATGGAGAATCCTCATGGGGCAGAGAACAGGCCTCTGTCATTTTCAGGGAAGGAAGCAGGGCTCAGTCTGGGCCACTGGACACGTGTCCTGTCTACCCTTGGAGGTCAGCGGTTGCCCTGTGTCTTCGGAGTGGTCAGGAGATGCCCGTGTTCTCTGAGGACCAGCCCGAATGCTGCGTTGACTCAAATGAAAATGCTCAGCTGGTAACTTCGCAAACACCCATAAACAGGGGAACAGCAATGGCCCACGTGAGGATTTCTTCACAGCTGAGCTGATTTTGTTTTAAATTTTCCTCATAGAAACCCCCAGGGCTTTAGAGGTCATTGAGCCTCTCATCCGCGTGAGGGATCCTGAGCATGGAGTTCCCAAGCCCCTCCCACACGGATCCATGGGAAGAAATGCTCCCTACCCTGAGGCCGGCACAGCCCCGCACACAGTGCATTTCACAGAAACGAAAGTTTCAGGAACTGATATTAAGTCTTGTCATGTGATCGGCAGGTGATGGTCTATTTGATAATATATATTTTTTTAAATGCTGGTGGATGTACTATTTTTACACACTTTTGAAAATTCTCTTAGGAAGGTTTGAAAAATACTGCTGGGTGGGACTCATGAATGGGCCACAGCCTGCAGTTTGAAGAGCCCTGGTCTCGGATACATACGACCGCGAGGCCAGCCCTCCGGAGCTCAGCCTGGCTTTGGCTGTTTACCAGGCATGGCCCTGGGAGAGTCCGTTTAAAGGCCAGGAGCCTTGCGCTTCTTCATGTGTAAAACTGAGAGGATGCTGGGGACCTTGCAGTGTCTGCAGAGAGAGTAACCAATAATACACGTAAAGCTCCGGCCCTTAGCAGCCCCACAATAAATGGTAGCTATTGGTCCTTTAATTACTGCTGATGATAAATCTTGGAAAACTAATAAAGGCTTCCAGGCAACTGGGTTCCAGTTCAATCATCACAGATACAGCCCTCAAATGCACAAACACACTTCAAATGACAAAGGTCGAGAATGTCTCCTCCCTCCACCCTCCTCCCCCCAAGTCCTGGCTGAACCCTCCCGTGGCTTCTGGTGACCTCTCCTTGCCCCTTGAAGTGGCCTTAAGCTGCAGGCTCAGCTAATCTTCAGGCCTGACTCCTGGGATCCTTACACAGCAGGCACCAGGGCTCTGTGGAGAAGCTGCTCTGAACGAGGGTTTCTGAACAAGGGCTCCCGAACATTTGGGCTGCAGCTGCCTTTACGGGATCCACTCAAAGGGCTGGTTAGACACGCTGACCTCTGGGGTCACCTTCAGTCCTGAGAATCCTAATCACGGGTTCAGGGTCCAGGAAACTGCACTTTCACAAGCTCCTGGGTCATTCTTAGGCACATTCTTAGGTCGTCTTCCAGGTGGCTCCCAGGTGCTGGTGTGACTTCAGGGATGCAGAGATGAGACTCATCGGTGTGTCGTGTCTGCAGCTGAACCTTGTGAACGGCACAGAGAATGGAGGGGATGTTCTTCCAGAATTCAGAAACTCTCACCTGACTGGGAGAGCGCCCCATCGCCGAAGGAGGCGTGGAGTTCAGGTGTGAGTCTTCGTGGTTCCACTTCTTTCACTTTCATCTACTCTTTAAGGTGAATGAAAGTACCCAACATTTTGGGGGAAACCATCTGCATTTATTGATTGCGGTCATAGAGTGGCTATTGAGTTTGGCAAAAGTCACAGAGATTCGGCGAGAATCAACCGGCTGCATGGAACTTACAGCACCATCATTTTACCTGTAAAACGGTGTGCCACGCCGCTTTCAATCCAGCCTCTAGGAAACGGCCGCAGGTGTGCGCACACACACACCTTCCCAGCTGTCTGAGGGGCGCGTCCTCTGCTCCGTCCTCTCATTGTCTCTCTGTGTAAACCAGCTGGAAATAGTGTCAACAGCTGGGACTCAGGCCCTTCGTGAGTGTGCATGGCCGGCCCTGGGGAAGCGCAGCCTGGTCCTGGCCAGCAGCCGCCCGGTCACCCAGGAGAACCGGGGAGAACCGGGGGCTCTGCAGCCCGGGGCAAGTGGACTGCAGCGGGACCACTGTTGCAGATCCCACACCCCACACGTGCAGGGCATGGCGGGGGGCTCACCCTCTGCGGACATGCACTGGGGTCTCTGGGAATCATTTCTACTTCTTCCTAACTGCCCCCGAGCAAACAATTCCAGTTTCCTCTGGGGATGGGCGGCCTTAGCGATGAGGCTGTGGTGACCAGAACTCAGGGCACTTGGGTGGCTGGATTTCACTGGCCTGTTGTCCCAAGGATCTTTCTTTCTAACCGTCACATACCATATGCTTTTCAAGAATATGGCAACCAGCAAATTTCACAGGAGGTGGAATGACCTAGTCCCTCCTCACCATTCTAGATGGCGAGGCACAAGCCCAGAGAGGGCAAGAATCTGTACCAGACCACACAGCAAGTCAATGGCCGAGCCGACCTCAGAGCCCCAGTGGCTGCTTGCAGACTGGTAGGCTTTCCACCACAGCCCCTGCTGTCACTTGCCCCAATTCCTGGCCGGCTTGTGCCCAGAACACAGGGAAGGTTAGGAAGGGGGCCCTCCAGGCCTCTGAGCCGGCTGCCCTCCCAGCCCTCAGCTCTGGCTCAGCCTGCTTTACCTGCTCCTATCACCACCGCGTCGTACTCAGGCTTCAGGCGTGCCTTGGCTTCCCAGTGAGCTTGCCTCCAAGCAGGGCAGGGAGAGGCACTCAGGGCCCTGCTGAGGCCTCGGCCACTTGCAGCCATTTCTGCCCAGCTCTGGACCAGGAATTTGCTTGCAATCAGCGTTTGTCCTCCTCAAGCAGGGGGAGGAGCCGGGCCAGCACAGGGCGAGGGGAGGAGCTGCAGTCCTGCCTCCATTCTTGGCCTTGGGCCCCAGCTAAACGAAGGTGGCTGAGCTGCACACGCCCGGAGTCCACACGGAACAGAGTTGCCGGAGGTCGCCTGCGATGCCAGCGGAAGCAGGGCTGCCTCCAGGCCTCCGGAGAGGAACCTCTGTGCTGATGATTCTCGAGGGCTCGCGTGTGCCAGGTGCTGTGCGGGGCCCCGGGGCTCCCATTTTACAGGTAGGGGCACCGAGGCTCAGAGGAGGGTGTGCGACCTGAGTGTCCACTGTGCTGTCCTGCTTCTCATTAAGGAATTAAATGTCTGGGATGTGCTGAGTGGAAAATCTGAGACTCGAGTCCATCTCTGCTCCCACTCCCTGTGCTGCTGGCCTGTAGGGTGGGGAACCCCACAGGGAGGCCAGGGCCTCAGCAAAACTGGTGGGAGGGTGTCTGTAGCTGGGCCCTAGGGAGCAGCGTGTTGTCTCCCCAAATGCTTAACCTCCATGAGCTCAACAGGCTGCTGCAGGGGCCTGAGGGGCCAGTTCACTTGTCTAACATTCTTGGGGTTCACCTTTTTCTTTTAAAGAAGGTTTTTATTTATATATTTTCTGACAGAGGGGAGGGGAGGAAGGAAAGAAACACCGATCAGCTGCCTCTTGCATGCCCCCAGCCAGGGACCTGACCCACAACCTAGGTATGTGCCCTGTCTGGGAACTGAACCGAACCCAACAGGAGACCTTTAGGTTTGCGGGCATGAGGCCCCGCCCACTGAGCCAGTCAGGGCTGCACTTTTCTTTGATGGCCTAGACATTTCTGTCTCCTGGCACCTTCCTCAAGAATCCTCAGGGATTAAAGATCACCTCTGTAAATATCTTGAGCTAAAGTGCCTTCTTACTACGCCCTGGCCTGTCTTGAACTGGGAGTGCCTTTGTTCTTGGCCCATTCATTAGCAGGCTGCTCCCCCGAAGGAACAAAGCACCCCAAGGAGCTGGGTGCGTCCACACTGTTCTGACATGTTCTAGAAACCCGTTGTTAGACACTCACCTTCAAGTTGGGACAGTGTGTGGAAAAAGTGCTTCTGAGTAAGGGGACGCCCTGAGGTCCTTCTCCTCCTGAACCCCCTCCACACACTGTGGAACGGTCACCCCGCCTGCGGAGCGCTGCTGAAACCCCACTCAGGACGCTCCCCTGGTGTTATTAGAATTCTGAAAGTTAAACTGAGAATGTACCTCATGCAGCTGCTAAAATTTAAGGGGACAAAAGTGGGGACCCTAAAAAGTGGGGGTGGGGGGCTTCCAGGCTTAGTTTCCCCTTTGTGCTCTTCAGTATTTGCCATAATTGATGTTTTATGCTTCTGTCCATCATATCACTGTAAGGAGTGTGGTCCCTGTTCCCTCAGGTGGCTCTGCCCCTCACCGCACCTTCTGAGCCTGAGGTGAGGTCCTAGTTCCTTTAGTACCTCTGTCCCCTCAGCGTGTTCCCTTAATGGGAAAGACTGGCCTTACTGGCATGAGTTTCGGCTGCAGACTGCGGACACGGAAGGCCCAGGGGCTGTCTGCAGTCAGGACTGAACCCACTGCGCTGCTCCCCAGGCCCAGCGCTCCAAGGGCCTGTCCTGGTGTCTCCTGGGGTGGGAGCTCCTAGGTTGGAGGCTGCACCCCTCGGGCAGTGGATCTCAATCCCGGGCACACCAGGGTTGCCTGGGACCCACAGCTGGAGGACACAGATCTCTGGGAGGGGCTTAGGCAGGATGGGAGAACCACATGGGGCACCAAGAGGCCAGGAGTGTTCAGGGCTTCGGTGCACCAAGAAGGGCCCAGGAAACCAGGCGTGTTTGACTTGGACAATACCAGTACCCATGCCAGCATTTATTGAGCCCCTGTCCCATGCCCAGCAGCCCTCACAACACCTGGAAAGGGAGGCGCTGCCACTCCACATGTGGGGAGACAGGCTGGATTTGGGAGACCTGCCCAGAGCCGCAGAGGGGAAGTGGCAGAGTCGGAATTCAACCCCAGCCAGTGGAGCACCTTTTGAGTGAGGAGGAAACGGCTTCCGGAGGAAGCTCTACCTCCCTCCAACAAAGGTACAGGGTAGGTATCTTCAGACACAGTAGGCACTGGGGACCTACCTCCTGGGGACAGACGGAGAGGCAGCCCTGAACCTCACAGCCACTGCTGTTTTAAGGAGACCAAAGGAGCCGCATGGCTGCTCTCTGCAAGACAAAGGGTCTGGGGGTTTGGTCACTGCCTGGGGTATGGCTGTACTAGGTGAAGCTTCTTTAAGAAATCCTACCAGGAGGGAACAGAAGAAAACAAAGAAAAAAAAAGAAAAGAAATCCTGGGGCTGCCCTGGTGATGATCCCATCCTCAGGTGGCCTCCTTGGACGGAAGGAGGCTCTTGCTGTGGGGAATGTCTGCAAGTGGGGTGGGGGTGCAGAAGAGGGGTGCACAGGCCCCCTACAGTGGGCAGTCGGCCTGGCCTACGGCAGGGGCACGCGGGAGGCCTCCCACAGGCGCTGGGCCAGCTCGCCTGCCTGCTGCACCAGCATGTCTATGGGGATGACCGACAGGTGGAGGGCCAGCAGCTCGTGACACTTGACAGTCTCAGCGGGGTGGCCCTTGCTGTAGTAGCGCAGGAGCTTCCTGTGGGGAGGAAAGGGAGGACAGGATTCAGGAGCGAGGCCACAGCCTCCCCCACAGCCAGCAACCTCTTCCAGCACCTTGCAAGCACCGTCACCTCGCCGGCTCCCAGCACCAGGCCAGCAAGCCCACCCAGCCCACCCAGCCCCTGCTGACCTAACCGCACAAGGCTCAGCCCCAGGCTGCCAGGTTCCACCCCTGTGGGTTCTCAGTCCTGTGTGGGGCGTGCTGACGGCGGCATTTCAGCCAAAATGCCACAGAGCTGTGAACTTCTGGGCTCCGGCACAGACATTTGCAGATGCCGCCCAGAGGGTGCCAACCGTACGGTGGGAGAAGCCCAAATGTGCCGCACTCGCTGCCCTCTCCCTGGAGGCCAGCCAGCTGGGAGGAGCTTCTGCCAGGGTTTCTCGCTTATTTGGAGGGGGGTGGTCCTGAAGGAGGAGCTGTCACTTATCACCAACACCTGGGCAGCCGCCCCCAACAGCCTCACCTGTAGTAGTCTCCGCCCAGTGTGCCCACGGGGACTGAGTCATCGGAAAGAACAGGCACCTCGATTATCTGGAGTTTGTACCCCTAGGAAGGAGGCAGAGGGTCATGATGGGGCAGGTGGCCGGTGTGGTGGGTCAGATGCCCCAGACAGGGGCCTGGCGCAGCCCCACCCAGTGTGTGTGGTGCTGGGAAAGCCCATGGACCATGTGCCGTGCTTTCTCTCCTGTGAAGTGGGAGTAACAGTCACGCCCAGTGAACATCAGAGACAACGTGTGTGAGTTCTGAGCGCTGCGCCCGGCATGCGGCAGCCCTTACTGCCGTGGATGGATGGGTCTAGGTCAGTGTGCTCAGTGGGGCTATGGGGAGGGGGACCCAGGAGGTGTCATGAAGAGCAAAGCATCATCAAAAGGCCTGTCTCTCTTTGAAAACACTGGGAACCCCCAGGGTAGGGTCTGGAGGGGAGGGAATCAAGATCCACTGGCCCCCACCGTGAGCCATCCCCCATCACGGGGCTCCTCAGAAAGCTCGAGTGGGACTGTGGGGCCCACCCTGCAGGTGGACAGGTACACTGGGCTGCTCACAATGGTGCAGGGGGCAGCTTCACTTTAGCCTGTTACCCTGTGGGGCCAACCGAACAGAACACTGCGTCTCTCTCTAGGAGTTCTGAGGACACAGAGCAGCCTGCAGGTCCAACGAGCTGAGCCCATGACCTCAGTGAACCCGGCCGTGGTGTCTGACCTCCAGATCAGCAGCGTCTCCAGGGTGTGGAATGGGGTCAGTGATACCTGCCCCAGCCATTGGGTGGGGTTGTGAGAACACTGGCGAGAGGCTCCAGTGTCTGCACCGTGGAAAGGGATGGGCCATTGCCTCAGGGTCCCCTCTTGCCAAGAGCAGAGAGAGAGTAGGCATGGGGCAGGGGGACCAGGGGCATGTGAGGCGTAGAAGAAACGACCCTTAGGGAGCTGGGATAGTGGCTAACGTGCCGGTGCCACGTGAGGAGAAAACAGAGAGAAACAGAGGAGAGCAAAGGAAAGAGGCGGGAAGAGAGAGCGAGAGAAACAGGCATGGGGACGGCACAGACAGTGAGTTCCCGGGCCGTGGGTGGGCCCGCAGTACCAGTGAGACCTACAGGTGCACTGGCAGCTTCACCTGGTGCAGGCTGGTAGGCCACTCTGGGCCTCGGTTCACCCGGCTCTACCATGGGAACGAGGGTGCCATGCTTCCTGAGTGCAGTGGGCCTTGTTGCGCCCCCCTGAGGAAGCACGGGGTCTGAGCAGCCTTCCTCACATGGGCCTATGTCCCTCGGTCCACACGGGGCCTGCACGCTGCCTCGAACAGCAGCGTGAGGTTTCCAGACCACCGGGTGGAAGGGTTGTAAAGCCAGTGTGAAAGTGGGACCTCTGGGTCCTGGGTCCCAACCAGCCTGGCTTATCTGTTGGCTCCACCAGGGACAAGAAGAGAGGAAGAGGCAGACTGAACACAGTCTGCAGGAAGCAGCTGCAAGTTGCCGGAAAGGAAAGCCACACTCACCATCTCATTCTGGAACCACAGGAAGTAGGAGCAGTAGAAGTCGCCCTCCTGGAAGAGCAGCGTGGTGTAGCCCTTCTGCAGGTATCGGCGTGCCAGCCGGATCAGAGACCAGACCTGGGGGAGGAGGAGAGAGGCTCAGCACCCCGGACAGGTCAGCACTCTCTCTGTGGCAGGGGTGCAGCTCAGGCTCTCGCCTCCCTCCGTGGGCAGAGCAGCACTCCAGAGAGGAGCTCTGTGGAGGCTGGGGCCTGTCCACTCATGGCCTCCCTGAGTGCCCAGGCGCCGCCTTGGCTCCGGCAGGCTCTGTAACAGATCCGTGCTGGGCGGACCAGGGGACTGCCCCTGCAGTTAACATGACAAAAAACTTGCATAAAAACACTTCATATAACTTTGCTCTACACACCAGCTACAAATTAGCAAACTCAGGACAATGGTAATTAATACAGTAGGCGATGAAGGGTGGCCGCCTAGAAACCCCTCCTGCTGTTGGGGGCTAGCCACTCACCGGTCCCCTTCTGGCTGGGACCCTTTGGCACACACAGGTTCTAGGCCGGGAAGGTGCTGGTGAGGTGGGTGAACACGCAGGGCCCCCTGATCCCGGTGCGCCCTCTGCTGCAGGGGCGAGGTCCAAACTAGGCTCACCAAGGGGCCTGGTGGAAGCGGTGCTCAGGGACTGCATGTCTGAGATGCCCTCTGCCATGTTCTCTGGCCTCATTCAAGGGCTTCCTGATGCTGCCGTGCACTGTCTGGGGCAGGCAGCGGGGACCGCTCGGCTGCCCGCCTCCCCGGCTGGGGAAAGGCCTGATGAGCCCTCTCACTGAGACGCAGAGTGGAAGGCAGTCATGATTCACTCCAAACCTGCCCACAACGTAATGTCTAATTACATCTGCAAACAAATACATGGATTTGCTATGTTCTCAGGAAAGCAAGTTGACAAGATGTATCAATAACCTTAAAAACATTCCTCCCGTTTGACTTAGTAATTCCATGTCGGAGAGCGCACAGTGAGAAAAACA
This sequence comes from Anoura caudifer, assembly GCA_004027475.1. Lineage (NCBI taxonomy): Eukaryota > Metazoa > Chordata > Mammalia > Chiroptera > Phyllostomidae > Anoura > Anoura caudifer. The sequence goes on along the minus strand of PVKU01001842.1, from coordinate 75,328 downwards.
GTCGGAGACGAGGACAAAGACAGATGCGCGCAGGTGTGTGCTGCGGGACTATTTACAATAGCGGAAGCCTGGCAATGATCTCCGTGCTCAGCACTGGGGAGACGGCTGAGTAAATTATGTCGCAGTCACATGACAGACTATCGTGGAGCTGTTAAAAATTATGTTCATAAAGAATTAAAGACATGAGGAAACGTGCCCGATAGAAAGGAAAGGGAAGTGTGGTGAACACGAGGGCACAGACAGAAAGAGCGCAACTACGCCCGCCCGGAAGGACGACCAGAGGAATGTGCCCAGAGAAGCCGACCATCCCGGAAAGAGGGACAGTGCTGGGGGGCGGGGGCGGGGGGGGGGATGGTGCCAGTAACTGCTCAGCGAGTCCCGCCTCTAGGTGGTGCCGCAAAGGGCGCTGGGCACTCAGCACGCACCACTCTGCGTGTCTGTGGCCTCCGCGGGGACTGCAGGCTGTCACTGGTGTCACCATCCTCTTTCACAGATGAGGAAACCGAATTTACACTAAGTAACACCCCAGCCACAGGGCTGGTGAGGGCCAGTGCGGGGTTCCGACACAGGCCCTCCGTCGCCCGTCTGGCTTTAACCAGCAGGACACGCTTCCTTCAGATGCAAAGACAGTGGTTATGTGTGTCTTTGTGTACACACAGTTAGAATGTGGCCGAAGGGTCTGCCCTCCTCATCAAAAATACTAGTTCCCAGGAAGAAGAGTCAGTCAAAGAGAAAAAAAGAGTCCCCCAAGAATGCTTTCTTAGTAGAAATGACCTAGTTTGAAGTTCTGATAGTCAAATTAAGCTGTGTTTCTTCTTTCTGCTTTATTTAATTCAACAAACATTTATGGGGCTTTTACTGCTGCCAGGCACTATGGTGGGCTCTGGCCATTCCTCCCTCTGACCTTGCTGCCCAGGCTCTGCTAATCCAGGGCATTAGCAAACGCCCCAGCGCTGACTGAGGCCCACATGGCCCTGGGTGCCGACCTGGGCCCTAGGGTGACAGAGACAAGCTGCTCTCCTTTGGAGCAGATACCATCAGAAGAACAGTAGGGGGAGGCGGGGCTTCAGAGCCTGGGGAGCCCTGAGGGCTTGGGGCCAGCCCCTCCCAGGCAGGGGTCAGGCAGCATCCCTGGTCTGCTGGTGGTGATGAGGGTGTGGGCTGGGCGGCAGTTACCTTGGTTTTGATAAAGGCAGCCAGGGGCCCCTTGCCCAGCTCCGATGAGATCCTTTCACTGCTGCTGAGAGAAGGGGCCACCATCTGGCCGGTTGTGCGGTCCACGTGGATGAAGTGCACCAGGCCCGGGAAGTCTTCCAGGAAGGTTAAGGTCTGAGTTAAGGTGCTCGTAGGCCAGGAACCAGGGAGGGTGCTTCTCTGTCCCTGACCTAGGCTTCTACAAGGCTCAGCAGTGGGGTCAGAGGCCAGGCCTGCCATGCCCACCCCTCCCCACAGGTTACTGTCTCAGCCAATACTTCGGGTCCCTCTCCCAGATCTCCCTTTACTCCTGAACCCCCAGCCCTGAGAAGTTCTAACATGCAAGTACAGTGAACCCCTGACCCTAGCACATAGAACAGGCACAGTTCTGGATGAAACAGGAACACGGGCTCCTACTGTATGATTTCCTTGAGGTGCGAGGCTGGTGGAGAGAGGAGCCACGCAGGAAACCAGTGAGCCGGGCTGACCGCCCAGCACACACACCCGACCGAGACTTTGCTCATTGCCACACCTCCCCTCGAGTGGTTGGGAGGCTGGGAACAGTCACCCATGGAAGGCAGGGGCTGGTGGCTCTGCACCCCTTTTGCCTGCACACTGCAGACAGAGCTTTCAGGGGACTGGACACCAGACCCTTCAGAGACCTTAGCATAGGCGAAGCGGCTTCATTGGAAGTCTGGGGGAAATCAGCATTCAATAAAACTCGTGTTCCTTAATAACAGGGCGGTATAAGTCTCGGGCAGGGTTTCTTAAACAGGGATGAAGACATTCTGTGCAGGCCTTTTCAGAGCCTTCACATTCTGCTGTGAACTATGACCTCAGAGCAGGTGGACGTGGCTCTCAGACCGACCCGAGCCCAGGACCCCCGCTCCTCCTGGAATGCCCACCAGCCACTTGCTGGCTGGTCAACACAGGCATGAATGGATTCTAAGGCTTTTACAGAGTAACTTTGGGACACCAGGGGCTTCTGAATTCATCCCTGGAGCGTTCCTACAGAGAGGCACAGAGGCCATTATTTCCTATCACTGCTGCCCAGAGAAAAGAAGCTGAGGTGGTGGAATACATATTCTCCCGCCCTAAAGCTGCAGTCCTTCAGAGAGGGCAGGTGGAGGGACAGGCGGATGTGAGGGGCTCGGACAGTAGGATATGACACCATGGTGACGTTCCTCCTGCTCTTCACCAACAAAAAGTCCTTGCAGTCCATCAGCTTTTCTCTGCCGGGAAAGCAGGGGAAGCCGGGAGTGGGGAGGTGTGCCCCACCCCCACCCTGGCCATCGGGGGCCGGCCACCCCCACACTCACTGCATGAGCATCTGGACCTGGTCCTGCAGGTGCTGGGGCAGCTGGGGGCCTCCCCGGCCAGGAGCCGTGGTCAGGAAACTCAGGCGGTAGATGGTGCAAAGCTGCCGCTTCAGCTTCCCGCACACCTGGAGCAGCCTGGACACCAGGAGAGTGTCAGAGCGGGAAAGGCCCTAGGAGAGTGCCTTGTCCCCTGTGGGGGTCACCCCTGCCCTTGCAGTGACAACGGACACAGCTGATGAAGTACACTCCACCCTCGTGACCCAGGAGGCAGCTTCCCCGTTTTCCCCCAACATGGTGCTCCATGCACTTGAATGAAGTTCGTGGGATCTTGTACAACTCCATGGTTTATTTTTATCAATAAATGGGGGGAGTGGCATGTTCCAGGCAGCCCTGAATCAGCGTGGAAGCTGAAGGGACCCGGGCAGTCTGTCCCAGCGTTGGTCCTCACAGCCCTGCTCCTCAGCCCCTGGCCTCTCTGCTTCCCAAACTCCCTCCTGCGTCCTTGGGCTAGACCCCACTCTGCCAGGACCCCTCTCCCCTCAGAAGCACCTTCCTGAACATTCTCTCCTTCTTGGCATGGAGGTAACTTGCCTGCCCCCCTTCTATAGTAAGCCCACCACTCACTCCCAGGAAGATCCAGGTTCACTTCTGGAGAAGGCCTTGGTCTTGAACTCCTGCCAGGTGCTCTGCAGGAGGACAGGGGACAGGTCAGCTTCCTGACGATGCACCCACAGTTAGGTACAAGGGGAGAGCCTCGGATGTCAGCCTCCCGAAGGCATGGTCAGGCCCAGCACACAGGTGCACTCGCACAGCCAGAGTGGGGTTCTCGGCAGGTCCCCCCAGCTCCCTGCTGTCCACCAAGTTCTACTTTCTTGGCAGATGTCTCCTTGAAAAGCAACATCTGTGTGCCAGGTACTGGGCTCACTGCCTGGCTGGCACAGACCCGTGAACGAATGCCGTCAGTGACAGGTAAGTGACTTGAGGGAGGGTGGACATGGGGCGAGTGCTGGGCCTGCCGCCGCTGCGAAGCCCTGAAACACAGCCTTCAGCTGCTCTGGGCCGGGACCCTGGGTCCGTCTGGGTCTGTCTGGGTCTGTCTGGGTCTATCTGGGTCTGGCCCTGCCTGGCTTGCTCTGCTTCATCCAATCCTTCTGCTCGTTTTCAGGCCAAGTGCATGGTGGCCACAGTGACTCTCACTTGGCTCCTCCGCAGACTGGGCACCACCAGCTGCCTAGCCCAAGCCCTGTGTCCCTCCTTTCTGCTAGGCTCCTGACCCCGCTGCGCCCTGCTTCCTGCTGCTCCCACCTGCCCCTGGGTGCTGTCCCTTGTCTGCTTGCCTTGTCTCCCACCAGGGCTCAAAGCCCCCAGAGGTGGGGGTGGCCTCTCTGTGAGACCCTCCGTGCTGCGAGCGGTGCCAGGGACAGCTGACAGCCTTCACTGAGTCCTGGGGTCAGGCTCTGGCTCCCTGAGTGGTCCCAGCCAAGTCGCAATCTGAGTCCCAGTTTCCCCCCCCGAAACAATGGGAATTATATAATGCGTGTTCTGCTAAACTTACATAAAAATGATCTGAAAATGTCAGGTGTCATTGTAAGTTTTTATTACAATTTCCTAATGGGGAGCAGGGGTCCCAAAGCTGTGGTGGGGCAGCAGCGGGCTCCACAGCCCGTGGCCCTCACTGCTGTGGGCTGAACAGGCCCTGCCTCCTCCCCCGGAGGTGGGCATATTGCCGATCTGGGCCTCACCTGAATCTCTTGCCCCTTGTGATTCTTGACAAACTTGTCCATCCTCTGGCGCAGGTCCCCCATGAGCGGGTGGGACCGTAGGAAGCTCCGGGCCTCCTGCCCCTCCTTCAGCTTCTTCTCCAGCAGGGAAAACCCGTCCAGTAGCTGGTACAGGACCGGAGCCATGGATGCGCTGGGGCTCTAAGGGAAGAAGCAGAGGGCAGGGGACCAGGCACTGGTGGGAAAGGTGTGCCGGCCACGGTGGCGTCGGGGCAGTTGGGGGGCTTGTACCTTGGTCAGGAGCACCATGCTGATGCCCGGCCACAGGGGCAGGCAGTACATGGTGTGGGGCACCATGGGGCAGTAGCTGTCTTTCACACTGGCATCCAGGAAAATCCTTCTGGGGCACGAAGGTGCTGGGGAGTCGGGGATCAGAGTTTGGAGGGTGTCTTCAGCTATCTGCGGAGGAAGAGGTGCTGTCACGGGAGGAGGTGGGGGGCCTGTCTGGCCTCCTCCCCACACTGGATCCACCCACGGCTGCCCGTTTGCCATCTGCGCTGTGAACCACGGGAGCAAACATTTTAGTTCCAAGAAATCCCAGCGCTTCGATCCCTGTGCTATGCTGACCCTGCTCTGGCAGCTCCGGTTCTAACGTCTGTCTCCCTCTCGGCTGCGTCTGGGCTTCCCCGGCAGGGGCAGGACTGGATGCCGCACAGGGCGGCGGGCAGTAGAGAGGAAACGAACGGGCGGGAAAAGCAGGCGGGTGGGATGAGCACAGAAGCTCCCTCCCCACGCTGTCCACATAAATGCAAGCATTTAAAGGAACATTCCTTCATTCCAGCCACCCTCAGAACATCATGACAGCCATTGTAATGGGGGAAACTGAGGCATAAAATGACTGAACGAGCAAGACCGCAGCCTTACAGACGGCTCTGAGAAAGCCTTTAGTGGGCAACAGGAGAGGACTAAAGAGCTCATCAGAGATGCCACCAAGACTTCTCTGTGGGGAAGTCACTGCAGTCTTACGCCAGCAGCAGAAAGCTGTACGCAACGCACCAGCTGTTCCGGGGGTTTGCTGCGTAAGCAGCAGCACGCAGGCGGTGCACTCTCGGGCAGTCGTTAGCCACACTGCTGAGGAGTGAGGAGTGCCCGGCACGGAGGAAATGCATTAGGATTCAAATTTGGTAAAAGAAAACTATATATGGGGTGTGTGTGTGTATAGAGTTTTTATTCCTTTCCCATACTTTATTTTTGTATTTCCCAATTTTTCTACCATGAATATATTTACATCTTCATTTTGAAAAAAACATGAAAAATTAAGCCGGATTTTCACTTCCAAGACTGGTGAGGAGTGTAGGAGTTTCTTAGGAGCAGAGGTCACCGCTCACCCCCACCTTGGCCCCTGCCTCTGGGCTGAGTGAGCTGTCCCCTGCTCTGCCAGCCCTGCAGTGGCAGAAGTGACTCGGAGGAGAGACCTCAGAGTCCCCAGCACCCACCGCAGCACTTGGCTGAGCTGGTGCCTGTCATATCCCCGCATTCTCCCCACCCCCCAAACTCACCTGGATCTGGGAAGCATCGGTGGGTGGGGTGCCTCCGTCTAGCCAGACAGTGCTGCCTGTAGGCCACAGGTGATAAAATAACAACATACATAATTGGAAAGTATAAATAATGGCCCAATAGCATGTTAGGGGGTGTGGAACAGAGGGCCCATCTCCTCACAGCAGCTGGCAGGGGCAAGCACTTGGCACGGGCTGGAGCGGCAGCGCCCTTCCCATCCTGTCCCAGGCTGGCAAGTGCATGCAGATGCCACCATACCAGGGCCAGGGCGGCCCAGGCGGGACAGAGAAGCTCCCCGCAGAGCCCAGTGCTGGGAGCATGAGCCTGGCAATGTGGGGGCATGCGCCTCAGCCCCCCTCCCCGCCCCCTTAGTCCCCTCCTTGTTTCTGCCTTTTTGCCTCCTTCAGGCCCCTGCCTAGAGATAACAGTGCCTCTTCCATAGGAGGCAGCACTCGGTCGGCATTTCCCCAGTTGTTAGCCAATCAACAGACTTCTGCTGAGCACCTACTATGTGCTGGGAACTGAGCTACATGTCCCTTCCTAACATAGCTCATGAAAACCTACAGAGCCCATTTCATATTGCAAATGTTATATGATTGTAATAATAGTGTTCTCTCATAGTTTATTGCAAACAACTATCATTTATAACCATGTTTCTCTGGGGAAAGTCTGTTCCTATGTCTCAAACACCTGATTTACAAATGGACGAGTGCAACTCAAGTCATTTATTTATAAGCTGTGAGTCCTCTGCACTGTGGAATGGCATCATTTATAGCTCTAAGACATAAAGAACTAACCACTGAGAGAAAGGTGCAAGGGGGGGGGGTTGTGATGAATGAGGGAGGGGAGTAGTAAGAAGAAAAGGGAACTTCGGCGATCACCCCAAATTGTGCTTCTCCGTGTTCTGGGCCTGTGTAGAAGCTTAGAGAGCAGCTACGGGCCCTGGCCTCAGGGAAATGCACAAGCGTAAATGAACTGGCACACTACCTCAGGGGGCCCAGGCTCCGGCAGTCCATCCAAGGACTTAACATTAAGAACTTCTAACCCAGTGGTTTTTAACTGTGGCTGCACATGAGACCTTTTAAAAGTCCTGATTTTGAGGCTCTGGACAGGTAGCTCAGTTGGTTAGAGCATGGTCCCAAGGTTGAGCGTTCGATCCCTGATCAGGGTGTATATAAGAATCAACCAATGAATGCATAAATAAGTAGAAGAACAAATTTATGTTTCTCTCTCTCTCCCCCCCTTTCTCTCTCTTTCAAAAAAAATAAATAAAAAATCCTGATGCTCAGGCCACACCCCAGGCCAATCACGTCAGAGTCTCTGGCACAGGCCCAGCTCCAGTAGTTTCTAAAGACCCCCAGTGAGCCCACTGTGCAGCCAGGGTGAGAACCTCTGCTCTAACCTAAATCTGTGCACAGTAGTGGCTCTCACCCTGCGGCTCACTGGCCTCACAGGGAAATTTCTAGAAGTACTCATGCCAGGACTCCAGCTTATACGGTCTGGCTGAAGCTGCCTGGGCTGTTCCACAGTAGAGCGAGGGCCAAGAACCCATGGTCTACGGAGGCCACATAGCACCCTCCTTCCGAAGCTGAGTCCCTGAGGAGTTTCTCCTTCTGAAACCCTGGCCTTGTCCCTCAGTCGGATGATGTCAGCGTCTCCTTTCTCGAGAACTTTGGAGGGAAATGTGATTCCTGGTCGTAGTGTCGACAGTCCAGATGCTGGCGTACCCATTTCTCTAAGCAATGCTGCCTTTGCTGTTTCGTTACAGCATTTAGATTACGTTTAGTTTATTTTTGTTGTTTACCCACATTCTCTGGAAAAAATATTCAGCCTGTATAACTACAGAGGCTGAATATTTGCATTTTAAAACACTGTACTTGAAATCAAATGATTACTACTTAATTTTAACTACCCGATTACTTATTAATTACCAAAAGGAAAGAGAAGCAGGGAATATACATTCAAGAGATGAATTTTTAAATGGAATAGATTGTCATAAAAATTTTCAGCAACCGCCTGAGTGGCCCTCGCAGTCCTTGAACCCAGGCTGGAGCTGGCCGGGCAGGCAGAGGGCGGCTGCAGGCTGTGGGCTGCACTCCAGAAATTGGGTGTCTGTTCCTGGGCCCTCACAAGGCAGGGTGCCCACTGGACCCTGAGACAGACTGCCACTTGGCATCTGTCTCCTTCCCTCCCTTCAGACCCCCGCTCCCCCTACCCCCAGGTCTCACCTGAACCTGAACTCTGCTCCCCTGGGGAAGGAGCTGGGGTGAAGTACTCCTCAGGGAGGGAGAAGCTGTCTGTCTCCTGTAGGGAGAAGGGGGCAGCATGTGCTGAGGGCTCCACCCTGGTCCCTGCTGTCCCAGTGGGGGCAGACCTTCCCCTCCCTCTGGGCACACAGCACATACAGTCCCTGCAGAATTCCTGGTGGGGGCCGAGGACCCAGCGCTCCAGGCCTGCTGTACGGGGATGTTCTGGCTGCTCTGCAGCCTCTGTAGGGAAGGCTGCAACAGGCACCGGAGACCAGTCAGAGGTGCCTGACCCGCTCCTCCCCACCAGCCCTCCACTTCCCAGCATGGCCCTGGGAGCAGAAGCACAGGCATGAAGCCCTGGTGTGTGCCCTTACTTTCCAGGGCTGTTTCAATTCCAGGTTGTCTAGTCTTTCTCCAGAGCCACTGAAATTCCATCTCCCTGATATCCAAACTACCACTGAAGACAATGAAGGTGGCTATGGTGGTGACCAGCACTTCCTGAGGGTTCCTTACCCCCAGGCACTGCTGGGCTCCATGAAACTGCTTCCCTTATTCCTCCAAACAACCCTGAGAGGTAGATGCCATCACTGTCCCATTGCACAGATAAGGCAATCAAGGCTCAGAGGGCAAGTACTTGGGCAGCTCACGTGGCTAAGTGGTGATGCAGGGGCTGCCTGACTCCAAACGTCTCTGCATTTTTAACCAGGTGCCCTCTAGAGTCCTCCCCTATCTGAAAGCAGCGGGAAGCGCGTTGCGCCCAGCCATGTGCCCTGTGACTCAGGAGCCATGGCCTCCCCAGCAGCCTGCCCCGCCCCTGCCAGCCGTTTTCTGGGCCATAGCCCTGATGGCTGCTCACAGACCCGAGAATGGACGGAGACCTGAGTGTCGTCGTCGGCGCCATTGTCCTCTGCTGCACTCTCACTGGGGCAGAGGTCCTGAACCAGGAGGATGAGGGCGAGGAGGTCGGCCGGGCGCAGGGGGCTGGCGCTGTGGCTGCAGAGAGAACGGGCAGCTGGTCAGCAGTGGGTGGGGACAGTTGGTTAAGAGGTCTGGAGCATGGTCCCTGCCCTCAAGGAGTTTACAAATGTGCACCAGATATATGTAAAACTAACACATTGATTTTTAAACTAACGGTTGTGTTTAGAAAAATTATCAACAGGAAACCACCAGGGACCAGTCTAGCATGTCAACAAGTCCAAAATTCCAACTCAGAGTATTGCTGGGAAATATTACTGATTCAGAGAAGGGAGTGAGGTGAGGGGGGTTGAAGAACTGAAGAATCTGAGAAGGCTCATGGAAGAAGGGGGTCTTGAAGGTTTTCTTGGCCAGGGAAGTGGAGCTTCTCAGACGGGGTGTGAGTGAGGGGCCAGGGGACCTCGGGCTCACCTGGAGTAGAAGGCTAGCAGCTTGGAGTGCACGAGCAGGAAGGCGTGCAGGGCCTCCTCACCGGCCCGGGCCGGGCTGGTGTTGACAGCCTGGATAACGTGCCGCTCCAGCGCCTCTATGCACAGCTCGCAGAGCTGAGGGTGAATCAGCCGCTCCACTGCCTGGCCACATGTGGGCAGGGAGAGGAGGCCACGTCACCCACCACCTCTCCTGTTCCAGGTCCTGGCTGGTGGGTACGTTCACCCAGTCCACACTGATCACAGACTGTGTGCCAGACACCTGGGAACAGGGAGACTCCGACCAGCACCATCCCTGCGTTCCTGGGGCTGTCAGTCTGCTCACTAGAATCTGGTGGGTGAGTCATACAATATGCAAGGAAAAAGACAAAGTGCTGAGTAGGAAATACACAGTGCCGGGCTAGGAAGAATAAGAGACCCACTTGGGTCAGGTGTGCAAAGAAAAAAAAATCAGTTTAAGGACAAGAAATCCTGTCAGAGAAAGGAGGGCAGGGGAGGACACTGCAAGCAGATGGAAGAGTACATGCAAAGGCCCTGAGGTGGGGAGAGAGTTTCAAGTAGTGTTGTCCAGCTAATAGATAAGGCAAGCCCTATGCACAATTACAGATATTCCAGTAACTACATTAAAAAGGTCAAATTAATTTCAATAACTTATTTTAACCAATATATCTAAAATAGTATATTTCAACATACAATATAAAATCATTAATGGAATGTTTGACATTCCCTTTTTTTGTACTAAGTCTTCAAAATCCAGGGTATTCTTTACCTATACAGACATAAATCAGTCTAACTAACAACACTGCAAATGTTCAATAGCATTGTGTAGCTAATGCCTACTGTGCTGGACAGAGTGCAACAGTTCCCAAGAGGGAAGAAGTGGCCAGTGCATAGTCAGTGCGGACAAGAGGCACGAGATGAGGCTGGGCCAAGACAGGTGGTGGCAGGTCGTACAGGGTCTGGTAGGCCTGGGAAGGAGTTGGATTTTATTTTAATTGCAACCTATCATCTACAAAAAGCCCTTCCTAATGTCTCAGAAAGAGCTGACCATGACACCCTTTGTACCACTATGGATTGTGATGAGAAATTCACAATGACAATACCCCGGATACTTTCTTACGTATTTTAGCATGTGGCTGATTTCCCCTCCAGGGTAGGGATTGGGCCTTTCTTTATCTCTGCATTCCCAGGGCCTGGCACAGCTCTTGCACGCAGTAGGTACTGAGTGTTTACTGGAAGAGTGAGTGGGCCATGGGAATGAACCCCTGAGACCTGTGTTCCAGTTTACTGCTTCTCCTTCTAGCTCTGTCTCATCTATTATTTAACCCGCCCTTGAGGTCTCTATTTTAACAATTACATTTTCATTGCTGCAAGAGCTACATGGGATCCTTTGTAGCTTTTATGTTTTAAAATACTTCAGTTATTTCATTTTCTGGACCAGTAATTCCAGCACATCAAGCTCCTTGGGTGCTGACGCAATCGGTTATGACCCCCTGACTCTCCCTCATGGGGCCACTTCCTCATGCACCTGACAGTGAACTGTCAGCTCACGTGGTCTGCTCCTAATCTGCCATCGAAAGCGGTAACTCAGTGGCCTTCAAGGAGTAGTTCCTGGACCAGGATGAGCAGCACCACCCAGGAACTTGTTAGAAATGCAAATTCTGGAGCAGGGGTGTCCAACCTTTTGGTGTCTCTGGGACACACTAGGAGAAGAAGAGTTACCTTGGGCCCCACATGAAATACACAAACACTAATGAAAACAAAAAAATCTTATAATATTTTAAGTAAATTTACAGTTTTGCGTTGGGCCGCATCCGTAGCCATCCTGGGCTGCACACGGCAGTGGGCTGCGGGCTGACACCCCTGTTCTGGAGCCTCCCACCCCTGCTGAATGAGAAACGGGAGGCCCGGTGGCCTGTATGTAATAAGCCTCTGGATGATTCGGACGCACACTGGGGTGTGCAAACCCCTGATATAGAGGGAAGCTGTCTGTCGATACAGGGGTCAGGGACAGCTACTGCCAGAGGCCACCTCTGCTCCTCAGGGCTGCCCCGCTGTCTGCTGGCAGAGTTGGTCTCGGCGCCTGCACTCGGGCAGCCTTGCCTTTGGTGCTGCTTAGTTTTCTCCACTTTCCACTCTAGTTTCAGCTCAGAATAATTTTTGGGGGGTTGGAGTTAAGGGGGCTATCTTTAGAGATTTCTATAATTTATTGTGAGCCTCGAAGCTGCATTAAAAACTCTTTTCTATGCTGGAGCTAGCTGTTTTATCATAGAAAGGCCCATCAGAGAACCCAACCCTGTGGTCAGAAAATAATGTGGTTGGACGAACAACCCTCTAAACGCATGAGTTTGGGGGTCTTCCTGTGCCCTCACTCATTAGAGGGCTCAAAGCCACTCGGCCCTTCTGAGCTGACACCCCCACGGCCCGAGGGCTCTCGCACCCAGCAGTCACCTCCACAGCGAAACACTGCTCCTGCTCCCGCAGGCGGCCGTAGGTCCACAGCAGGCTCTGGAAGCGCTCCCACACCTGGACGCGCTGCGCCAGGTCTGGGGGCCGCAGCCTGGGGGAAGAGCGGGAGAGAGCCATGAAAAAGCTGGCTGTGCCCAACTTCAACCAACAGAGCACAGTCCTAGATCCCTGTTAGGGCCAGAAGAGCTCATGTAACCTGATCAAATATTGGGGGGGTTGCGGGGGGTGGCCCATAAAGCACAGAGGGGCCCGAGTTTGGGCTGAGCCTGGCTGGCGAGTGGAGTGAGAAGGGTGGGGAACAGGAGTCAGGCCACTGAGAAGATCGCTGCACTTCTCAGTCTCTGTCACACACAGACACATGATAGGAAGCCAGCCAGAGACCCAGGGAGGAGCCAGGAAGAAGCGGGCGCACAGGATGGACGGGCAGCTTCCCAGAGGCTGGGTACACACTGCTGGGCCTCAAGAAGGTGCTTAGCAAAGATCCAGAGGGGATCAGCCAGCCACGCAGACTCACTCCTTTCGGATGAGCTGGCCATCCACAGTGACCAGCCCAAAGTGCAACTCGAACAGGTACTTGAGCACACGCAGCTTCTGCCGCAGGTCCCCCTCACCCTCCGAGTGGTCTCCATTGATGGCGATGAACAGGCATTCCCCAAACTGTGGGCACAGAGGGCTGATGTCAGCTGGCCCCAGGGGACTCCCCTCACCTGCCCTGATCCCTGGCAACAGTGAGGGGAGGATCAGGTCCCAGGGGATTGCCATAAGCCTCAGCTTCTGCCTCCTAAAGGAGTCTGAAGTTCCAGATGAGGGAGAGGCAAGTGGACGGCCCACAGACTCACGGGAGGAGGAGCGCGGGCCCCAGAACCAGACACTCACCAGGTGCAGGACATAGAGGTAGCGGCCATTTTCCGTGGAGAAGCAGGTGTATGTGTCTGAGAGCTTCTCCAGCATCGTCATGGAGGAGATGATGACCGGGGCCAGGAGGGTGCTGAGCTGGTCCTCCAGGGCAGGAGGCTGCAAGAGGGGAGGGAAATAACGTTGCTTGAGTGTGCCAGACACTGGGGACAAAGAAACAGACAAGACCCAGGCCTTGCCGCCAAGGGTCTCCATAGCTTTAGATCTGCCTGAGACGATGTCACTGTTCTGACAGAGAGGATGGCAGAAAGACATTGCCTCTGAACACTGGGAAGGGTCGGCCAACTAATTGTGCTGTTCAGGCTCTGACGGCAGAAGGAAACAAGGAATGAGGCCACATTTCCACTGTGGGATGCTTGGGGCATTTAATGGAGAGCTGGGCAACTTGAAGAACATCCACCGCATGCACCAAGGTCCAAGCCCTTTGCAGCAGCAGGTCTACTGTGGGGAGTGCATCCTAAGGAAGATGATCCAACAGGAGCCAAGACACATGTACAAAGATGTTCCCTACAGCAGGGGTCCCCACCCCCCTGGGGCTGTGGACCCGTCTGTGGCCTGTGAGGAACAGGGCCGCATGGGAGGAGATGAGCGGCGGGCGAGCGAACGAGTGAGCAAAGGTTTGCTGGCATCGCCACCTGAGCTCCACCTCCTGTTCTCCTGTTCCACTTCCCATTCCCCCAACCTGCTCGGCTGTGGAAAAACAGTCTTCCTCAAAACTGGTCCCAGGCGCCAGAAAGGTTGGGGACCGCTGCACTGCAGCATCATTCATAGTAGCAAGCAGCTGGGAAAAATGTAGATGTCCAGCACCAGGGAACAGTTAAAGAAATAACAGCCCATGATGCAAGAATGGAATGTTTCAATGACACGGAACATTCCTCTGACACAGGGTTGTTTCTAAAAAACGGTGTGAATGCCCTGCGTACGAAACTGCATAAAAAACACTGAGAAATATGAAGAAAGCCAACATGGTTAAATTTATTACTTCTGGACAGACTGACTGTGAGTGGTTTTCCCTCCTACTTTTTATATAGTTCTGTACTTTCCCTATTTCCATAACAAGCATACTTTTACTTTTACAAGCTCCTGCCCCATCCATCCTCTCTGCCTTCCAAAATAAGGAACAAAACAAGTAAAACCAAAAAGAAACTGGACAGATTAGTTGAAAGCCTGCGAGCGAAATGGGATGAAGCCAGCGGAAAGGTCAGAGCCCACATTCACAGCGCTGGAGTGAAAAGAAAGGAGGAAAACAGCCGGCCTTCTCTGAGCTGATTTCGGGAGACTTGCCTGAAACAGGAAGAAAATGAAGTCCCTGCATGGGGCTGCTAAAATCCGTCTCAGTGCGAGGAGCTGAGCAAGACCCTGCCTTGAAAAGCAGAACAGGCAGCCGGCTGGCAGCCATGGGCAGCACGGAGAACATGAGTGGGCACAGCAGCGCACAGTGGGCCTTCCTCCAACTTTCCCACCATTCAGGGACCGAGGCCCGTGTGTGGCTGCTGCCGAACCTGCCAGTGAGGTGGAAACGCTGGCTCCTTCTCATCACTCAGCTCAGACAGCCCAGCTCAGACAGCCCTCCCCTGTCCACCTTCAGGCCATCCTGCCCCCATCACACCCGAGTTTTCTTTCCCTGACCTCATGGTGTTTCCTGGGTTCACTGCATGTCATCCCCACTTCGCCTCTAATTTCATGAGAGTAGAGTCACACTCACTGCTTTACCCCCGAGACTGGTGCACAGTGGGTTCTCGATTCACATTCATTGACTGAATATCCCTCCAGACAGGCACACATTTGTTGAATTATTCACATACCACTATTTTCTGGCACTGGCATGAATGAATTATATTAATAGAAAAGTCACTTAAAAATCTTGATTGTGTACAGCAACTCATTTTAAAAGTAATGGCTTTTTCTGCAGGTATAGCAAGGGTGTTTTTTGGTGAGAGCAGATGAAATACCTGGTGTAGGCACTGTGTAAAGACTTGTCTTGTATGCCAGCTGGTGGAACTATGGTACAATACCTTGGAATGGCTTTTGAACTGATGGTTCTATTTTGAAGGATTTATCCTAAGGAAATAGTGAGATGGGGGTAGAATCCAAGCACAAAGGCTTCCTGCAGCAACAGTCACAGAAAGCTGGCTGTGCCGCCCCGGCACTGCGTCGGGGACACGGGTAGAGGCCTGGACACACTCATTCACACACCGGCATGTGCTCCCATGAACACACGTGCACTTCTGAGAACGTTTAACAGACAGAACAGCACTTCACCTATAATGGCAACTGAAAAGAACAGGAAACAAAGCTTTAAATATGGCATGATCCCAACTATGTAAAAAAATGAAAGACCTAAAAACAATATGCTAAAAAGCTAATAGCTACGGGTAGTAAAATTATGGGTCATTTAGAAACGACTGTTCTCTGTTCCCAAATTTCCTACAGTTAATTCACATTATCTACAGGATCAAAAAAGTATGCTGTACACGTAAAAAACAAAAACTTTAAAGACTCTTCTCTTTATATTAGCCATGTAGAAACTGAAAAACCAGGAGTTCATCAGTTTGTTCCTTTTCCCAGTTTTCATTAAAGAGGAAGAGAAAGAGTGTCGGAGAGCTAGTTGAAATAACAGCTTAAAAACTAAAATACTTAAAAATTCTTAGTTTAAAAATTAGATGTGTTGACTGCTGAAAAATAGAAGAGCCTGACAGACAGATCTGCTTTTCAGTTTCAGTAAAGCCAGTTAAATGTCCATGACCTTGGAAATTTTGTTTTATCCTAGAGGCTGCAACAAGATTATCGGGAGGGACCCTGAGGGACAACTGGTCTGTGCGGACATCCACTTGCCAAAAATAAATAAATAAATAACTTTAACTCACATCTGACACCACATAAAAAATTCAAAATGGATCATTAGACCTAATATAAACCCAGAACTATAAAATTTCAAGAAAATACATGAGAACTCTGTGACCTTGGGCCCCAACCCAAAGATTTCTTAGAAACGGCACCAAAAGCACAATCTATAAAAGCAAAAAAAAAAAAAAAAAAAAAAGGATAAATTGAATTTATAAAAATTAAAAACTTGTGCTCTTTGAAAGATGCTGTTAGGTGGATGCAAAGACAAGACACAGACTTGAAGAAAACACTTCAAAACTCTCAAAACCCGATAAAAATAAGAAACAATAAATTGGCAACAGATTTGAACAGATACTTCATTAAAGAAGATATAAGAATGGCACATAAGCACAGGAAAAGATGCTCAAAATAATTAGTTATTAAGGAACTGAAAATTAAAATACAATGAGATCCTGTCATGAACAAATTGTATTGATAGAAAAGTCACTTTCTGTGAGATACCTATCAGAATGACTACCTTAAAAAGCTTGACCACAGCAAGTGCTAGCCAGGCCACTGAGGAGATGGAAGTCTCACATACCACTAGTGGAATAGAAAACGATACAACCTCTTTGGAAAAGTTGGGCAGTTCCTTACAGAGGTTAACATGCACTGGCATGGCCCAGCCAGGCTGCCCTAGGGATTTCCCTGAAAAGTGAGAGCCGACATCCATACAGAGAAAGACCTGCACTGGAGTGTTCACAGCTGCTTCATGTGCAGGCAAAAACTGGAAACAACCAGATGTTGTTACCGTTAATAACAGGTAAGTGGATGGACAAACTGTGGCGGGCTGTTACAGAGTCCGCTGCTCAGCAGTGCAAGGGCACGAGGTACTGGCCCACAGTGCAAGAAGGATGAACCCCAACTGGGCTGCATGAAAGCAGCTAGACCAAACCCAAACCCAACCCGAGTACCGGCTGTGCAACTGCATCGTAGATGAGTCTGAAAAACACAAACTTGTCTATTGTGACAGAAGCAGAGCTGTGGTTGCCCGGCGGGGGGAAGGTGAGGGAGGATCACAAATTTGGGGGATGGGGGGTATGTCCCTCTTGCTGACTGCGATGGAGCTGCAGGTATGTGTATATATGAAGGCATGCTGGATTGCTTGCTTTGAGTTTGTTCAGGTTTAACATGCCAGTTATGCCTTAATGTGGCTGCTATAAAAAGTAATGTGTTAAGCTCATGCTAAACTTTTTAGGTAAAGAAATGGGTGATATCACGTTTCCCTGCCATGCAATTAAAATTGTATTGGGTTGGCCAAAAAGTTCATTTAGTTTTTTTCTGTACAATGGCTCTAGTAGTGTTTAGTTGTCTTTAACTTCATTTGAAACAATTTCATGAAACTGTATTGTGACAGCTGTCATATCAGTGTGCATTTAAAATAAAACTTATCAAAATCGGTGAATTTTGTGCAGCCATTTTAATATTGAAGATGGAAGAAGATATGTAACATTTCAGCATATTATGTTTTATTATTTTAAGAAAGGTAAAAATACAACTGAAATACAAAAAAGGATTTGTATGGTGTATGGAGAAGGTGCTGTGACTGATCGAACATGTCAGAAGTGGTTTGTGAAGTTTCTTGGTACTACTGACATTTTGGCCAAATAAGTCTTTGCTTTGGAGTTGTCTCATGCATTGGAAGATGTTTAGCAGCGCCCTGGCCTCTACCCACTAGAAGCCAATAGTGGGAGATAGCTGACATACTCAAAATATCCAAATCAATAAAGTTATTGGTGAAAATGAAACATGTGTCTTTTATTTCACACAAAAAACATAATGGAGTTTTTGGCCAATCCAGTGCCTCCCCTGCCCGGCCAGCCCATGGGGCAGAGTGGGGCGTGGTCACGGCACTCCACACCGCACTACAGAGCACCCTACAGAGCACCGGGAAGCCACCCTCTGAGGACTGGGGTGGGGTGAGGAACGCCGGACCACACATGCTGCCCTGTTAATTCCTTGGGCTGGGCAGGAGGGGGTGGACAGGTTCTCTTGCCTCCTGCCCACCCCTCTGGTCCCACACTCACCTCTTCTCCATCACTCCCCGACTGCCCAAACTTCAGCCGCAGACTCTCTTCAAACTCCTTGTCTGTCCAGTAAAAGAGGACCTCCGCACCCTCCGTGGCCACCAAGATGCACTTCATCTGCCAGGGAGAAGCAAGGTCCAGGTCACCTTCCAGCCCCCACAGCCTGAAGCCTGGCCCGAGTGCTGAAGAGGAACATCTCCCGGGTCCTCACTGAGTGCCAGGCACCAGCACAGGGCCTCCTGGTGTTATTGTCACACCTCACAACAACCTGGTAAGACAGGAACCTTAGTTGCCCCCATTTTGTACAGAAAGAGGTGGCACAGCTTGGTGAGGCCAGAGAGTGGAGGTCTGTTTCCTCAATAGCATTTCAAGGCCTTGACTCATTCACACTCTTTAGGATCCCCAATAAGACCAGCTTAGTGGTACTTACCGAATTCCCCCCAAATCTCCAGTTGGTTTAGTAACTCTAACTCAGAGCACCCAGCCTCAGGGTGTTTCCGGCACAGTGAAAAAGAGAATGCAGCCTGTTCCTGCGGCCTTGCTAAGCACAAGCCAGAGAATGGGCGAGTAGTGGAGTGCGAAGAGGTTGCTGGATGAGGACAGGGACCTGGAGGAGGCTCTGAGACTCCCAGGTGAGAGTGACCCAGTTAGGGGCTTGAGGGGCCAGCCCGATGGGAAAGGATTGTGGGGTTGGGGCTTAGTGGATGATGGAATGGAGGCTGTGGTCAACAGCAGAGAGCCCCTGTAGGCTGGTGAGGGTGTGGCCACATATGGATGAGATGAGGTTATGGGGGTAGATCATCCTCATGTGGGATAATGAGGGCCCACACTCCACTCCTTGGTGGAGGCTGGAGAAAAAGTGTAGCTTAGAGACACAGCACCTTACCACCATGGCAGGCCTTGCTGACTGCCTGGATGCAAGGGAGGAAGGAGAGCAGGCAAGGGTAACGTCAGGATACAGAGCTGGGCAGGGGGTAGGGAGAGGGCTCTGCAGAGCCAGGAAGAGCTCAGCCCATGGCCTGCCCCCTCTGTCCACCTCCCACAGCCCCAGAGTGGGTGCTGCCTGCCTCGGGCCGCCCCAGGTAGGGCAGAGTCACCTACCTTGGCAAGGAGCACAGCAGAGCTTTCGGATAGCCAGAGGTTCAGGAAGGGTAGCAGTGGACAGACATGGGGACCAACTCAGGGAGAGCAGCATAGCATCCTGGGTCCTGCAAATGCTTAAAACAGAGAGGCCATGAGGGCAAGCAGTTCTGACCCTGCCCCCACTCTCAAACTGTTAGGACAGGAACCCCACCAACACAGTCATATGGACACAGCAGGTGCCTGCAAACATTAATCCCCACCTGTTGCATCCTTCTGAGCACTGTCATTTCACTGTGGGTCACTCAGAGCCATGGTGTGGTCAGCAAACCCTCCCTGCGTGCCCCCAGGGAACCGACTACGACTGGCTGTCCACAACATGGCATGTTCAGATGGACAGGGAAGCAGTCCCAGAGTAGGTGTCCTGGGAGAACCGGATGAAAGAAGCTGACACCTGGTTCTACTTTTGGCTTTGCCAAGGCACATAAACTTCTCTGGGCCTCAAATTCCTGCTGGGAAAGGGCGGGACAATCTCCGGCTCCACCTCCCTATAAGGTTATAGTGAGAGTCAGGGAGTACCCAAGCAGGACTGCCCTTAGCAAACTGCTTCCCTACATAAATGAGTGTGTTTGTGTGTGTGTGGTAGGCGGGGGGGGGGGGGGGGGGGGGGGGGGGGGGGGGGGGGGGGGGGGGGATTGGTCTTAATTCTTATTTCCCAAATGCCCTTCGGTCAAATCACAGGATGAACTAAACTGGTTCCAGATCATTCACATTTTGATGATAAAAGAAAGGAATAATGTAAAGCTTTCGCTTAATTAGGAAACCAAACATTGTAAGCAAATTAGAGGCAAGAAAGGGCTTTTAGGAGTTCCGAATTTTTTGCAATCTGAGACTTGCTACATCACCGTCGTGACTGGCCTTAATGCCATATTCCAAAGAAAATAGAAATGCTTCGTGAACATTAGGTTCTACTTTTCTTATTCCAAAAGGCTGATGAGAGAAGTTCATTGGTGTTACCCTCCATTCTCTCTATCCCGCGCTCAGGTGGGAACACCGGACCCATCCGCGCTAAACTGCCGGGAGGCGGGGGTGGGGAGACGGCGCCTCTTTTTACCACCCTGCCCAGCAAACCGCCCCTGCGGCCGGCCGCCGCTCCTGCCTCCCGGCAGCTCCGTCTGGGCCCCGTTCGCTCTGACCTTGGCCTGGCCGCCGCTGGGCTGTTAGACTCAGGAGGGACAATGGGCGGGGTGCAAGGAGCAGCTCGCCGCCGCGGGGCTCCCTACCCAGGGCAGTCTTCCGGCTTGCCCTGCACTCTCCAGCTTACGCGGCAATTTCACCCCCAAACCCCTTCCAACAATCACAGCTACCAGTGGAAGAAGGCCCGGCTTGCGGAAGCCGCCCCACTTGTAGCTGCAGAAACTTTGGTTCCGAGAAGTGAAGCGCGGGCCCATAGCCACGAGGCAGGTGGGTGAGGCTGGGGGGTGGAGCCCGCTCCCGCACTGCCCGGAGGGCCGGGCCGGGTACAGGGGGAAGCTCCGCAGCCGGCGCAGGGGGCAGCCGAGGGCCGCCCGCGCACAGTCCCGAAGGTCCACGTACCGGATCGTGGCCCAGCTGGTCCCGGCCCCCGGCGCGCTTCCGGGTGGGGGGCACGTGACTCCCCACGTGACCCCTCTCCCCGCGGCCGGCTCAGCGGACGGAGTAGCGACTCTGGATCTGCTGCCTGGCCCAGAGAACTGGTACTCCTGTTGCCCCTTGATCACCTTCCTGTGGTCAAGGAGGGCGCCGAGGTCCAAGGGGTTGGGGACCTCGTCCACAGCTGTGTGCTTAGGGCTTCCCGTTGCCTTAGTTCAAGTGATTCCCCAGTGAGGCACTAGGGCCATCCCCCTTTAGCCCCACATTACAGAAGAGGGAACTGAGGCCCAGCGAGACGAAATAACTTGCTGAGGAGGCCCAGTTAGGTTGAGCACCCAGGTCCCCTGGCTTCCGGCTGGGCTCTTTCTCACTGGTTTCAGTTGCTGAACTGCAGCTCTGGGGCAAGAGCTGTGGGCTTCACCGGCCTCCTGGGGAGGAGATGGCCTTATGGAGGGCCCAGTTGCACCCAGAGTGCCCACACTGGCATTTCTTTGTGTTCTCAATCCATTGTGTATGGAGGGGTGGGGCAGTAGAGTTGCACGTTAGAGGCTTTGTTTTGAACCCGTGTTTGCAATATTTTCTTAAACTGGGTGTGTATTTGTAGCGGCTGAAGGTGAGAGAGCTGATGAAGGTCATGGGAGGGACTAAATCCCCATCCAAGTCACCCCGCAGTGCCTTGGAGTCTCCTGGGAGCCTTGAGCACAGCCCAGTAGGGGCTGGCTATCGGAGACCGTCTGGGATACAGCAGAGGAGCACTGCCCCACCTGCCACTCCCACGGAAGGCAGGGACTCATAATTAATGCCTATGCCTCCGTCACCTGCAGACAAAGCAAACGTCACTCCCCCTCTCCTTCCCCCACTCACGGCCCAACCCTTGCAGCCCACCTTAGTGCCCAACCCCCCCACCTCTGGCACGTCTCTCTCCTACCCATAGCTGAGATCTCTGGCCGTGCACTCTTTATCCTGCTATTTCCACTCACCACGTTTCTCTCTTCTGTCAAACTGCTCATAAGCATGCATTTCAACGGCTGCAAAATTCCATCAAGTGAGTATGCTGCTATTTGCCCCCCAAGTTCATCTCCCATCAGCAATGTATGATGGTCCCAATTTCTCCATATTTTCGCCAACACTTGTTGTCTGTTTTAACTTTGACATCCTCATGGATGTGAAGTGGTATCTCCTGATTTAGATTTGCAATTCTCCAATGACTAATGGTGTTCGGCATATTTTCATGTGCTTTGCAGCCATTTGCATATCTTCTTTGGAGAAATGTCCATTCAAACCCGTTGCCCATTTTAAAATTAAGTTAATTATCTTTTTAATTATTGAATTATAAGAGTTCTTTATGTATTCTGGATACAAGTCCCTTATTAGATATATGACTTGCAAAAAATTTCTCCCATTGTGTGTTTTATCTTTTCACTTATCATTTGTAGCAAATGTTTTCAATTTTGATGTAATCCAATTTGTCTGTTTGTGGTTATGTCCAGTTTTTTGTGTCAACATGTTTTTATTTCACTTGGGTAAGCACCGAGGAGTGGGATGGTAGGCTGCGTGCAAGGTGTATGTTTAAGTTTATATCAAGCTGTCGAACTGCTTTCCAAAGTGCTTGACCCTTTTACATTCCCCTTGCAATACTGAGAGTTTTAGTTGCTCTGTAGCCTCCTTAGCATTTGATACTATCTTTTTTCTCACTTTAGCCATTCTAGTAGGCAGGTAGTGGTTTTTATGTATGTCTCTCATTTTGGTTTTAATTTCCATTTTCCTGGTGACTAGTGATGTTAAACTTCTGTTCATGTGCTTATTTGTCATTTATATCTCTTCTCTGATAAAGTATTCAAATCATTTGACCATTTTTAAATTGGATTGCCTTGCTTATTATTTATATGATGTTTTAATATATTTGGATACAAAGCTTTTATCAGATGTCTGTTTTGCATTTTTTTCTAGTCAATAGCTTTGTCTTTTAATTTTCTTTACAGTGATTTTTCAAAGAATAAAAACCATTGTGTTTTTTGTGTACTGTCTAAAAAATCATTGCCTGTGCCAGGGCCACAAAGAGTTTCTTCTGTGTCTTCTTCCAGAAGTTTTATATTTTTAGGTTTTGCATTTTTCTCTATGACCCATTGCAAGATGATTTTTGTAGATGGTATGAGAGAAGGGTTCATTGTTTTGCATGTAGAGGTTTAATTTTTCTAGTGCCATCTGTTGATAAAATATCCTTTCTCCTCTGAATTAGTTTGACACATTTATCTCAAATCAGCCAACCATACGTGTGGGTCTATTTCTGGACTCTCTATTCTGTTCAATAAATTTGCAAGGATTCAGGTCACATTAAGGATTTATTGATTTTTTTCTCAAACAGCTTTTGGTGTCATCAATTTTCATTGGTTTTCAGTTTACCAGTTTCTTTACTGATATTTACTATTTCCTTTCTTCTGTTTATTTTGGATTTAACTAGCTCTTCTTTTTTATAACTTCTTAAGGTAGAAACTGACCTGATTTGAGATCTTTTGTCTTTTTTAACAATGACATTTACTGCTATAAAGTTCCCTCAAGGTACTGCTTTATCAGCACCTACAACTTTTGATATCTTGTATTTTAATTTTCAATTAGTTCAAAATGCTTTCTAACATTTCTTTTGATTTTTTGACCCATGGGTTATTTATAAATGTGTTATTAATTTCCAGATATTTGGAGGCTTTCCAGGTATCTACAGATTTCTATTTCAATTCACTTTGGTCAGAGAATATGCTTTGTGTGACTTGAATCCTTTTAAATGTACTGGTGGCCTAGAATATAGTCTCCGTGGTACCATTGCAATCTGAGAGGTCAAGTGCTGAAGATGGCAGAGAACCGCATCAGTCTGGATCCCTGAAGGACTACGTGGAACAGAACCACTGCCCACATGAGCCCCATTACCACCAACTGAATTTTACATGATCTGTGAGCAAGAAATAAACTTAAATTATGTTATGCCATTGATTCCGGGGCTTACCTGTTATTGCAGATAGTAATTACTTTAACTAAGATAGACAATGACACAACTTGAATAATGAAATTTAATTTCCATTTAGAGTACTCGAGGCAAAGCTTGTGGGGAGAGGGGAGCAGAGGGTGGCGCCCCATGAAATCAAGGTCCCTGCGTGTGTTAGTTCATCAGGCAGTCAGTCTTCAGGTCGCGGTGGAGCAGGGACAACAGTCACCTCCCTCTCCCCACAGAGCACCCTGAGAGCAGAAAGTCAGAGCATTCACATTTTATTACTTACAGAACATCACCTCAACACAGCAACTACCTCATGAACCAAACTGTCTGCAACGATCGGGCACGTATAAGCCTTAGTATAATCTGTTCTCCGGAAGAAAATATTAACAACTGTCAAATCCCCTGCACAGAGAAGCAGCTTTCCCTGGGCGGTGTTTCCGCACTCATTTCGACAACTTCCAATCAATAAAACTAAGATTTCTTTTTGCTTCTCCTAAAAATATAATTTATTACATAACATTTACAACTTGAAAAAGACTCCTAGAAAACCTTCATGAATAGTAATTAGAGTAATATTAGTGATGTAGGCAGCAAGGAAGGGCCCTCTTTTTTCTGCTGGGTGCACAGGACAGTGGGATTTGTTCACGAGCCAGTCATTTGGAACTTGGTCAGTTCCTCCCAAATACTCCCAGGGTTCCCTGGGGCTGTGCTGGTGTTTGGAAGAAAGTGCCAAAGCATTTTATTTGCTGTCTTTTGATATTTTGGCTTTCTCGTTTTAGAGTGATGTTTGCAAATACTACCCACGTGGCAATGATTAACGGACTTTTTAAATTAGTCTGGGAAGGTAAAAAACTTCCAAACCTCTGGGTGGTGGCAGGAGGAGGGGCAGTGCTATCGGAGGCAGTGCATGCATGGGAGCTAACTTGTTGGGCCACTTAGCTCCAGAATTTAGAATATCAAGACTCATCACCTGTGGTGGGTGCTTATGGCAGGAGTAGCCTTTTAAACTGTTCTACAGAAAACCATAGAGGGAGAGGGGCAGACTGGGAGGGTCACTGGTGGGCAAAGATGATCCTCAATTCAAAACTCTACAGCCAAGGCTGGTCATAGCCAGACTCACTACCCATTGGAGTTGTCAGTTGGCTTCCCCAAACCCGAGATCAACTGTCCTGGGCGAAAACACTACTAGGGTTCTCTGCAGGCACACACAGGACGTTGAGAAAGCTAACTGTGGACATCACAGGGAAGTGAGTAAGTTGGCCATAACCAGTCCAACAGGGGAGAGAGTACAATGCAATGAGAGCAGGCTTTAGAAATCAACAGACCTGGGTTCAGTTCCCAGGCCTGCCACTCTGTTTATCTGGATGGCCTTGGATTGCTTCTCTGGTCCTCCCCAAATACTCACTACCCAGGACTGAGACAGGAAGGCAGTTACCGAAGCTTTTGTGTTCCTGTTAGTGGAACTGAGAGGCAGTGATTGAAATGCTTCAGTTCCTTGGGCCTTATAAGAGCTGTTTCTACAATGAAAACTTAATTCCCTCTTGGTACAGCAGATTTCCCTGGGCTCCAGGCGGAGGACAGAGTGGCTGGCAGAGGTGAGGCTGTGGAACAGGAGGGTGAGTGAGTAGAAGAGAGCCATTAGCCGTCTCCAGGCCAGGGTGTGGTGCTGAGGCTGGGGAGATGGGAAAGCAGAGGCAGCCGTGCTATATAAGTGTTTATGCTCCTCCCTGCCTTGCCTTCTCCAAGCCATATCTCTATTATTTTTGGTGGCTCTATTGATAATTTCAAATTTTTGAAGTCCTTCCCTGTTCCAACATTTTATCCACCTGGTTCACCTTTGCCTCTACAGAGATTAAACACTTCCCTTTTGTTTTCAGAAATAAAACTACTCTCAATGGATTTCCACGGTGAATCCTGCAGCTGCATCCATCCCAGACACAGGGACCTGGAGTGCACGTGGTGGAGCACACCTGCAGAGGCTGGGCCTGGCCTGGACCACTGGCAGCTCGGCAGTTCACAGTCCTGCCAGGCCCCCCATCCCCTTGCTTCCTCACCCCAGGAGGCCCCAGAGAGCTGGTGAGGCTTCTCAGCCACATGCCACCAACAACCAGTGCCCTGTAATAGGTGTGGGACTTAGGCCCATCTGCCTGGGGAGAGGCTGGGGCTGCAGAGGGCAAGTGGGCCTCTGGGAACTGTGGTTCTGGGAGTCCCGGGCCTGTGTCTCACTGTAGCTCAGTTCTGGTATTTTCAAGCTTTTCTCCATCTGGAGATAATGCTAATATCTCACAGTTGCAGCTTTCTCAGGGCACTGGAAGAATTGGGACACTCTCTTCAAATAACAATGAGAATTTGTTCTGAGCCTTTGCGATAAGAAAGGAGAAAGAAAATCATTCCTAGAGGCAGAAGGAGTAGAAAATCATCTCAACAAAAGACACAGACTTCTCATTACACATTATCAGGCTTTCAAACAAGCACTTTAGAAGCCCATTCTCTGGTTCAAAATGAAGTGGTTTTTACGCCTTAGATCACCTCAGCCGTGTCATGTTTTAGGAGGAAACACCTGGTCTGGGAGGCTGGTGGATGAGATCTTTTGTCCCAGGGCCCAGCCCGCCAAGCTGCTTCCCTGATGAAGTGGATGGTGGTGCTGAATTTTGCCACAGGGTATCTTTTGCGGGAAGTGAGATAGGGGACTCCATTATAAGGACCCATCCCCACTGATTTAGTCATTACCCCCACTCAAAATGAGAAATCCAGGATAGATGCTCTGTACTAAAATCTCTATGGGATGTGATTTTTATACTGAGTTTCTTGGACATTTCCTCTGGACAATGCAAATTCTTCTTCCATGAGACAGTTGCAAAGTTAGAATTGCAGGACTCCAAAGATAAATCTCAGTGATCCTCTTCTCCCTTTTTATTAATTAAAAAACAAAACAAACCTCTTAGGAGCAGCATTCAGTACATAGACAGAAGGAGCAGGAACTGCCTATGGTCTGCACATGTAGAGGCTTGGTGAAGAATCAACACTTACAGAAAGTATGTCTGAGTGGAGCTTTCAGGTCGTGCTATACTGAGTTAGCAGGACCTATGAAGAGGTGAAGGGGTGAGTCTGAACTGGGCAGTCACTGAGCATGGTGGTTAAATGAACAGGCTCTCGATCATCCTGAGCTCTGCAAACCACTGCCCTGGGCAACCCTGGAAAAGCTCTGGGCCCTCTGCATGCCTTACAGGAGAAACAGGGGCTACTGTGTATGTAAAGCAGACTAGCTGAGGGCCAGGCCTGTGGGGACCTTGGGTTGCTCTGGTTATTCTCAGCAGCCCTGCAGCAACGCCTACATCAGTATGTAGAAGAGATTTTGATATGTGCACAAAATTTTTAAAGTTTGGGGAAACCACCACTTGGTCTCTCATTTGTCTTTTCCACTTGGACCTGTCCTCTGTTACTTCTTTCCCGTCCTTTCTCTCTCCATCCCTTTCAGGGCTGAGCCTCAGTGGGAGGTGCCTGCTCCAGAGAAGAGGAGGAGCCACTGAGAAGCCTTGAGGCTGCCAGTCAGGGTCTGCTGCTCCCTCTGTCTCCAGGCTGAGCCTCCCCCTAACTGGGGCCAGCCAGTCCCCTGGGGCCAGCCAGTCCCCTATCTTGCTGCATCTCCTGTGTGCTCTTCCTTCTGTACTAATAATAAGCCCAGCAAAACCATGTCCACTCTCTTCCTTAAACATAAACTGAGCTGTCAGCTTCCCTTGCCCAACTCCCAGCTCTCCAAGCTGAGAACCCTCTGTCTTCTTTCCTGTTTCCTCTTCCTCCCACCTCTCACCTCACTTCGAAGACTTGGCCCTAGTCCTTACTCAACTCCTTGGGCACCTTCTGCAGTCTCCCTGGTGGCTCACCTTGGCAATCCTGCCCCTCCCCTCAACTCCTGTTCTTTCCTCACTACAGCAGAAGTTGTATCACCCCTTCAGTTGGAACCCTGTGACGCTGCCAACTGTCTCCTCCTTTGAAAAAGCATCATTCATGTCACTTATCCTGAGAAAGAAAATCACATCCACAGAAAAGGAAGTCATTTCAGGAACAGATTGTTTGCAAAGACCCCATAGCCCACCCAGAAGGTCCTAAGGATGAATTTCAACTTCCTCCACTTGCCCGCATCCCACTGGCAGCTTCCCGCCTCCAGTTCCACAGTTTCCCCATCAGTCCTGTCTCCAGACGCAGCCTTCCCAGAGTGGCTCACTTTGTTCGCTGCTCAAATAAGCTGGTCTGGGCCAAGGCAGACCTGGTCATCGAAGATGACCTAGTACATGCATTGCGAAGAGGCAGACAGATTACAGCCAGCTGTGTCTGGACAGCGAGGACCTTTGATTTATGCCTCTGTTTTTAAAAAATGGTTTTGGTCAACCAAATCATTAAGGACTTGCTCTTAATAAATATTCTTTCAAGTTCGAGGCAGGTCTGATTATTTGCTTTGTTTAGTTGCGGTGGTGGTGGTTGTGTGTGCATGTGTGGGTGTGGTTTGGTGAGCCTGCTCTTTGCATGAAGACTTGCTCCCTCACGGCCACATGGCGGAGGGTGACTGCCCTGCGTGGTGCCTGATGCACGGCTCTCCACTCAGCGCACGTTGTTACCTGACTCCCGATCCAGCCCTGGGGGGATCCGGACTCACAGAGGAGTAGAACCTTCTTATAAAACCTGGGGTATGATTACAATTTTACTTTTGAAGCACCCGCTTCCCAGAGGAATAGCCAGTGATTGATGCTGCTGTCAGAGACCCAGATGCACACACTCATACATCAGCCGGGAAATTCCACAAACAGCTCACCCAGCAGGCCAGCGCTGACTCACCCACTCGCTCCCCTCTGGGAAGAGAGCTGACAGGAAACCCAGGGCAACAGCAGGGAACGGACAAGGGGAAGGAGCTGGAAGAGGATGGGCCTCTCAAATGTCCGCCAGGTTTCTTGCTTGCGCATTTTTTGCTGAGGGGAGCAGCATGGGCTAAGTCTGTAGTGCCCTGGCTGTGAGACCAGAGCCACGGGGAGTGGTGTCACTGGTCCGGGGAGCATGCTTCAGCTTGGTCTCATGGTACACGTACAAGGATACATACAGCTCTACACACAGACCTTCATCCTTCTACAGGTACAGGCGGTGTCCACATTTCCTTCAGGGTGGATGTGACCTACGTGGGCTACGCTCAGGCTATCTTGGCAGAGCAAGTCTATGTGGATTCCAGCAGGACAGGGCAGCAGAGACTGGTTTGTTGCTAAGATGTCTGAAAACATGAGGGTACTATTGGGGCAGAAGAGTGGAAAGCTGTCCAGCAGACCTGCGGGCACTGTGTGACGTGAGGGGGGGTTTATCGGTAGCGGCAGGCCAAAGCGTTGACATTCTTGACCACATAAAAGCCCATAGTGACTGGAGGGATGACCAATGTCCGGCCGGCCCGCAGGGGGCGGGGCTTCAATTCGGGGAGGGTCCCATCATCCACCATCACCAAGGGCTGGCCATTCAGCTGCACTGACCTGTGGTGAGGAAAGACAGCATGGAGCTTGTTAATAGTGCGTTCTAGGGGAGCCGTCCGGGCAACACCTGGGCAGCCCTGCACCGCTGCTGCCTGCCAGATGGGCCCGGCCATCACCTACACTTGCTACGCCCAGGCTCTCCCCTAGGGGCTTTATTTCAACGACACACTCAAGCATCTTGGCGACACTCTGAGGAAGAAATGGTCATTGTGCCGCCTGCAGTGGTCAGGTGACTGGCTCAGGATCACACAGCTCGTAGATGTGGGGCCAGGGTTTGAACGTCACCCTGTCCCATGGACACTTCACTTAGGCAAGTGACAAGTCTCTGTGGCACAGAAGCTGAAAAGTGCCTCACGATTACATTTTTAAAAAATCACAATAACACTTTAGTTAGACCTGTGGAATGATGCAGAGGCTTAAAATGATTGCAGAAACCTCCTATTAAATTTGGAATTCTCATTACTATACTTGACAGCTTAGAGAGTTGACATCATTTGCTTGCACAGGATTGTTCTGAAGGACAGAGATATAGCTAACAATTCTCCTTTTTAAATCTAAGAATGAGTGTTCATATCTAATATTTAATGAATGTTTCCATTTTTAGCAACACAATGGAGTATAAGGTGATAGAAGTAGGCATTCGTGATCACGGTTCCCATCGGACCCGCTCTTGTTCCTCCCATGCAGCAGCCGTCTCCACCCCTGAGGACGGGCCGCAGCTGCGGTGCTCTTGGAGCGCGGAGGGAAACAGACCATCCCTCCCTGGCCTGTGGTACGGAATCCAGACAACTCCCAGCTGTTCCTGGCTGCCAAGTGGCTTGTATAGCCATGTACCCAGGCTGAAGCTCAGTTTTATGGGTCAGTAGAAAAGGCCAGAACCAGGCCACCAGCTGAAACACGGCTGTGAGCTACTCTCAGAAAATCAGCATTGCATAGTGATGACTGTTTCTGGGACTGGCCCAAGCTTCCAAGTGATAACATTGCAGTGATATCATCTGAGCTGTAAAGAGAATAAAATGTTAGTAATTGATGTAAAGGTCTTTGTTTAGTGTTCCTTCTGTGCTGTGAATGATAGACAGGTTTAGAG
Source organism: Anoura caudifer (assembly GCA_004027475.1). Lineage (NCBI taxonomy): Eukaryota > Metazoa > Chordata > Mammalia > Chiroptera > Phyllostomidae > Anoura > Anoura caudifer. Next base: position 45,296 of record PVKU01001842.1, on the reverse strand, counting down.
AGAGATAATCAAACCCATGCCCAATGGAGCAGTGAATTCCCAGAGATAAGTGTGTTGTAAATTGCTCCCAATGGAGAAGGAGGCAGAGAAGCAGGTCCAGGCCAGGCCCCACATGAATAAGTTGGGACCCCGTCCAGATCTGACAGGCCAGCGGGGGCAGCCCCCCTTTTCTCGTTGGTATGACTAAAGAATGAATGAGAAAGGAGCAGACTCTGGTGCAGAGAGCCAGGCCTGCCTCGAGAAGGGGTTGGGGTGGGACAAACAAGATCTGAAGGTAGGTGTTGACCTCGTCAAGTATGCAGGGCGCTCTTGCTCCAGATTGAAGAGATTCTTTCTGGTGAAGACAGGACACTGGTTGGAATGGGGGGCAGGCTGAAGAGAGGTGTTTCTGTTGCAAAAACCAAACCACAACAAAAAGCCCCCCCAAACCCAGACAGGTCTTCGCAGTGTGTTTTCATTGTTTTGTTGCAGGTGGTGTGACTATCCAGCAACCAGACCCAGGCACGGTCAGATACAAGTTCAACGATATTGATTCATCTTTCCAAAGCATACTCAAATGTTTATTGCTCTCTACTTGAAAGCCTTCAATGTCCCTGTTACATACAGAATTGGATGCAGGCCCTCACCTAGAGGATTTGGGTATTGTCCTTTTAAATTCAGATGAACCCAGGGTACTGGCATCTTTGACTTCTAGGCAATGCAAAAGGGAGTGTGTTAGGCAAGGGTTTTAATTTCCATACTAATAATGAGTAGTTATTCCGAAGCAGGCCCCATTCTGATTTCCTTATAGGGTTGTGCAAAGCTAACCTGGAGTGGGTAGAAACAGGGAGTATGGACAAGATTCTGGACTGAGTTCCAGTTCCAGGAGCCGGACTCCCAACTTGGTAGGCAGCTATGGCATGTCTCTTCCCCTCACTTCCTGCAGTTTTGCATCTGTAAGAATGCTGCATAGGCTGTAGTGTGAATGCAATGAAATAAAACTATGAAAGTGCTTTGAGGGCATAATGAGCCATATAAGTGGGAAATGGTGTTTTTGTTATTCTTTTCTTTGCCATCATGGGTACCCACACTGTTCGGTCCTCATCTTTGACTGCTCTGTGGCACTGACCTATGTTCACGGCTCCCTGCCTTCTCTCCCCCTTCCTCCCATGTCCTTGTCCTCTCTCTCTCTCTCTCTGTTCATCCTTCATTTCCTTTTCAGGGGGACTGTTCTCTTCTACGTGCCTCTCGGATGTTGGGGTTCCTGGTCTTTGTTTTCGGACCTCTGCTTTTTCCGCACTACACACTCCTCCTTGTGCTATTACCCATACCCAGGACTTTGCAATGCACATATCGAGGCTTCCCAAGCCCGAATCTTTAGCCTAGATCCTTCTGACCTGCACATCTCCACTGAGCTGTTCCACAGGGACTGCAGTCGCTGTGTCCACAGTAAAAATATACGTGAACCCTTTTCTCTGCCTTGTTATCCCTGTGCTGGTGCCACCACCTGTCCAATTGCCCAAGCCAGAAAGCTGGGCGTCACCTGGCATTTCTCTCCTAGTTCCTATATCCTTAGGGTCCCCGAGCCTAACCGATTCTGCCTTTTAATGTGTTTCAATTCTGCTCCCTACTCTCCATTGACTATTATTTCAGTTCAGTCCCCACCCCCACACTTGCCACATCGTTGACCTAGTGACCCATTGCTGTCACTGCTTCAAGCTCTCCAGGAACTCCCCATCCCTTCCATTTGCCTTCAGACAAAGCCTAGCGTCAGCTACCTCTCCAGTCCCAGAGGATGCCGGCACCCTTGCTCCAATGCTAACTGATGGTGGATCATGGACCTCTGGGGGTGTGGGGCCGATGAGCTGGCAGTTACTGCAACAATTTCATCATTATACGCATGAACAAAGACTGTTTTGCAATGAAAAACTAGTAAGTCTTGCACATAGATGAGATAATATTTCTCAAGTGAAAATGTCAGTAGATACTGTTGGGATTAAAATACACAAGTTCATTTAGAAGTATAGTAAATATCTTTCAAATGCGAATGCCAGTAGATGCTGTTGGAATTAATAAGAAACAAGTTGATTTAAAACTGTAATGAAATTCTCAACAGAGCTTTCTGGGAGGGTGAGGGCATTCTGCACTTTTTGTTCAAACACAAGTTTTAAAAGGACAGTTACTGTAATGTTGATGTCACAAAGGAAGACTCCCACTTTCCAAAGGTCCTGCTTCCTTCCTCCACAGGATCGGATGAAATGACTTGCAGCTCAGCTTCTGGGCTGTTACCTAGGGACTCTCTGCGTCGGATTAACTCCTTGGGTAATTGTGGAGCTTGCTCAGGCTTTGCTCCCCCTAGGGAACCTTCTCTGACCCCTGCATTAGGAGTCCCACCTCTGGGCTCTCTTGTACCCCAAATTCACCTGTCACCACCTCACCGAATTGTTGTGACTTACTTGCTGTATCCCTCACTGGATGGTGAACTTGGGGCTAAAAGGGACTGTCTCTTTTGTCCTTAAATCTTTGGTGCTTAACAAGATGCTTGGCAGAGAGTAGGGACAAAATATTTTCTGAACAAGGGAATGCGTTTCTGAGGCTCTTTGCCTTATTTCTGGTCTTCCTGGGTTAAGTCTCCCCACTTCTAAGGAGGCCCCCTGGAGGCTCGCTGAGTGTCTTTACAGATTTCACTTACACAGCGATTTTCAACCTTTTTCATCTCATGGCATGTAAACTAATTATTAAAATTCAGTGGCACAACAAAAATATATTTTTTGCCAGTCTGACAAAAATATAGGTATAATTTTGACTCATTCACACTGGACAGCTACTGCTGTGTTGGCTGTTAGCACTTTTTATTTGACAATCTAAGCAGGGGTGTCAAAGGCATTTTCACTGGGGGGGGGGGGGGGAGGGGGGGGGGACATCAGCCTCGAAGTTGCCTTCAAACGGCCGGATGTAATTTTAGGACTGTATAAATGTAACTACCCTTAACAGTTAAGTGAGAGCTCAGCGCTGCTGCCAGGTAGAAACAAGGTGCCGGGCCAGATAAAACAAGGTGGAGGGCTGGCTGCGGCCCGAGGGCCTTGTGTTTGCCACCTCTGCTCCAAGAGAAAGAAAGGGCAGTGCCCTCGACTAAATCATCACGTATCGCGTGTGAAAATCGCTGCGCTGACATCCCAATCACTCTTCATCTCAGAGGCTCGGAGATGGCAGATAAGCCCTGATTCTCAGTCTCTCACTAGATAACCTCATTCCAACCTGAAACAAAACCATGGGTCACTGCTAGCGTTTCTCGTCCTTGAAAAAAATCTATATGACCATGTCTGACTAAGCCAACGACACGAGTCAGTTTTGTGAGACCGAGAGTCTGACATGTCCTGATCTAGAAGGTCTGCATTATAAAGGTGGCCTGTGGGCCTAACCACCTCCATTCTATTTTCCTCACATTTTTCTTTTAGTGTTTATCCTGTTATCCAGTGACATCATATCATACTGAATATATAATGTTATTTTTATGCATTGAACCTGCAAATTTGAAAACATAATCATGCTGATGATAAGAATCACTCATTATTGAGCACTGTCCGTGCAAAAGGCACCACGCTATGACTTACTTGTACTATTGCATTTGTCCTTACAACCACCAGCTGAGGCAGGTCTTCGCACCCCTCTGTTTCAGATGAGGAGCCCAAAGCCTAGAGGGGGCTAAAACTCACCCGAGTCACACAGCCAGGGAGTGTAGGGCTGAGACTGCGCTGCTGCCCTTCGACATCGTCCTACCTGGCCTTCCTTGCGGTTGCTAAGGAGCCCTATGAAGTACGTGGGGCAAGTATTTATTGTTATTATTGTAACTTTACTGTGGAGACGGGGTCAGAGAGGTTAAGTGGTCTGGGCAAGGTCATTGGGCTAATAGGCAGCTAAGCTTGGTCTCAAATTCAGGCCTCCCGACGCCTCTTTCCACTATTTCATATTTTTCTTCAGCTCCAAACGGCACCCACCGGTTCGCGTTTCCTTCCTTGAAGCCCATTCTTATCGTATTCTGGGGCCTCCTTACTGCCCATGACTTTTCAACCAGATGCTAAGTGACCCAGTCCACGTTGAGCTATTTCTCTTAATTCCCTAGCTGTGAAGGGCATTTAAATTATCCAAATATTAGAACAACTGGGTTTTATCACCATCTGTTTTTACTAAGTCTGGGTTACTTGCAATTCCTGAAGTTGTTTTCCTTATTTTCCATGCTTTTTGAAATGGGATTCAATGTCTCAATTTGGAGTCGAGCTCTCTGCTCCCCAGGTCTCTAAGGGAGCCTCTTGGCCTGGCCACCCTCTTGCCCTTCCCCCACCACCTGTCTATGCTCTCTGGTCTTCATGTCTTACCATGGTTCCTGCTAGCAACGGACACTGAAGCAAGCTCTCAACTCTTCTGAGGTCTCAAAAGTAGGTCCAGAGCATGACTTTTGGCAGTCTTGACAATTTGCTGGACTCTGACCTGGCCCCAGGTGGGCTTTTGTAGGGGCAGAGACAGAGGGAGTCTGTGTGTCATGGGGAGCAGCCTTGGGACCTGGTGTCTGGTTCAGGCTGGTGTAGCTGGGGCCTTGAGTGAAAGGACTTAGGGATAACCAGTTCCGCCTCGCCCACTTGGAGAAAGTGATTCCCCTTCTCTGAGGCAGGGCTTCTCAACCTGAGAGGTAGACTAGCTGAACTCTAATGTTCCTTCTGGCTCGAACACTTTTGGGGCAGCTGGCCCACAGCCTGAGAGCTGGCCCGAGGCAGAGCTTCATGTCAAATTCAGACCGATCCCGCACAAGTAGAAATCTAATCATGCCATCCACCTACCTAACCTTCGAACATTGTTCAAAATGTCCTTACAAGACCCCATGAGCAAGGCCTTCTACGTGCTCCTCCAGCCCCTTAGAGGGTCACTGTAGCTCCTGCCCATCCTGGTTCCCCATACCGCCCACCACCTCCTTCCATTCTGTGCTGCAGCTTCTCCAGCCAGAACCTCTCTAATCTCACGGGTTTTGTACATGTTCCCTCTGCATAAAACCTTCTCCACGCTCTCCCCACCCTTCTAGCTTCCTTTTCCTAACTCCTACTAGTCCTGCAGGCCAGGTCCCTCCAAGTGCTCCCACATCGCCCAGTACTCCCTGGGTCTCAGCACTTCGGTGTGCACCGCCCCGCATTGGCATTGCTGACTGCCTGTCAGTCTTGCCACTAGACCGGAAGGTCCTGTTTCTGTCGGACTCACCCTGCTCACCCCTGTCCACAAACTCACAAAGCTGATTCTCGATAAAAGGACTGGGGATAAGTAGGCGGGCAGCAGAAATGGCGCTGGACTGGAAGCCAGAGGCTGCAGTTTTAGTCCAGAGGGCGCATGACAAGTGCAGGCCTAGATGTGTCCTTCCAGTCTCAGCTACCCGATTGTTAATTGATAAGGGAGAGGGCGTGAGGGAAGGAAGGAATGGGGGTTGGGGGAGAGGGAGAGAAAAGAGAATGAACAGGAGTCTGAATGGATGCATGGGGGGGGGCGGTTAGGGAGTGTATGGGCGTGGGGTTAAGTGGGTATCAGGTTCCTTTTCTCCCCAATAGCCTGCCCACCTCCTAGTTCCGACACTATTCCCGTGTTTCCCATGAGCCACTAGAGGTCACTCTTGTTCCACACAAGGGTGCCGGAGAGCTAGACCGCTGGTGGCTCCCAGGAAGCAGGAGCGCTTGGGCCCGCTTCCTGGGAGCCACCGGCGGTGCCGGTGCCGGAGAGGTAGGCCGGGAGGTGAGCCTTGCGCTTGGTCTCCCCGAAGATCAAACCACAGACTCAATCAAGTCCCAACAAAAACTTGGTTGCGGTCCAGGTGGTAGGGGATCCACCTGGAATGAGGCTGGTATTAAGCAAACGTGCAAAGCCGGACTAAGATTCCTGCCGGGGGTGCGGGATTTCGGGCCAGTGTGCGGAGAAGGGGGTCAGCGCAGGTGCGGGGCTGGCGCTGCCTGCAGACTCTCCAGTCCCGGATCCCAGGCGCCCCGGCCCACTCTCCAGCTGCGCACCTGTGTGCATTTTACAGGGCTCGGAGGCCGGAGTTGTCCCGCCGAGGCCCCTGGCTGAGTTGGAAAGCTGGTATGTGTAGCTTCCCTGTCCTTTTCCAGGTCAGGGGCAGGTTAGAGTCGCAGGGAGCGCGGCCAGGTTTGAGGAGAGACCTTGCTCCTCTCCCCTGCTCTGCGAGGGACTGTGCATCTGGGGTCGCTTAGAGAGGGAGTTCCTTTGAAATAGCCATGAGTGATGGCGACTCCGCCGACAGGGCGGCTGAGGAGTGGCCACTGCAGCCTAGTGTCCGGGGCCCACATGCCCAGCTGGAGCAAAGGCTGCATGTTTATGACCCTCTCTGGGGCGCTCCTACTCCTCAGGGGTCGTGGGGAGGATTACTTCCTTCCAAGTGTGCCCTGCAGTTTTTCTCCCATGTGCTTTGTGCTCCGTCTGCAATCTGGTACAATCTGTCAAAAAGCATACTCTTCCCTCCAGGCCCCATCGGATGTGGGGCCTCCTCCACCGGGGCCTTATCTGAGAGCCCCAGCTGGAAGAGAGGCACTTCCCTGCCCCCATCCCTCCTTTAGCATGCACCCTTCTCAGCTTTGTTTCATCCATGTGCAGGAGCCATCCGGCCTGCTGAGCAGAACTGTTTTCATTTCTTCATTTTCAGTCCCACCGGGTTCAGTGCCTTCTTGCTTATGATAGTCATTCAAATTAACGCTTGTAGAGTTCTACTCAACCTCTCTAGGGGCTCTCAAGTGGTGGGTTAGACACTCCAACCCCTCCCTCTGTTGTTAAAGAGAGGAGACGGAAAGAGAGAGAAAAACCGTAGAGAAACACTTTTTGTTCCCCTTATCCCTCCACAAGCTCACATCATCTGTGAGGTTCCCGGCCACTGAGAGAGACACTGGGGGCCTGATGAGAGCGTTCACCCTTCGCCTACTGTCTGAGGGCCTATCGGCACAAGGAGGAGCACGGATGAAGCTTCTGTGTCACAGAGGAGACACCAGGATTCCTTTATGTAAGCAGAGCTGGGGGATTTTACAGGTGAGTTGTTAGGAGTATAGGCTTTTCCTATTTGCAGTTAGGTTTGGGGGTCCTGATTTGATCTGTGTTCTATCCAAGTCTGCCTGATAATTGTCCAAGTCACAATGAAGTCCTACCATGTGCTTCTGATGGCTTAAAATAACAGCACATTTGGCAGACAAGATGAGAGTCCAGCTAAGAACCTGAACTTGTGCTGATATTAACTCCCAACAGAAGAGGGAGTCATCTGGGGGCAGTCTGGGAAGAACATCTGATTCTGGGACCGTCCAAAAGGTCCATGTCACAGGCACATCACACCCATACCACAGGACAGGATGCGAACCAGCTGTCAAACTGTGGAGGCTTGAGTTAAGTGCTTTACTCGTGCCCTCCCCATTGTGAAGACTCAGTACCTCGATCACCGGCATTCACAAACAGTGGGTAAGAGGCATCACTCATGTTCCCACTGTTCTCTGTGTTGTACGGAGTTAACAACAACAAATGCAGTGCTTCCCCACCCAGGCAGAAAACACGGAAACACGCAGACGTGCGGTCAGACACACTGTAATGAGCACATTACACAAGGGGAGACAGCAGGAAAATCAGCTTCTTGGCCAGGATTTCCAGGCCTTCTGGATTCTGGCACTAATCTATTTTTGTGGCCTTTCCCTTCACCCCACAAAGCATCTTATATCCCAGTCCTGTGAGGTGATGTGCTACACCCCCAAACAAAGTGCCCTTTGAACTTTTGTATTCCCAAACTTTTACTGAGTTCGCCTTCCCTCCAGCATTTCCGAGACATACGTCTCATCCGTCCAGCTCCTCCTGCGTGATGGCCCTCGGCCCCAGGGATTTCCCAGGTTCCCAGGTCAGAATTCACCTTTCCCTTCCTTACACTGCCACTCTCCTATATTTATCCTCATGTGGTTTGTTTTGTCTTAAAGTATCCCCTTCGGGGAGGGACCAGGTTCCCAGCCCTAATTGTGAGAAGCTGGAAGAGGTGGTCAGGGGGCTGGGGGTGGGGCCAGGCAGTCTGCAGGTGCGGTGAAGAGTCAGGTAAGAGGGCAGGGGTAGGCATGTGGGTGTGTGTGTACGCAGGTGCACACGTGCACAGGTAGGTTTTCCAGTATGTGACAGGACGAGATAGAGTCTGTCAGCCATGCCCAAAATTAGTTCCATTATTATAATGTTGTGGCTCCCTGGACACCTATTCAAATATACTAAATCAAAGGGATAAATATCTCAGTTTTGTTGGATTTTGACAGTGTTCCCTATAATATCAAGTGCACTGGTGTGCCCTCAATGAGAAAAAATAAGATGTCCCAACTGGTACAGGTTCTGTTCCAGGGTCCGCAGATGTCAGAGTGTACAGTGTGGTGACTAGGAATCATTCTTGTGAAGATGAGCAGGAGAGAGGTGGTCTGCCAAGTGACTGCTGGTGTTTGGCAACTGGTGTACAGTCTGGCACTCCAGCCCCTTGTCTGGAAAGAACCACACCCTGGCCCTGCTCTAGGGATGAGGTGGGTTAGGTCCTTGCAGTTCCCTGGGCCTTACGTCTGTCCATCACCCAACCACAGCCTCTGGAGGCAGTGGAGAAAGAAGGCAAAGGCCACTTCTTTTCAGCGTGACCCCTGTCTTCTTTCAATTCATTCAATTCACTTGATTCTCAATTCAGAATCAGCTGCTTGGAAACATGTTAGCTTTACTCTAAAGTGTGCATTTACCAGTGTTTCATCTGGGTCACCTGGAACAGAATGGAAATCTCTGCAACAAGGGTCCCCAAGTGAGGGGAGGTGGGGAGGGGAGAGCACAGCCTTGATGGACAGCTATGCAGAGATTCCAGCTGCTGGGATGAGCTGGAAGAAAATGTATTCTGTAGCCAAAAACAAATGAAAAACTCTCAGAAAATAAAAGTGAAAACTGGAAACCTAAACATCTTGGTTTAAGATGTAAAGTATAAGTCAAGATGTAAAATATAAAAGCATTTTATAATCCTCTAATCTGCACGATGATCTGTCCATGACTAATCAGGGAGTTAAAACAAACAAGAAAACCTTTGGGGAGTCATACACTCGGTCGAAAAGAACCCACAAGGTGGGGGTGCTCATGGCATGTTCACACCTTTGGCAAAATGGCTTAGTGACTGAATGAAGAACAGAGTCTGGGTGAAATCAAAGATGCAAATCAGCAGGGATCTTGTTCCCAAGTTTTCTAGAGGGACAATGGTTCTCCACCTTGGCCACATGTTTGAAACACCTGGGGAGCTTTAAAAAATACCGGTGCCTGGGTCGGAGCCCAGAGACTTTGGTTTAATTGGTCTGCGGTGAGGTGTGCCACTGGGTTTTTAAAGCTCCCCAGTGATTCACAGTGCAGCGCAATTGAGCACCAGGGGTAAGAGGGAGTGGGAGTGTGTTTGCAGCTAGGGGCGGAGGGGAGTCAGGCGGCTTGTTAACCATACCGTTCTGAATTTATTTGGAAGAAAACATGCATTTTTTTAAAACTCTTTTAGAGTACCATGTCAGTAGGTCACATTTTTTAACATAAGAGGAAGATGTGAACTTTTAAAAGGCAGGCTTTTTGTTGAAAGTCTGAAATGAGCATTTTTGCTCCTTCAATAGAATTGCTTTCTCAATGTCTCTCCCGTCTCACGTGCACTGGTGAGATGAGCTTGCTCCTCAGCGCGAACCAGGGCAGTGTGTGCGTAATGCTCTACTGGGTGGAGTAAGAGTGGAGTCAGTTGACGCATTCGCACAGATAACAAACTCAGGCGTTTCTTTAGCACTGAAGGGAAAAACTCTGTCCTTTTCTTGAAGTGCAAGTTCTATGCAGTCATGTAGACTTCTTTCAAGCTGCGTCCAGAGTGCTCCCTACACAGAGTGCTGCAAGCTCTTCAGGCAACTGGGGGTTACGTACATCATCCAGCACCCTTGCTACTTTTTCTAGATGTATATGTAATTATTTACTTAGACAGTGCTATACCCATTTGTTATAACTCATTTCTTTCTTAGCCACAAGCACCCTCAAATGAGCACAGGGTTCGCCTCTTCTAAGGCTCGGTGAGGAAGCTTACATTGACTGCAGATTGTAAGACCCATTTCTCTCTCTCTCTATGTATTTACTTCTCTTTCTTGTTCCTGTAGACTGGCTCAGAGCCTTCTGTATAAGGACTCCTATAAACTGATAGTCTCATATATATTTAACTTCTGCCTTTACAGTGCCTGTTTCAAACTCTGAACTGGGACAGGAACCAGGGTGTTGCTGGTTAGAGGAGGCACTGCCCTCTGTTCACCCCCGGCAGCTCTGAGTCTTCCCTCCTGCCGACACCTTTCCTGCCACTGGCTGCTCCCAGCCTCTGCAGCTGACCGTGCCTCCCCAGGGGCTCTGAGTGGCCTTTCCAGAGGGCTGCAGATGATGTGGTTGCACCTGCGCCAGTAGGGCCTTGTCTTCCAGGGAAGGGGCCTGTACTCGAACCCTTACTTTTAAAAAATGACATTTTTAATAGCACCTGAAGCCCTCCATGAGTTGACAGATTTCTTTACACTCTCTCAGCTTGAAGGGCACAATCGTTGATGTTCTCTACCTCTTAGAGAACTTCAAAACAAATTCCAAATGCATTAAAAACACTGTTATAAAAAAACAAAAAAGAAACTAGGAAGAAAACAGATACATATTTATCTTCTTTCAGAAATATAAATACATAAAAAATGTAAGTGGAATGGAAGCCACTAAACAAAAGATAAATAGATTTAACTATATAAAAAGGGAACACTTCTGTATGTCAAGATAATACCCTAAAAATGAAATAGTTGGAAAATAGCAAATAAAATACTGCAGAAAATATTTTAATACATATGATGGATAGCAGAGGAGAAACTGCCTTATATTAGAAAAAACTTACAAATCATTAATAAAACAGATAACACCCTAGTAGAAAAATAAGCAAAGGACATAGAAAATTCATGGCAACCATGCAATACTAATACAAATAAAAAAATTCAACCTCATTAATACTCAAAGAATACACATTAAATAAGAATACTATTTTTCATTATGAATTTGGCAAAGATTTAAAAATATTCCTATTCTGTGTTGATGAGGTAGATTGTAATAACAAAATGTTCACATTTCTTACTTCTTCTACTGCTAAAACTAAGCTTGTCTGAAGTAAGAAAATTGAACTGTGAGATAATTAATCAGATGAGATAAGATTCTAAAACTCAATGGATCCCAAGACAAAGAGGATAGTGAGCAGTCTCTATACTAGGCTACTTGAAAGTGTTTGAAAGAGCCGAGTGTGTTTAGCTTGGAGACTAGAATCCTAAGGGGAGACATATTGAAAAGTTGTAAAGAAGGTATAGATTTACTCTGCTTTATTTTTTAGAGCAAGGGAAGAAATGGGAAGAAAATACCCTTTGGCCACATGTAAAGAGGATCTTTCCTAGAATCAGAACCATCTAGTCCTAGAGTGGGCCAGCTCAGGAGATGAGCCTCCTCATCAAGCAGAAGCTGACAGGCTTTCTGTCAGGGTTGTTATAGAAGAAACATGCATTTGTTTCTAAGAGTACTTCCATTTTTTTCCTGTATAAAGTCATCTTTTAATAAGTGCAGAACTTTCATAGAGTGGTTTATTTAAAGAAGAAACTAATTTAAATTATTCCAGACAAATGAGGATAATGGAACCTGCAAGGAGTACATCTAGTCGACCAGAGTTCAAAAACTCCAGGTACCAACTAAAATCAGCGGTACAGAAGTGAAACACTTAGGTGTCTTGAGTCTGTTGAGATCAATGGAGTAATGGCCCTATGATCCCAGAAAACAGGTCTTCAGATTTTGCTGTTGACTGAGTAAGAAGTCTCGTTATAGAATTTTTAGGGTTGAGGTTTTCCCCAAAGCTCCTTTTGCCATATCTGTGCATGTTCCAAAATAAATGTGGTGCTTCCAGTTATCATCAGAGAGAGACTGTGGTGGGTCAAGCAGGGTCAGTTCAGCCCTCAGGACTTCTCACATGAGCCAAGCTCTGAATCTGGAAATGCACTCTCAGAATGGGGCCTGTTTCAACATGGACATGAAGTTATTTTTACAGTCTCAGCACCTGGGTGTTACTTCAGTATTTTCAGAACCAATCTGTTCGGCTAACATTAAATGACACCTCTCAAAAGGCATGCAGCTAGATGCCAATGTTTTTCTTCGATATAGAATTTAGTGGTGGTAAAATCAAAGCAAAAATTTATCCCAGAGGGATGGTGGGGAGGGAAAGCAGTATGTAGAATAAGGGGAGGGGGAGATATTCATTTCTCCCCAGAATAGGCAATAAGATTCTTGGTTCATAGCATCCTTGAGAGGGTTTTTTTTTTTTCATTTAAAACCATGGCAGCTGAAGGAGAGCCTTGTGCAGATATGAAATTCAAACATTTAATATGGAACCCGTTATACCCCAAGGCAGAAGGACTCTGTACCTGTCTCATGGCACCACCCACAAGCTGCTTCCTGCTAGGTGTTTGTTTCCTATAACAGAGACGAACTCTTTCAGGGCAGAGACTTGAGAATCACCCCCGCCCCCAAACGTTAAATAGCTTTTGAAGGCCAGGTGCTGACATGGCCTGTCATTAAGTTGATCGAGAGATGTTCTGAAGTATTCACACTTGACTTCATATTCAGACTTTTTCCCTAAGTTGTCTACTTGGGATTCCTGAGTTCTTATATACAAGGATATAGATACGGGACCACAATTCCCTGAACATTTTAGCCAGATTAATTGCCACTGCAAATTGGACTGCTAAAGAGGAAAAAGTTGTGTCTGGTACAAAGTATGACCTCAATAAAAGTGGGAGAATGGTTGAAGATATATACTCTCCAGTTTCCCTGGGAAACCCTCCTGGCCAGCACCTTCCCTCAGACACGGGTCTCTGAGGGAGGGAGGCTCCATGAGGCGGGGGCAGCTGGCAGTGTCTGGGTGTGGGGTCAAAATAGGACACGCTGAGACTGATTTTTAGAGACTTCAGATTAAACCAATTTACAATTGCTCCTGGTATTAAATAACCCCTTTGTCTGAAAAGAGCACAGAAGAAATAGAAAGAAATCACTCCATTTTGCTAAGAAAAAAAAATGTGCTCTTACTAAAATTCTGTGACTGGGAAGCAGAATCTTAGAAGCAGCTCAGAGAAGAACTTTTAAGGATTTAAAATTAGGACTTAAGAAGAATATTTAATGGAACTGGGATGAGTTTAGCCTAAAGGAGAGAACGTTGCTGAGTAAAGTACTATTTTAAAAATATATTCTACCCTGGCTGGTGTTGCTCAGTGAATTGAGTGCCAGCCTTCGAACCAAAGGGTCGTCAGTTCAATTCCCTATCAGGGCACATGCCTCGGTTGCGGGCCAGGTCCCCCAGTAGGGGGTGCGCAACAGGCAACCACACACTGATGTTTCTTTCCCTCTCTTTCTCCCACCCTTCCTCTCTGCCTAAAAATAAAGAAATAAAATCTTTAAAAATATATATTCATTATGTAAAGAGCCTAAGATGAAATTAATCCAGACAGTATTGTGACAGAGTTCAGTCATCCATGCTGTATATTTGTCTCTATGTCATTATAACTTTATATTACTAGGCTCTTGGGGTAGTACAGTGTTGAAGACAGGACACTGGATTCCGAGTCAGGAGGGCTGAATGGTCAGTATTTCCCAGCTCTGTCACCTAATAGTTATGTGACTCTCGTGTAAATCCTGTACTGCTCTGAGACTCAGTTTCTTCAGCTCTAAAAGGGGAGAGAGCTGAATTGTTCTACTTGCTTCAGAGTGCTGTTCAGAAGGTTAAATGAGATGATGTCTATTAAAACTCTTTATTACCTATAAAGTTGCAGCCACAGGCACAGCAGGCCCCCATGTTCTTACATAATTAAGAGTTCTTATGTAGTTCAGACAGAATGGAAACTGTGGGCACTCCTTCCCCAGAGGTCTTTAAACACAGAACATCTTCTGGTCCAGACGTTCTAGCCACAGGCTGTCTGCAGGCAGGGGAATGAACCGGGACACCTCGAAATGTCATTCACTCCAGGATCCCTAGTGTCTGCTGATTCCCTCAGGTCAGTGTGTCAGAATAAAATAGCCAATGTGATAAAGGCTGTTTTCTTTTTTCTAATTTTTGGATAGTTTTCCCTCCAAAGGGAAATGCACCAGACACATAGGGAAGAATACCGGGATCTAAACAAATGTCTGCTCTTGGTTTGACTTTTCCCCCCCGAAAGTGAGTCCTCCTATTTTCTGATGTAAGTTGACTTGTTTGGCCTGATTTCCTGTTGCTTCTCTGTTAAGACATTGGAGATATTTATGTCTGGAGAAGAATAAATTCCCTACTTATCCTAGAGGACAGTGTTTACTGATTTGTGACTGTGTGAAGCAGAGGATGAATTCTCTCCTTTGTAGATGCTAGAGCTGCCCCCAAAGGTGCTCTCTGACTTATCCAGAAGGGGAACTGTTATTGTCTTGGCTGTGAATGGTCAGTCTTCCTCACAGGAAGGGGAGAAATCAAGAACATGACAGAAAGGGCCCTGATGCTGGAGATCTTTTGGAGAGAAACTAGACTTATATGATCATCACTCCCTCCTGTAATGTAGTGCAGTCTCCTTGTGTGGCCTTTCAGGGGCTTGAAGAAGCTACTCAGCTGGTGCACATAGAGACAACAGGCTCCTGAAGCAGGGGTGAAGGAGGGGCAGTGGAAGAGAAGAACGGAACTTCTGAGTTTGGTGGGAAGCCGTGCTCTTTTGCCTCACCCTCCCACTGAGTGAGGGGTCTCAGAGCACCTCTGAGTTGGCCGTGGCTGCTCAGTCTCTGACTGATGGGCTACCTCCTGAGAAAGCCTGCCCTGCCCTTGGTCGGACCAGGCAAGCCTTGGGAAAATGAGCTCATTTTGTGGTGAAATCTTTCTCTTTTAAATTGCACTGGCCAGTTTTCTATCATTTTAGAGGATTCTAAGCCAAATCTGTTTTTTTTCAGTTAGCAGTCCTTTGATTATCTGAAGAAAGTCCTTGTGACTTACCTTATTTTTCTTCTCTGAATTAAATCTGCCCATTTCCCTCAGCCATTCTTGAAGAACATTCCAGTATTCTAGAAATAGGATACCCTTCCCTTGTACACACCAAAGTTTTGCAAAAGCTTCACTTTTCCTAACCTAGGGGATATAGAGCACCCACCTTTTGTCTGGTTCCTAGAGTGAGAACTGTCTTTTATGAGACTGGAGTGGTGGGTCTTATGAGTGGTCCACTCACTGAGATGAGAAACAGGAACCTTCACCGTAGACCTGGACGCCTGGACTCTGCTGACTATTGGCCTCAAAGGTGCTTCCTATGCAGTAACACCTGACATACCTGCATCCTGAGTTCATATGGGGAAACCCTTTTAGAGATTTCCAATATTTCCAGCCCCAATGGCAATTTTAAGAGAAGGAAAATTACCACATGTTCTCTACTAATCAAAAAAGTTTGCCAATGTCTCTCTTCTCCAGCAACCTCAGGCTAGAATGCCCCACTGGTGGCCTGAGCGACACACTGACTTGCTCCATATCCTCTTTCAGGTTCCTCCAGACAGGATTGAGTACAGGTTCTCCTGCTCCAGGAGCTTTTCATCCGATTCTGAGCTAATATGGCTTCAGGCTGCCGCTAGGAATTAGCAGACACAGAACACAGAATCTGGCCCCAGAGGCTTGTAAAAGAGAGAAGGAGACACCGAAGGCTGAAATCACTTCCTAGCATTTCCTTTCATCCTTTCCTGTGGAGTCTGCTGCACTGAAACCACGCCCTTCCTGTGAGACCCCCCAGCCCAGCACCACTGAGGGCTCTTGCTGTTAGTAGTTACTGAGCAGAGCGCGGGATGTGGCACTGAACGTGTACATGGCAGTCCCTATCTGGCAGCTTACAGTCCATAAAGGCACAGTTTAAGGTTAGAGCCACCAAGGTCTAGAATGGGAGAGGTGTTAAAGTAGCAGTAGTTTACAGGAGAGAAACAAATCTAGAGAAGTGAGCAAAGGGCTCAAAATTCCACAGTGGAGTAGATTCAGGGTTCCAGCTGTTGACTTCCAATCCAAAACTCTTGTAAATATAATGTATGTAAAATCATATGTGGTATCTGTGTTTATACTTATGTATGTATGTGTATACATGGGTGTGTAAAATTTTCATTTGTAGGAGGCTTCATTTCACTTGTGTGTTCTAATTTATTCTCACAATCACCCCATCTGACAGGCCAGGGAGCTGAGGTTTGGTTACGCTGGCAAATGATAGCAACTGGATTCATAGCTCCTCTGATTCCAGCTCCCTCTGCTTCCAATTGTGTGACATCATTATTTGATCTTAGTGGGTATTATCAAATCCCTTTTCAGGACCCCTGTGGAATGACCAAGTATTGGGCCAGTTCCTTCCATGTGGTATACATGGTCTTCCTGACACTGGGCAGGCTCAGCTCCTAATCTCTTTGGTTCCAGAGGCCCAGAACTGCCACAGTCACTGCTGAAGAGTCAGCCCTTCTGTCAGACATGACTTTTAGGCCATTATTAAACGGCAGTGGGAGAAGACTTCTGGTCAATAGGGTGGCATAGTAAACATGGCTTGCCTCCTCACCCAGCCACATCAAAATTACAACAAAATTATAGAACAGTTATCACTCAGAACCATCAGAAATTGAGTTGAATGGAAGTCTGACAACTACCAAATTAAAGAAACCACATACATCCAGATTGGTAGGAGGGGCAGAGATGCAGAATGGGCTGGTCCCACACCCATGTTGTGGTGAATAAACATTTGGGAGGGATATCTTGGGAGTGAAGAGTCCCAGCCCCACACCAGGTCCCCCAGACCAGGGTTCTAGTGCTAGGAAGATAAGTCCCCATATCTTCTGGCTGCAAAAACAAGCAGAGAGAGTTGGTGGAAGAAACTCCTGGAGTCCCAAGCAATTCCTCTCAAAGAACCTACACACAGACTTATCCAGACTCATTCCCTCTGAGCTCCAGTACCATGGTAGCAACTTGAAAGGGACCATTGGCATACAGGGAGAGACTGAAGTATCTGGCATCAAAGTGAGTGCTGGGGGACAGCTTTCTCCCAAACAGAAAGGTAGGCAAAGGCCATTGTCCTTTTTGTGAACCCTCCCCTCACAGAGCCATAGTGCTGGTAGGCAGGTGCCATCTCTGAGACTCCATCAACCTGGCTAACACTGTGTGCCCTACCCTCGAGGTCTCTTGAAGCTCCATCCCACCCAATTTACAGTTGTTAACAGTGGCTTTTCCGTATGAATGGCTGGTCTTGGCTCATGCTTCACAACTTCCTAAATCCTATCAAAAAAGCAACAGCTGGCCTCAGTGAGCCCCCAGCCCTCATATTGTTTTATGTGGCTCCAGGCATGGCACTAGAAGCAGCTGGCCTAGATTCACAGTTTGGGTTTGCCTGGGAATCTCTAAGCCCAGCACAGGTAGTGGCCATCTCAGATTGCTTTATAATTCCTGGAGGGTGGCCCCAGGCAAAACACAGGTGAGAGTTAACTTTGGCTTCTACCACCTGGAAAAATCTAGGGCCTGCTTACCCCATGGATAGTTGCAGACTGTGTGGAAGCAGCAACACCCTGCCCCTGCACAACAGAACCTCCACAGGGGTGGAGGTTAATGGTCAGTGGTCACAGACAATCCTTGCAGCTGACTGGCCTGGGAAAATCCCTCCCATTGACCTGACAAGAGCAACAAAGGCTCAACTAAAAGAGGAGGGTGTATTCAACCCAAACAAAGAGCACACCTCAAGTACCCAGCTTGTGTGGTAGGGGAGGCTGTGCCACTGGCCCCTACAGGACACCTACTACATTAGGCCATGCTACCAAGACAGGGAGTCATAGCAGCTCTACCTAATACATAGAAACAAACACAGGAAGGCTGCCAAAGTGAGCAGACAAAGAAATATCACCAAAATGAAAGAACAGATCAAAACTCCAGAAAAAGAACTAAATGAAATGGAGATCAGCAATCTACAAGATGCAGAGTTCAAAACACTGGTTATAAGGATGCTCAAGGAACTTAGTGAGGACCTCAACAGCATAAAAAAAAATCTAGTCATAAACAAAGGATAAACTAATTGAAATAAACAACAATTTACAGGGAAACAATGGTAGAGTGGATGAAGCTGAGAATCAAATCAATGATTTGGAACATAAGGAAGCAAAAAACAACCAATCAGAACAAGAAGAGGAAAAAAGAATTTTTTAAAAATGAGGATAATGTAAGCAGCCTCTGGGACAACTTTAAAAGGTCCAACATTCACCTCACAGGTGTGCCAGAAGAAGAGAAAGAACAGGAAATTGAAAACTTTTTGAAAAAATAATGAAAGAAAACTTCCCTAATTTGGTGAAGGAAATAGACATGTAAGTCCAGGAAGCACAGAGAGTCCTAAACAAGTTGGTCCCAAAGAGGACCACACCAAGACACATCATAATTAAAATGCCAAAGTTTAAAGATAAAGAGAGAATCTTAAAAGCAGCAAGAGAAAAGCAGTTAGTTAATTACACAGGAGTTCCCATAAGACTGTCAGGTGATTTTTCAAAAGAAACTTTGCAGGATAGAAGGGATTGGCAAGAAACATTCAAAGTCATGAAAAGCAGGGACCTACATTCAAGGTTGCTCTACCCAGCAAGGCTACCATTTAGAATTAAAAGACAGATAAACAGCTTCCTAGACAAGAAAAAAACTAGAGTTCTGTTGTGGACCATTCCGCCTGGTTTCAGGAACTGTAACCCCCATCCCATGGATAGGCTGTGTAAGACCCCAGGAGACCTGTTTCATCTGGGTCTGTTCTGTCATGCGGACCTGAGCCACTAAGGAGACAAAGCTTATCTCCCTGGCAGGAGTGCTGCTTCTGCTTCATCCATAACTGGCCCCAATGCTTGGTCAGTTAGCCAATGACAGGTAAGACCCCTCAAGGGAGGGGCAACCCAAGCCAGGCATGATCACTTGGAAGGCCTTCATGGAAGGACTTGGGGGGCTGCAGCAAGGAGGGGGTGATGGACCCTCACCCCCCAGCTATTCTGACATAGCCTGAGTCCCCATTTCTGTCTGGGAGATGTCTTCCTTATCTCTTGCTTGCTGGCTCTAATCCGCTTAAGCTCGAAACTATGATGGAGGGCAGTGCAGCCCTGCGCTGGCCAGAGCAGCTCCCTGGGTGATCGGGCATAAGAAAGAATTCGTAAAGTCCTGTGAAACCTGCTTTGCTAAGAGTGCTCTAATTTAAATGATACGGGTCCGAGGAGGAAATGAGTATGTCTCCCAAAGTTTTTGCAACCCCCTTACCTGACAGACACTGACTCAGATTAAGCCCTCAGATTTCTTTGAAATGTTATCCATTATTTGATCCTTGCTGCCTGACATTGATTGGTGAGCTTTACCTGTATTCCTGTGTGTTATGAACCTAATAAAAGCCATTGAGGAAGGGGCTCTTGGTCCTTCTCCTTTGAGAGATAGACCACTTCTCCTCCCCAAGCAGATGATGTCTTGGTAGTTTTATTCTCATCTGTGGCAGATGGGGGTCTCTGCGTGCAAAGTTCCCCCACAGAGTTCATCATCACCAAACTATTATATGAAATGTTAAAGAGACTGATTTAAGCAAAAGGAGAAGATCAAAACTATGAACAATAAAATGGCAACAAATACATATCAACAATTGAATTAAAAAACAAACTAAGCAAACAAGAAGAATAGAGACAGAATTATAGATACAGAGAACCTTTTGAAGGTTGCTAGATGGGAGGGGAATGTGGGTGAAGAGGTGAAGGGATTAAGAAGTACAAATAGGTAGTTACAGAATAGCCATGGGGCTGTAAAGTACAGTGTAGGAAATGGGGGTAACCAAAGTACTCATGACCCATAGACATGGGTGAGGGGATTGCCTGAGGGAATGGGGGGTGCTTGGTGGAGCAGGGCAAAGGAGGAAATTGGGACAACTGTAATAGCGTAATCAATAAAATGTAATTAAAAAAATAAAGAACTAGCAATGTAAAAACAAAATAAATAAATGTCAGTGGGAGACTTAAATTCATGGCCCTCGGAAAATCAGACCAAGTATGAAAGTTTTAGAGTTAGAAGGGATCTTAGCAAAAATATAGTTATCCTTGAATTTTGCAGATAAGGAAATTAAGTCCTAGGGATTAGGATTAAAGGATTTGCCCAGGTTTTATGATTCTTTAGTAAACCAGAACCGAGCCTCCTGCCTAGGATGAAGACCAGGAATTCAGTACACCAGCCATGAACTACTGGGAAGTTGAGAGAGAGGGAATAAAACACTCAAGAAAGTTCTGCCGATATAGGTAGGATTGGGAGGGAAGAAAAGTAGAAGCAATGTACATGTGGCCAGAAAACAGAGCCAGAATGTGAACCAAGACTGAAAGTACAGATCTAGGGTGGGCTAAAAAAACTCCGTAAGTGACTTCCCAGATTGTGTTTTGTTCCCATCGCACATACAGTTGGAAGCCAAATGCAAGCCACCAAGGTTGCAGTGCAACAGCGAATAATTAAAGCACAAATAGTTGTGGGCAGCTGTGGGAGTGCAAGCCACCTGCTCCAAGTTTACAGCTTTGTTAAACTTGGTAAACATTAAAAATGGATCGGGAACGTTCCCAGTCTGTACAACCTCCCGTACCCTTCCTGGGAGGCCTCTCTTGGGGAACTGAGGGGGCTTTGCCTTTGACCAGACCCTTGTCACCCTGGCTGAGAGCTGCTTTCTGTTGATAGAAGTCAGTGTTGTCAACAGTCTCTAGTAAAAACTGAGGGAGGTAGGGAGTACTGCAAAATCATATATTTAGAGAATTTGAAGGCACCACAATATAATTTTTCTCCCATTGTTCAGAGAAGAAAATTGAGATCCAGACAAGTGATGTGCCCAAAGTGACTAGGTTAAGGGCAGAACTGCTTCTGATGTCTAAACTTCTGATCCTTTGTTCCGTGCTCCTTCCTCGAAGCCCCACGAGGTTTATAGATGGTGACGAACGGAGTTATAGTGTTACAGAATGTTATATGTAGCTGGAAGGGACATGGTTCTCCACCACCAATGTTTTAGGTTGTCACATGACTAATGGGTGCTATTGGCATTTGCTGGGCAGGGGCCAAGGATGCTAAACAGCTTGAAATGGGATCATCCTGCATAATGAAGAATTGTCTTGCCCAGATGCCGAGAGTGACCTTGTTGAGAAATATTTTGTCCACCGTTTTATATTACAGTTGAGAGATCCAAGCCTAGAGACAGGGAGATGACTGACTAGGGCCCCAGGGGGAGTCAGTAGTCCCCTGACTCCATCCCACTGAGCCTCTGAGTTAATTAGCTGCACTGTTGGTGACTTCAGCAAAAGGACGACTCTAGCTCCCTCCCCACCCAGCTTCTGCTGCCCTTGCACCTAAGCCATTTCCAGGTCAGCACTTACTTGGACTTCAGGCCCTCCTGTCCGTAGGGCTGCAGCAGGTACTGGTGCACAAGCTTGTCCCTGAGAGTCCCAGCCAGTTTGATTTTCTTTCTTGATCTATGCAGGTTGATGATGAAAAGTGTGATGGACCCCCGAACGTAGTTGTGGCTGATTCAGAGACGGAGAGAAGGAAAAGATGGGAACAAAGTGGTCAGTTAGATGCTTCTAAATAATTTACAGATGGTAGGAAGCAGGATGCTCCAGGAAAGGGCACTTATTTTATGGTTCTTGGCCACCTTCAAAGACAGGAAGGCTTTGTTTTTGTGGTTTCCTGCAGAGAAGATACTCACTTCTCACCACACTCCTTTTGTTCTTGTCTAAGTGTATTATGATGGTTTGAGAAAACAGAACATCTTTTTCTGAGTATGAAAGTAAAACATGCTGACTGCCAAATTGAATAAATAAATAATATAGAAAAACACAAAAAGAAAAAGAAAATTCCCATAACCCAAGTATGTTGAGATATAATAACATTTTCATAAACATCCTTCCAGTTTTCTTAGTTTATTAATTTGACAAATATTTACTGAGTATGTGACATATTTCCGTTTTTACATAATTGGGATCTCGCTGTTTACACAGTTTTTCATTTCATGAACATCTTAAACATGTTCCCACGTTATTATGTGATATATTCTGCTTATGAAAGAATGCTAAATTCTTCGATCATAGAAATATAACATAATTTATTTAACTAATACCTTACTTTTGGGGACTTAGGTTTTCAATTGCTTGCCATTATAAATTATGTGATGAGGCACTTCATTGTGCATAAACTTTTTGCACATTGTGATTACTTCTGATGGATGGAGTCTTCGTAGTTGAAAATATTAGGTTGGGGAATGAACACTGTAGATTCCTCACCAAATCTGGTCCTCTCAGTGGTGCCCCTCCCTGTGGAACATTTTATGTCCCTGCCCTGTTGAAACCAATGAAATGTGGGTGGACATGTTAAAACCTCTGGCCAGGAGGTTTGAGAGCCAACGCTTGTTTTGCCCCTTTCCTCTCTGCCAGAAGACCAGCAACACTCTTGACTGTGGGTGCGGGGCCCTGTTGACCTGTATCTTGGGATGGAGAGCCGAGCTACGGCTGAGCCACGGTAGACACGCAGTGTGAATGAGGAACCCATTTTCTTATTGAAAGCCATGGACGTGTGGAGGCCTTTGTTATCAAAGCAGAATTTCACCGATCCTGGCTGATAGATACATTTTGATAATATTGTGATTAACTCTCTAGAAAATTTGTGCCAGCTTGCTCTGAATGGCTATGTATAAGAATACCTATTTCCTTATATTCTTAATAACACTGGATATTAACCTTTCTCAACCTGAGAGGTGATAATAGGATTTCAATGTTGTATTAATTTGTATTTAAAAAAATTCATACCGAGGTGCAGCATTTTTTTCATTTGCCAGTTGGCCATTTCATTTCTTCTTTTCTGAACTGACCATGTCCTTTGCCCATTTCCTATTGGTTTATAAAAAACTATCTATTTATTAGAGACAGTAAGCCTTTGCCTGCGTGTATATACAAAATTTCCTCCAGTTTCTTTTGACCAATTCATTTGTTTAAACTGTATTTGATGTATAAAAGTTAATTTTTTTTATTGTTGTTCAAGTATAGTTGCCTCCATTTTCACTCTACCTTGGCCTGCTACCCCAAATGTAAAACTTTTATGTAGTCAAATTTATTGATCTCTTTGATTTCTGCTTTAGCTGTTTTACCTACCTCTAGATTATAAAACTGCTTACCACTTTGGGGTCCTTTTGAAACCACTACAGGATGTTCAGAAGCCTGGGAGAACTATAGGCCTACACGGCCTTTCACCGTGTATCAACAAAACTGTAATGATTTCCTTCTCTCTTGTAGGAAAAAAGATTTTGTTTCTAAGGGGTCCCTTAAGGCCCCATCTGGATGGGTTAATGAGAGGAAACAGAAAAAATGACCTGATCCAGCCTTCAGAGGAGGAGCTCAGAGAAACTCTACGTCAACTCTGCCCAGAGGAAAATATCATTCCTTGCAGAAACAGCCCCCTCAGCCTCTGGGTCACTCTTCTTCGCCTCTAAAGGTGATAATTAAGAGTTGAGTGACCAAGGGCAGGTCAGTGTGATAACTTGGGTTGTTTATTTGTTTTTAATAATATAGTTTCCAGGACTAACCCCTGGATTTTTTGATTCAATCCATTTGTGATTGGGGCCTGGATATCTATAATTTAAAAAAAAAATCTTCCTGGGATATTTGGCATATGAGTTGGGTTTGGGAGCCATTGGCTAGAGCAATCCACTAAGGTCATGAGAAGAATTACCACAGTACATCCCACCAGGCTGTGTCATGATTTTTCTTGCATGTGTAGGGGGCACAGTGGTGTGTTCCAAGCTTTCTGTATGCCTACACGATATTCTGATAAATTATTAAATGACTCTTCCATCTGGTCTCTCCTCCTCTGGTCCTTCTTCTCAATCCCCTGAGACATGTGAGCTAGCTTTTGGAGCCAAATGAGTTAGGCCAGAAGATAATGCCGACTTATTTGAGCAGGCTTGTGTCACCAGAGCTCTGAAGAGAGATGCTGCTAGCCTGCGTCAGCATTTACCATCATTAAAGGACACCAACCATATTCCACTGGTGGGCTTTAAGCTGAACTTAGCTGTGTGCAAAACCGAGGAAGACACCATTAACTACTGCTCCTCTGGGCTCCAGAGTGTGAACGAAAGTAGGCATGCATGGGGACTTTGCCAACTATGGTAATCCCTTCTGTTAACAATCATCAGACAACCTTCTCAAAGGCCAGCAGTGGAGGAGGAAAGAGAGCCTCGTGCATACATTTATGAGTTTCTCTTCTGCAGAATCGGGGCATAATGAGGCCTCAGAGACTGGAGAGCAGAGGGTGGGAGGTGGGAAGTGGTAGGTGGGAGGGAGACCTGAAATCACAGCATGGCTCCAGGGAAAGCTGTCTTTTCAGGCTGCTTGGCAATGGCCTGATTTCCATTTACACAGTTCCCCTGAGGGAGACAAACCAGTACTGAAAACCAGCCCCAAGGCGCAGAGGCTCTCACTGAGCTCCTGGAGCTTCCTCAGGTAGGAACTCGCTTGACAACGGCTTCTGCCAGACCTTCCCTGCTTGGCTGATGGGCAAGGGCATTATGCAGAGGTCTTCTGGCTTTGAAGACACATTTTTGGCTGGGGAGTACAGCACTAACCTGAAAGTACTGTGTTGAAAATCCAGATCCCTGAAGAATGTGTATTCTCTGCCCACGGAAAACTAATCTTGGAACAGTATCTACTCCCTAAGAAAATGGGGTCTGATTGAAGGTGTGGCCTGCAGGCAATTAGTCCAGGTGGTTTTTGGTTTTCTTCATGAATGTCCCTTTTTGTCTGGTAGAACATCTGTCTTGCTCCATGTCTCACTCACGGTGACATTTTTACCACCAGCAGAGAGTCCATGGATCTGGACTTCATCTTTCTGCTGCCTGACATCTCCTCTGTGCTGCCGTGGGAGGAGGAGGAAGTGAGTCGGAGAAGGGAGGCTGGAATCGGAGTATCTCGGACGTCAGAGGTGGGGAATGTCATATGGGGAGGTGCATCTTGACTTCCAGATAAAAAACAGTCATGTTCTAGAAATGTCTTTACTGAAGCTAGGAGACTAGGAAAGGGAAGGGAGGGAGGATGATGCTTTGGAATCACGGTCATTCTCAGGAAAAGTCAATATGCTTGAAAACTGGGTTGGTCCATTGTCTCCAAATCTAATTCAAAGTTTTTGGGTTCGGCAAAAGTCAGGCCATGTTTTGCCAAACATTTTTTTCCCCTAATTTCAAAGCCCCTGTGTATTTTAAGGGAAATTTAATCCACATGTTTCTGATTCATTTACACTTAACTCATCAAAATATTGTTTTGTAAGAGCCATTTGATGTCCAAGAAGCCTCAGGAACCTTTTTTATGAGTCTTTAAAAAAAAAACCTTCTTCTGAAAAACAGGAAGTCATGTTTTGCCAATAATAAATGAACTTGAACCCCAAAAGGCTTAGTTTTGCTTCAATATCCACCAGGTTCCAATTGGTTCTAAACTTGGCTAAGGACCTCAGCGCCTCCCCAGAAACATACATTGTCTCAGCAGAATGGTTTAGAAAATGGTTTTTCCCGGTCAAAAGGTATTTTTTCTCTGAACAAGAAGACCTAAGGTGAGAATTCCCATGCTGCCTGTGTCCTAATGTGTATCTCCAGAACGGAAAGAGGAAGAGCACCTGCTGGTATTGGTATGAGCATCTGACTTTGTTTCTAAGTTTATCATAAAGACAATGCTCTCCAAGGTCAGAAGTGACCCACAATGCAAGAGACTGCCATGAGTGACAGTGAGGTATTCAAGTAGAGGTTGTATAACCGTCAGGAAGAGTGTAAAAGGAATTGCTGTGTTGTATAGGACACAGGGCCAAAGGATCCCTAAGGGTTCTTTCCAACTGTAAAACTGTTTGCATCATTAACACATTGTATATGCACTATTTGCATACAAGGGTGATGCCATAGAACTGTGGAGTTTGATACAAGTACAAATTACTGGCAAGATGGTTGGCACGTAGCAAGTATTCAATACACATTGGAGTGCAGGAGTTGTGTTAATAGACACTTTCTTTGGGTTATTCTAAGGTAAGTTTATACTTTCTCACCCAATCCTTGACCAAGGATATATAAGATATTTTCAGAGTACTGGTCAAGACTGAACAGTGTGAAGCCAACATGCCCACTCTGGGACGTTTCTGTAACCTGGGCCTTGTTGGCCACAAATAAATTAAGTGGATCAATAGTGTTTTCTATGACTGTTGCGGAGGATGAGGGGGTACAGACAGGGCATGTGGCTTCCTAAAGAGATGGAGCACAGGGAGTTCTTTCCTTGCACCTACCTATCTGGGGTGCCTGACACCCACTGACATGGAGGAGACCTGTAATCTCAGCCCATGAAGTGCATCCACTGAGGTTTTCTTTTCTACAGGAACAAAAAGACCTTCACCACCCCAGTTGTTATCATGAGGGTCATGTGTGGAATGGATTAGTAAAGCCCTTCCTTCCTTCCTTCAATGGGAAGAAGGAGGAATGGGCCTGACCAGGGAACAGTGGCACCAGTTCCCCAGAGAAGTTCTGGAGTGACTGACTCCCCACAGAGAGCACAGGAGAGTTGGTGATGTGGAGAGAATTTTGACTCTAGATGATTTTGGTAACTTGTTGGAGGCCTCATGCTAGTGAATGTAGAATTCTCAGACACTCTACCACGCCTTCTCCCTCTGGCTGATGTTGTGGTATCAAAATGGAAGGAGCTAGAACTCTAAGTCAGAAGTAATGTCTTAGCGTCCTGTTTCTTCATTCATTCATTTATTCATCAAATATTTATTGAGAACTTCTTCAGGCTGGTCACTATATTAGACAACAAGAACAAAAACAAATGAGACACTGGCCCTGACACTGGCACGGTACACCCAGGATATTAGCGACTACTTCTGTGAGAACACAAAAGCACATCAGGATGAATGCTGGGAAGAGGCTAGGTGAGGGGTCCGCTCTGAAGACACTCACGTCCTGCTAAGCCAAGCTACTGACATTTTTCCCTGAGTCCTCAGACAGAGAGTATAAAGGCCACAAACTGATGTGTTCCCAAAAGAGACAGGAGGTGCCAAGAATAATTTTCCCCTCTTGAAGCTGGGGGTCTACCTTTTGGGTGGTTACTTCAGGGTGGAGACAAGGAGTACAATGTTCCCTTGTGTGGTGATCAGATAACTCCAGGCCAAGGCCATAGAGCAGTCACTCTCTGTCAGGTATTGGACTGAGCTTCCTGTTGAGCAAAAGGGACGTTGAAAACCCCTGGCCCCTGCCCAAACCAGCCTCCACTCATCCACAATAGGTACTTGTATCTAAAGACAAGACAACTGGCCCCTGGCCGCCTATGCTCAGAGTGATTCTTTGAAAACTCTTATCATGAGAAATTAATTGGCTTGGCTCCTCTCTCATCAAGGAAGGGGAAGGAGTGTCTGCTGTAACCTGACCACTGGGGGCCCTTTGTGCTATCTGCTGCCCGTGATCAGCCCCGGATGGGCCTGCTGGAATGAAGGCCTGGCTGGAGACACTGCCCCCCCACCCCCATTCCCTCATTTCTCTGCAATAAGAGAAAGAATTCTCTTTTCCAGTGCTGCCTACTCTGCTCCTTGAACAGGAAATGATGTAAGAAAGCCATTTATGGTCTGAGGGGTTTTGCTTTAGGATCAGTTTTAACTTTTTACCTTATGATTCTCATGTTTCAAAATATTTTCTCTGCCAAGCTTTATTTACTGATAACTATTTTTCATGCTTGTTTTAAAGACAACTCTAATGACAGGTAGTGCTTCTGATCACAAAGAGGGGATAACTGCACACCACCTGGCTGAGCTGTTGTAGGTCCAGCCCCCTAAAACGGATTTTGTTCAACTTCTTAACCCTTAAAGTAGCTGAAAAGATTTCTGAAATACCGAAAATGGCTCCAAAGCTGACATGACTCCCTTGGGCATGCTTTCCTCCATCCTGGGTGGGGGGGCCCGGTTCGGGACGCACTGGGCTGGGGCTGTGTTCAGATCTAGCTCTCCAGCATGTGTCAGAAACGTCAACTGACTTCCTCAAGCTCTGCTGGTGGATCACAGGAACAGATTTTATAGCTCGCCTTAGTTTAGCCAGAGGCACACAAAAAAGCCTTGGGCATTACATCAATTGGCACAGAGAAAAAGCTCAATAAAAATTTTTTGGATTAAGAAGTAAATGAACAAATGGCATGTGTTTTTATGAACATTTTATGAATAAATCCTCTAAGTGTGAAAAAGGGTTTTACTTGGAGAAAAATTATTTATCAGAGATAATTTGAAATCCACAAAGAGCAAGTAGAATGAGTAATTCCTGAGGCAGTTTTCAGTTAGTCATCCCAAACAGCATGGAATCCAGGAGGGTCCCAAAGCCTGAAGCCCCTCAGGTGGCTTTCTGTGACATCTCTCTGAAGACTTACTTGTGGTGGTTTGTGCAGTGAGCATAAATCCTTAGTTTGTCTCGGATGACTCGGCCTGGCCGTGGCTTCCGCTGGAGTCCAGCCACGTGCACGGCCAAGACTTTGGGGCCAATCAAGCGCTTGTACAGGAGAGAGAGCCAGTAGTCCTGGGGAGAAGAGAGATGGAGAGTCAGGGGAAGACACATGTTCGGGGTTTCTGAGTACATGTGATAAACACACAGTCCGGGAAGTCCTTCTTAGCAGGAGTAAGTCTTGACCAATGTGACCGAATCTGTAAGCATGGTTGCCCCAAGGGAGAGCTCACCCTGGTTGATAGTAAAGACAGCACTATCTAAAGTGGCCTTTCAACTGGCCTAAATGGGGGAACGTAAGTAGAGGTGACTCAGAGCTGCATACAGGCAAATGAATCAAAGTTTCATTTGAAACAACAGTTTCACATGAAATAGCAACTGGTTGGGGCCTTACATTTTTCATTTTATTTTCCTATGACTATAGTTGTATATTGGTTTATGGCTCCTGTTTCATTGTGGGATGGAAGATTTCCAACTTTAGAATTGCTCCCAATATGAGAATCTAAAATGTCATTTTCCAAATATTGTCACTGAAGACGACTAGTGAGGTGTGAGAGACGAAGCTTCTCCAGGTCGGAGACCAGAGTCTTTGATTCCAGGGTCAGAAACAAAAATGGAAGAATGTTCATAAACCATGGTGCTAATTCTGGGTCATTCTCAAAAATTCTATAAAAAGACTAATTGTAGACTAAAAAGAACATGATATGTTTAGCTGTTCCAAGGTCCATCTGGAACCAATAAATAAATACTAAATTTGTAACCCGCACATGTATTTGAACTTACAAAACCCTATTCATCAACACCTTAATCTGTATGATATTTGCTATTAGCATATTTTGTTTTGGTATTGGCTACAAACATAAACTTGCATTTGCATTGTGTGAGCGCTTATCGCCTGTTGTGGGGTAAGGACTTCAGCGTCTGTGACTCAGGGCTTCCTCCTTTGACCAGCGGCTTCCACCCACCACTTCAGTTGTCATTCAGGGAGCCTGCTATTCGGTGCCTGCCGTTCACAGTCCTCCAGACACCAACCACGTCTTCTCGCCACCACCTTTCCAGGCAGAAGCCTCTTAACGGTCTTTTTATCTTTTCTTGTGTAGCCATCTATAACATCTGCTGCTTAAAAAGGTCTGCAAGTTTTCAAAGACTTTCAGAACAAAGTCTCACGGCCCCTTTGCCAGCAGAATAAATCCAAGTTGGTCCTGAGTAGCGGGCTCTGAACCTTGCCAGACCATCTACCTGAATGAACTTTAAGTGGCCTTAGAATGACTATTAAATACAGTCTCCTTTCATTTAAGATGGCAAATATTTCATCATTGTCAGTCATACAGATACAAAATCTCATTGGTCCAGTTTGCTCTCCTCTGATTACCAATTCTGCGTTGCTGATTATCATTCTGTGATGTGTTTATCACAGTCACCCGTGTTTCCAATGAGAGGTCCACCTTTTACTCACCAGTTTGTAACAGACCGTTTAATGTTGGTAGTAAGAATCCTTTAGATTGTATGTGGGCAAATGTTCTGTCCCAGTGTGTAGCTTGCCTTTTATTATTTTTTATGATTTTTTTGATATGAAGAATTTTAAAAACTTTTACAGGAAAATATGCCAATCTTTTTCTCTCAACTTCTTTCAGTCTTAGAAAGTCCTTCCTCACACAAGGTTCAGATAAATCTTCACTTATGTTTTTCTAGTTCATATTATATTATCATTTTAAAATTTAACCTTTTAGTTCACTGAAAAATATTTTGGTGTATGATAGTAGCCTTATTATTTTCTGAATAATTTACTGGTTGTTGTACTATCATATAGTGAATAATCTATCCCTAAGTCCATCTTCATTACATATTAAGTTCTACATACATGTAACTATATAGAAATATAAATTGTATTGTATTATATAGAATTATTCTACATATTAATAATTATATATACTGTATCATACATGATATATTTAATATATTGAATATATATTTATTATATTATAATAAATACATAATACAAATTAAATATATGTAAATGTAGGAATATGTCATATATGTGACATTTTATGAACTATATATCATGACATACTGGTAACAAATGTATATATAATTCTGTACCTGGATTTTCTATTCTCTTCCACTGAACTCTCCATTTCACTGTCAGTTTCACATCATTTTAATGATTAAAAATTTCCATGTTAACACCCACAGATTCAAGTCCATTCATTATAATTTTTCTTGCTTTATTCAAACTTTCCTTAATTAGTCATATCCATTTACTTTCCCAAATAAACCCCCAAATTACTTTTTATACTGTTTGTTGATCCAGAGAAGTTTGAGACTAGCATGGATTTTATTCTAGGTTTGGTTAGCCTGTTTATTTTGTATCTTTGTGTTCTTCCATGATGCTTATGGGAGTCATGTTTTATCCTTGATATTTGGACTTTTACCAGGAATGTGTCAACCAGGGTTTCTGCATTCATTTGCTGGTATTTGGGAATGCTTTTGATAAGACAGACTAAGGCCTCTCTCCAACCAGTGAGAGTGCTCTTTAAACACAGCATCAACTGTATTTCTTTCTGTGTGCTCCAGTCTCTGTTCCAGGAGCCTGCCAATCTCCATCCTCAATTCTGCACAAGTGTCATCTCTTTTCTCATTTTTTAAATCTTTCTGCTTTCTCTCTGCAAGAAGAGGTCTCAAGGTTGTACTGCACACTGCGTATCTATTTTGTCTAGGATCTTTTCTGTTATTTATTACAGTTATAGTTTCCTTACAATCTCTTCTTGTCTCGTTTAGCTTACCTGATTGGTACTCATTTCATATTTTTCCCATTTTATGTGTACTATGTGTATTTTCCATATACAGGAGAATATATGTATCTTACACGGCAGTTCTGAAGCACAGAGAACCCATCATCCACCTTAAAAGCTAAAATACTACCCACACTGTTGCATCTAGTTATATGATTCTTCCTTTTCCCATTTTTGTGCTTTTCACTCCTGTTTCATATTTTAACTTTATCCTAAGCAATATATTATGCAATCTGTTAGCTTTTTAAGCTAACATGCTTAAAAAGTGGTATCATGCTGTATGTAATTTTCTCTGACTTACTTTTTTTCACATTATGCTTCTAGGATTCATCCAGGTTGTTACTCCTACTTAAAGTTCATTCATTTTCATTGTTGTATACTCCATTGTGTGAACATACTACAATTTATTTACCCATTCTTCTGCTGATGGATATTTGGGTTGTGTCCAGATTTTTCCTATTATGAACAATGTGGCTTTCAACATTCTTGTTCCTGTTTCCTAAGACACAGATGAGGAAATCTGGAGAAGTACAATTGTAATTGTGATTGGAAATTAGCAGCAGCCTCATTACTCATGTGCTTCGTAGAAACACAAATTTACAGGCTTTATCCCAGACCTATTGAGTCAGAATCTCCAGAGGTGGGGCCTTAAGATTGCATGGCTGCCCAGGTAATTCTGCTGCTCATTAAAGTTAAAGAAGCACAGTAGCAGCATTCTAGAGTAATACCTAAGGGTGGAATTGCTGTGTCCTACACAGGTGTACAAATATTCAGCTTTATAAGATAATGCCAAGTTGTTTGTCCAAAGTGATTTTAATTATTCCAACTTATACTTCCTTCAAGCAGTGTCTGTTTGATTTCCCTTTGATTCACATCCTTGCCAACACTTGTGATTTTCAGACTTTTTCATTTTTGCCAACCTAGTGGGCACATAATGTTTAGCTTTTTTTGTATTTTAGTAAGTTCTTCTTCATGCCTAGTTCATAAAGATATTTTATTTTTTCTTTTAAAACTTTTAATGGTTTCTCATAGTTATGGCTTTAATAGATCTAGAATTGATCTGGGGTAAGGTGGGAGGTAAGTATCTAGTTTCATATTTTTCCTTATGAATAGTCAATTATGCCAGCACCATTTATTCAATGGTCCCTCCTTTCTTTAGTGATCTGCAATACCCTCTGTGTCATACACCGAAGTTCCATATATTTATGGGTTTGTTTCTGGGCTCTTTGTTCCATTCCATTTTTCTGTTCTGCACCAATGCTGCACTGTTTTAATTACCATGGTTTTATACATAACTTGAAGTCTGGTAGAGCAAGTCCTACTGCCTCGTTCTTGAATAATGGCTTTGCTAACCTTGGGCCTTTACTCAGTCATAGACATTTCAGAATTAGATCATCAAGTATCTAAACAAAATTTCCTTTGACTTTGGAACTTTATTGAATGCATAGGTTAAATGAAGATAATTTATATTTTTATGATATTGAGTCTTCTTATCAATAAATATAAAAAGAACAGGAAAAAACTTCTTTCTACCCAGGGATCTTTCTTCTCTCCCTCCTCCCTTCCCTTTCTCCCTCCTTTCTTTCTTTCCTTCTTTCCTTTGAAAGTGAAAGTTCATAATCATCTATATTTTTCCATTAAGAAGGTATCCTAGATTTTTTATAATAAAAGCAAATCTGGAGAGAAGAAGAAAATATGGAAATCTTTTCAACTCAGAAACTGAAATCAGAACACATTTTATTTTTAGAAGTTTTCTATTCACCATTTAGCAGTAAGCAAAGCAATAAAAAGAATTCAGTGTTAAGCCCCAAATTTGCTCTACTGGCAGATTCACTGATTTTCCATTTGTAGATAAAGCACTTTCAAATGCCTCTACATTCATTTTCTCCCTACTTATCCTTTTGGTATTGTATGAAAACTATTTGTGATGGATGTCTTTGCTTTCACTTCCAAAAGTGTATATTAATGGGCAAAAGCCTTCATTTCCCTGCTTCCACCCCAATGCACCTCCCAAAATCCAAGGATAGTATGCCCAGGTAAAGCATGTTCTAGGCAATAGCTGTGTGTTGCTTGTATGGTATGACTTTGGAATTTTTTTTTGCTTTTTGTTTTTTAAAAAATATCTGTTCACATTTAGGTCATATATGTTGTTTAAGCACATATATATTTGTAATAAAGTTGTGAGTATAGGTGTATAAGCAATAGGTTGATGAACACAACGTTTGGGATAACAGTTACCTTAAGTAGAGCAAGAGGAAATCAGGAAAATGGGATATGAGAGAATTTATATTTTGATGAGAATTATCAGCAGTGTTTTAGTTTTGGGGTTGGGTGGTGGATTCACAGGTGCTGATTGTATTAGTTTGCTTTAAAAGTAACATGCAGGTATGGATACTCTTTTGAATTTGTCAAATAATATATTAAAAATATAGTAAAGAATAAATTACAGCTGCACTTGTTAATTAGAGCTTCCTGTCTGAAGATGACATCTTGGCCCACCCACAGGCTGACATCTCTGAACTGTTTCACCCAAAGGGAGATGGGTCATGGTGACTTGCTCTTAGTTTATCATCTCTTCCCTCCGGGGAATGGGTTGCAGAGTCAGCTGATGGTAGGTTAAAAACCAAGGTGAATGTGAAATTTTCACCCATACTTAGCTCCATGCATCATTTTCAGTCTCCTCTTTCACCTGTCCTTTTCTGAATTCTCCATGTATTTTCTTCCCCCTTCTCCTCCGCCTTCTTATAATCTCCACCTGCTCTCTCACTCTCCTTCTCTCTCCCCTTTGTAAACTAACTTTTAGCTGACTCAAATTGTATTTCCTTCCGTCCTCCCTCTCTGCCTTTGTCCCTCCCTCTTTTTCTCCTTTCTCACTTTCTTTCTTTTATTTTACTACAAATATGTGCCATTTATATAATCATAAGCAAAGTAAATAAATAATACAATCTCTAAATATCTCTTAGGGAATGACATGAAAAAACAGAAAAAATTATCTTTATGAAAAAACAGGAAAGAAAAAAGAATGCACACACATCTCTAATAACAACAACAAAAGAACATTATAAGAAAGATGGAATATAATGAGAAGTTTTCAGACAATAAAAGCCATCAAGAAGGAAGGCAAATATATTGGCTTTTTATGTCAACAATAAAAAAATCCACAGCAAGGAATGCATTGCAATTTTCAAGGGACAAAGAGAGACACAAACAGACATTCTTTAAATGTATCAGACATGAGAGGAGACTGAAGAAAATAGTGTCCATTTATTAGTTGGAGAGGGAAAACTAATAACAGATGACACTGAAAAGACAGAGGTTTTAAATCTTTTCTTTTTCTCAAGTATTTGTCAAAAAGTCAATTGTCTGAAAGCTCGACAATGAAGTATATGGAGTAAGTAGAACCAAAATAAATGGGAAAGGAGAAAGAAACTGACAGAAGGTTGAAGAATTTACTGGATTAATCCCTGAACCATGTGTTCCTCCAGGTTGAAGATTATTTACCCATTCCCACAGTCCAAGCCGAGCAGAGCACCTGGCCTACAGGAGGTGCTAGAATTTGATGATGGAGTGTGGATCATGTTTAAGGCTCTGTGCTAGGCATTAGGGAAACAGTAGTGAATAAGGCACATACAGTTCTTGCTATCATGAAGTTTATAATCTAGAAAGAAAGAAAGCCCTTAAGCCAATGAGTTAGGCAGTGAATTAATTTTAATAGTACTAATGGTAACGGAGGAATCTATGAGACTGTATAATAGAAGATGTGACCCGGCAGGGTACAGGGGTAGGAGGCAGTCAGGGAAGGAGTCAGTCATGGAGTGACATTTAAGATTTGAGGAAGAGAGGGTAGGGGATAGGAAGTGCCTTGGGCAAAAGAAAGAGCTCTGGCACGGGAAGGAGTTTGGAAAGTTTGAGAATCTGAAAGGAGACCAATTCAGTTTGGAGCTCAGCAAGTGAATACCAGATGAGGACGGTAGGTCCAGGTTGATAATAGACTTCAGGATTTTAGAATCTGTCTTAAAATAAATGGGAAGCCACTGCAGAATTTCAGAGATAAAGTGACATCATTCAATTTACATTTAGCAAGTTGACTTTCACAGCTGTGCAGAAAATGGATTGAAGAAAACCATTTAGGAGGCTAGTTAGAAGAAAGATGATGATCGTTTAAGGTGAGGAAATTAAATTAGAGAGAAGATGAGGGATATGAGAAATATTTAGGAGATAAAATTGATTGGACATGGTGATTAATTGGATATAGAGAATGAGCATTAAGCAGGATTCGTAGCTTTTTAAATGCTCAAATCCTTACTTTCAGAGGATGGGAGGGCTCCCGGCAGCCCAGCAACAAGAGCTGTATTTCCATTCTCTGCTCAACACCACCTCCTCCCACTGCAACCCCAGCCCACGAAAGCTCAGTGGGATCAAGCTCAGCCAGGGAGAAGTAAAGAACATACCTAAAAGAAAACAGAATCAAATAGCAGAACAGTAATAACTAACAAATGTGCGCCAGTTAAGTCTTTCCTAATGTGCCCCTGAACTTTAGTTCTGAAGTTTGTTTTGTCATTTTTAGTACATATGAATCCAGTGCATATTTTTGAAATGTTTTGTCTTTATCCACCTGACTCATTATTTTTGACATTTGCTATTTCCATTAGTGTAGAGCTGGGCAAGGGGGCCCTTGCTCTAGAGAGCTAGGCTCTGGTCCACCTTCAACTGCACCCCTCCCCATGTCCAGAGCTATGGGCCCATGCCTGTTTGCAGGTCATGTTGTGAGTCCCCATGATCCCGGAATTCTATGCTCAGATAGTCCCTTGCTTGTTGTCAGAACCTGCGTGGACCTCAGCCTGGAGTCTGACTTCCTGAGAATTTGCACCACTACGCCAGAAAGGTGGCAAGGGTAAGCTATTTCTGGAGGTGTGAGCTGGGCTTGTGCTTGCTGACTAGGTTTTCCATGTGACCATAAGACCCTTGATGATACACTACAGAACTAGGGCTGAGAAGGGGGTGCTGGGCTGGGGCTTGAGGCTCTGATCAACCCAGTGAGAGCTGTGAAGACATTCTTTCATTCTGCAAGCATTTCACGAGCACATATTGGTGGTATGCAAGGTATTCTGTTCAGCCTGCATGATACAAAGATGACCAAGGCATCTTCCTGTCCTCAAGGAACTTAGGGGCCAAGATACATGTAAACAACTCTGTAAAGTGAGGCTCACTAAAGTAAACACCACATGAGCAGGAACCACTTGCACTCTGGGAATTCAGAAGAGGAAACAATTAATTATGACTGGGAACTTGGGGAATGCTTCACAGAAACAAAAGTGGAGAAATAATTTGCTTACAGTTGAAAGATATATACTCAAACCCTGGAAAGTTATTTATTATATCCAACCCTCAGTTTCTTCACAGGGGTTTAATGAGATAATACACCTGGAAACATCTATCATAATGCCTGATGGAGAAACATACGTAATAAATGTTGCTTATTCTTCTCTTTATTCCTTGAATGATCTTTTTGGCCTCAAGAAAACAGTTATGTTACAGTATGTACACAGTTATGGTTCAAGTTGCCCCCAAACATAAACTTAACTGGTCTGTGTGGGTGTGCGTGTGCTTTGGAAAGTTTAACGGTGGCTGGAAGGAAGCTCCTCGAGATCAGGGCTTACCTTTGCATCCCTAGCGCCTGTGAACGAGAACGTCGGTGTTCAGGAAAGTGTTCTTTGGTTGGATGAATTGTGAAACAAGGATTCACCTCCTGATGTGGATGGAAGGGCCTCCAGGGCTGACTGAGAGTGAAATGGTAACTTGGGAAGGTCATGGTTTTCCTGAGCACTGGTAGGCCTTGGTGTCGGGGCCTAAACTTGTTTATTTTCAATATTTTCTACTCCTGGAAGTATATAAGTACTGAAGTGTGTCAGCAAAAAGATAAATATTTTTCCTTCGTAGAGCCTCTTGTCTGACTTCCAAAGTTACAAAAACCCGGTTGACTCATTCCTTAGATGCTGTACAAACACTACACCAGTAGCCACTCTTCATCTAGATATCTGGCCTTCGAGAGCCAGGAAGAAATGAAGAGGAACATCGCCCTGGAGTTCCGCACCTCAGGTGCTGGTATGCCCAGGCTCACCTGGGAGGGAGAGGACCCCGCTGCTGCGACCTCCTCCACAGAGAGGACACTGCAGGGCACACCCAGAAAGTTTCCAGAGGACTACAGCAACTTCAGACAACTAAAAGCTACAACTTTCCCTGCTGCCCTTTCTAGAAGGAATGAAATCCCTCCATCCCATGGTTTGACCACTGTTCTTAAAACTTCAAATGGCTTCCTACTGCCCGCAAGTGAGAGAATGAGACCAGTGGTTTGAATACAAATTGGGCCCTCAGTGCCTTGCCTTTCATGCTCAAGGACACTGATTTTTCCCCCTCCTACATGGGCAGGGCCTTCTTGTCTCTGTAATTACCTTCCACACCCATCCCACACACCCCTCCCCAACACACATACACACACACACACACACACACACACACACAGTTAACTCTTAGAGGCTAGCTTTAGGGTCCTGTTCCCACGGAAGGCTTCCTGAACCACCCCTGCCCCCTGCCTGAGCTAAACCACATTTCTGTGTTATATGTTCTCAGAGAACCACTTCTCTCTCCTAGGACACTTGATTCAGTTTGTATTTCCACATTTATATGTAGAATTTCTGATTCATATGTCTCTTCCCTTCTAGACTGTGAATTTCATGGTGACAGGACTGTGTTTTCTCACTGCTGTATTCCCAGAGCCCAACACAGTGCCTGTTTTCCCCTTGGTTGGCACCCCACCCCTTGTTTTTCTTTCCTAGCTCTAAATGGACTTCAGGTGATCTACTTTAAGCAAAATTACAGATTTTTTCTGTACTCAACCCCATTGATCCCAGACCTAAGTAAGGGCAAGG
Organism: Anoura caudifer; assembly: GCA_004027475.1. NCBI lineage: Eukaryota > Metazoa > Chordata > Mammalia > Chiroptera > Phyllostomidae > Anoura > Anoura caudifer. The sequence goes on along the minus strand of PVKU01001842.1, from coordinate 6,995 downwards.
GGCATTGGCTCAGCTAGGGCTCTGTGGAGCAGCCACTGAGGAACTTCTAGCCCAATACAATGACGCGATGCCCAGAGAACTGAGTGGCATCACAGCCCAGGAAGCCTCCAACCTAAAAAGGCAGGCCAAAGGGTTGTCACCCCAGAGGTGCCAGAAACACTGGTGTGCGCGGTCAGAATTCCAGGCACATTGCCAGCAAAAGCAACCACAAGCTTGCGCAAAGAATTTATAAAGGCTTGCCTTCATCTGCTCACTGGGACAGTGATATTGTCTGGCTTCAAAATGCTGGGGGCAGAACTGATAAGTTTGTTGTAAAAAAATGCCATACTATGTGATTTTAATGAGAGTTATTTTTGGAAAAAATGCATTTGAACTATTCTTGGTTTAATAATTTGGATAGTTAGATCATGATGGTCTCACATGCCAATGAAACATTTTCTAGCGTTTAGTATCAAGAATGAATTGCCAGATGGTGCAGTCACCGTGGGAAAGTTCGGTAGTTCCTTACAAAGTTAAGCAGAATCACCACATGATCCAGCAATTCCACTCCTGGTGTATACCCTGAAGAATTGAACAGAGGGGTGCAAACAGCATTATAGCATTATTCACAATAGCCAAAAGGTGGAAACAATCCAGGTGTCCATCCACAGATGAATGGGTAAACAAAATGTGGTCTGTACGTACAATGGAATAGTATACAGCCATAAAAAGAATAAAGTTCGATACATGCTACAACATGGATGAACCTTAAAATCATTATGATCAGGGAAATCAGCAAGACATAAAAGGACAAACATTGTATGATTTCACTTACATGACATAGAGACAGGAAGTAGAATAGAGGTTACCAGAGGCTGGAGGGTAGTTACTGCTTAATGGGCGCAGTGTTCCCATCGGAGCGATAGTAAGTTTGGAAACAGAGAGTGATGACGACTGCCCGACACTGCGTATGTGCATCATGACACTGAACCGTACACTTAAAAATGGTTGAGTTGGCAAACTTTATGTTACATATATTTTACCACTAAAAAGAAGAAGAAAGAATGAATCACCAGAAACAAACTTTCTTGAGAATAATTTGGCAATATGCATCAAAAGCCTTAAATTGCTGCATACTCTTTGGAAATGACCGTGGATGGATATGTGCAAAGGTGTGTCAGTGAGGTGCCCAATGCTGGTTTTGTGCCCTCGTATCGGTTCGTCCTCCTCTGATTACAGCACCTGGGTTTTCTGTGGGGAATGATTCAGCCATGACTGTTTACCATTTTTCAAGATTCCCTGAGATCCCTTGAGATGAGTCAATGATCACGTTAGGTTGATTGAACTTTCTCTTGGGGAAGCTGGAAACTGAGCAGTGTGCCCAAGCCCACTCGGAGTGGTTGAAGTGGATTTATTCTGTGGCATAGCACCTTAAAAAGACTAAAGTCATTGGTGCTGCACCTGGAGCCCATGTTGCCTGAATCCCATCCTGCCCAAGCTGGTGCTTTGGCTTTTGAGGACCCCACTTCTCTGCCTAAGTCCTTGGCAATCACAGCATTGTTTTTAATGGGTAAAACCCCAAAACAACTAATGCTCATTGAATAAATTAATGGATAAACAAATTATGGTAGACCAACTATGAAAATTTTGCAATCACTAGAACTCATATTTGAGAGGAATATTTAATGATGTCAAAGATGTTCATTATAGCGTATAGAAAAAGGGCAGCCTCTAAAATTGGGTGATCTCATTTTTAAAGGGAGACAAGTGTCTCTCTGTGCTGGGAAACGTGAAGGATATAACCCTAAATGATAGCAGGAGTTATCTCCAAGCAGTATGGCTCTCCTTCCAGGTCCTTAAAAGGCCCCTTCTCCCATACCTCTGGGCCCTTAGAGGTGCGGCTCCCTTTGTCTGGAGCATGTCTTCCATCCACACTCTGCCTTGTTAACACTTGTTCTTTGGGTTTCTGCCCAAGTGGAACTTCCTCTTAGAAGTCTCCTGAAGACCCTAGTCCAGGTTAGGGTTTCTCTTGTATGAGATCTCGTGGACCTACGGTTCCTCTCTCAGAGTGGCTTTCATGCTATATGTTAATTGCCTATTTACTTGTATGTATTCACCACAGGACCCTTCAGTGAGATCAGGGCCCATGTTTGCTCATAACAATGTCGAGGAACAAACTCTTCTTGAGTGTTTACTATGTGCTTCACATGTATCACCTCACTGAATTCATGAAACAATCCTGTGAGGAAGCACTATTATTTTCCCTTTTTACAGGTGAGAATACTGAAGCTAAGAGGTGTACCTGAGTGACAGAGCTGAAGCTCTAGCACCTAGCACAGCACCTAGGTGTATAGTAGGTGCTTAATAAATATTTGTTGAGTTAGTGAATGAATGTACTAAAATTGTGTAGATAAATCTCACTATTGCAGTTCTCTGAGTCTGTAATTTAGAAATGTTGCTAGAATTAAAAGTGCCAGCCTGATCATATGGGTACTGTTTCAGTGTGCAGCCAAAAGGGGGACACATCTCACTGATGAGTGAATTCACAGTGAAGTTCCCATAAAAATTCAGACCCACCGCTGCCTGGAGATAAAAATCTGCCCCATTCCCTCTGTTCCACTGAATGCTTCTGTGAGAATTAGTGAAATAGAGACCACACTTCACTGGCTGAATTGGACACAGGGAAAGGCAAGAGGTGAACATACTCCTCTTCACCTGAACTGCCCTCCAGGATGCCCTGTACCCCTCTTTGCTGCACTTTGAAGGCCTGAGCAGATCCAAAGTTCCAAGTGTGAAGGTCATTGTCCAAACCTTTACAGTGTGAGAAAGGTCCTAGAATATGAAGAACAAGCCTGGGACAAATGCAATAATCAATTGAGCACTGCAGTGAAAAGCAAAGGAACAGGCTGCCAAAATCTCAATTTGTGGTGGAGAAAAATTCACTGGTTTTTCCCTGATTCTCTGAGAGATTCTATTTTATATATCTATGTGTATGTGTATGTGTATATGTGTATATATATGTATATGTATATAGGTATACCCATTTGCCTCTATCCTCAGTTCCTGTTTATATTTGGGTTGACCCCAGTTCCTGACACAGAGCTTCTAAGTCCCCAGGAATTTCCTGGGTGATAGGAGCAGCTTTTGATCCTGAGGCCACTTTTGTTGGGTTCCTGGATCAGGACTGGTCCTCGCAAAGACAAAGCATGATCAGAAGCTTGGAACTTTCAGTACCTCCCTCCCCATTCTCTAAAGAGGGGAAAGGCCCTGGAAGTTAACAATTGATTGTGGCTGCATGATACAGCCTCCATGAAACTCACGCAAGTACAGGATTCAGAGAGCATCTGGTGTGGTGAACACAATCATGTGCCAGGAGCATGGTGCACCCCAACTCCACAGGGACAGAAGCTCCTGTGCTCAGAACTCCTCTGGACCTCACCCTCCTTATCTCTTCACCTGGCTGTTCAATCCGTATCCTTTTTCATATCCTTCTTACATAATAAACTAATAAACACAAGCAAGTGCTTCCCTGGGTTCTGTGAGCTGCTCCAGTGAATTATCAGACCTAAGGAGGGAGTCGCGGGAGCCCTGTTTCACAGCAGGCTGTTGGTGGGAAGTTCCAAAGACAGGTGAAGGCAGTGTTGTGGGACCGAGCCCTTAAGGGGATCTGATACTAACTCCAGGCAGTTAGTTTCAGAATCCAACTGAATTGTAGGATAACCAGCTGGTGTTGGAAAAAATCGACCCACCGGGTGTTAGAAGTGCTGTGAGCGTGGCAGCAATGTGAGAGTAAAGGAGGAAACAGTGAGGTTTTTCTTAGGCAGATTCCTGCTTTCAGGCACATTTACTTTTTTATCCAGGATGCAGGAAAATATACTAGAAACAATCCCTTCTCTAGAATCCCAGGAACCTAGAAGTATATCGTTTCCCTGATTCTTAAACCTTGAGCAGGGCCTTTCAGCCTTAGCACTATTGGAAGCTGGGGCCTGTGCTCGGCTGTCCTGTGCATCGTAGGATATTTAGCAGCTTCTCTAGCCTTCAACTACCAGATGCCAGTAGCTCCTTTCCTCCAGTTGTGACGACCAGTGCTGTCCCCAGATATTGCCAAATCTCCCCAGGGAGTCAAAATCACCTCTCCTTATTTGACAAACTGCTGACCTAGAGTGTGGCAAGTGGAAAAAAATGGTGTATCACTCTTCCACACTTCATAGAGTATTTTACAAATGCACATTTGGACACACATGTTTTGTTTCTTTATGTGAGGTGGAAGTAAACAGTATCTCATTAACGTAACATTCTGTGCCTGATGGTGCTATGCAAGAATGTCTAATATCTTGCTGGTGACAATTTAAAAATTTCCTTCCAGTCACCCCAGTCAATGAATGTTTCTGAGCGTGGGAAACTTGTATTATAATCTTTGCCTTTCAATGAAGCCAGCTCCCTGGATCATTTGGGATTTCTGGATACTTGTGTACACCCCTAGCAGAGGCAGAAAAGCATGGGTTTTGGAGTTGACATCCTGGATTGGAATTCCAGTTAAAACTCATTTATCTGTGTTCATTTCAAGTCAGACAACCACTCTAAGCTGCAAGCTCCTCAACCATAAAAACCTTCCTTGCTTGACTATGGTGAACATGAAATGAGATGAGGCCACTAAAATGCCTGGCCCAGCCAACCCTGGCAGGTAGAACCAGTTGCTGCTCGCAAAAGTTTTTTTTCCTTTGCTACTTAATTATTAGGTAAGGTAAAGCTTTTCCCCCATCATCTAGAGCCCCAGTATGTTCCTTCAGTTCTTCTCAAAATATAGTGAGGGCAGGTGGCAAAGTCAAGCTGCAATTATTAGGGAAGGATCTTGAGTGGAGCTCATAGCTTTCCCCTGGAGTGAATTGGAAGCAACTTGGCAGGCAGTAAGGAAGGACTGGGCTTGAGCGGGCGGAGCTCTGTCAGGGAGAGGCCTTGCAGGCTGAGGACTACGGGTGCAGAGGGCTGTGGGAGAAGGGGTTTTGTTTCACTCAGGACACCTCTTGAACATCATTTTGCAAGTGTGGATGGCAGTAACGGAAGTCAGACAGGTTCCAGAGACCGTTCGCCACTGCCTGGGCAAGACCACCATCGTGGGCATTACTTTCCCCATAAGCCTCAGGACTGTCATCTATAAAATAGGATAATACTTGTGTCTACCTTGTGAGGTTGTTGTGACAATTCACAATCAAGGGAAGGGGTCAGGGAGTGCTTGGTAAGCAGTAGACATGGAGAAATATCAGCTGATGTTAGCATTAATAATCCTCTTCTGTAAATGTCTGCACTTATATGTATTGCATGTGAATACATTCAAGAAGGATGAATGATAAGGAAAATAAGATCTAAGGCAGATAAGACAGACCTCAAGCAACTAAGCAATCAAAAGAGAATAAGCAGAAGATAAACGGGAAAAATGCAGGAATAAAGTAGAAAGAAAAAGCAGGCAAAAAGGATAAAAGTTAGAAGTGGATAGTGGTACCTTTATGGAAGAGCTGAGGGCAATTACATGGGTGCTACAAAGTCTTAGAGAATTGAGCCAGGGACAAGGACAGAAAAGGGCCCTGCCTTCATCAGAAATGAATGGATTGTAGAAGGACTTCTTGTCTACATATCATCATCCTCATCACTGTAAGTCAGCATTTGCTGTGCACCTGTGATACAATGAACAAACAGAAATAACTAAGGCACAGTCTCACGCTTTGAAAAGGTCATGGTTAGGTTGGCCAAAAACCAGTATGGTCTCTCAGTAGAGCTTTTGAGCTAACTCTGAGGTCCCACATCTTCTTCCTTAACTGACACATTGTTTGGGTGCTGGCAGGCACAGGGGTGTATGCCCCTGTAGGTTTGAGTAGATCCTTTTTCTCCCCAAACTTGCCCTCTTTTACCAAAGCTTTCTTTCCTGTATGAAATGTATGTATGCAAGTCATGAAAGTTAAGTGCACATGAGCTACTTAGAGAACAGGCCTTTTAACAATGCCTTTCTGGGCAGACTACAGAAGCTGGACTAGTGGAGAGATTTCTGGAAGGGCTTTTGGAGAGAAATTGATTTATTCCTTTGTCCATGGTGGCAAAATGCTAGCAACTCTCTGGCTACAAAGAGTAGAATTGAGTCTGTGAAGTCAGCCACAGACAACCATAGCTTTAACAGGCCAATGGCAAGGTCAATAAAACCCCAGAGGAGACATTTTCTCAACAGCCTCTCTGATGAGCTCAAGGGATTTGGAACACAAAAGTGAAGGTGGTCCCCACCCAGACAGCTCCAGGAAAGCCTGGGGAACATTGCATTGCCCACAAGCTATTTTGCAGCTGCTTCAATCAAAGAATTAAACTGTATCTGAGCAGCAGCAATATCCATGAGAGCCAAATTGGATTTCTCCTTGGAAAACTAGTTGCAGACCACATCTTTATTGTGCAGACACTCATTAGCAAATATGTAAAAAAAAAAATACCAGTTGGAGAAAGATGTTTTCCTGCTTTGGGAGCTTTCTACTTGCATTTTATTTTTTTTAAATTGAATTTACTGAAATGACACTGGTTAATAAAATTATATAAGTTTCAAGTGTACAATTCTATAATACATTATCTGTATATTGTATTGTATGTTCACTAACCCAAGTCAAGTCTCCTTCCATCACCATTTATCCCTCCTTTACCCTCTCCTACCTCCCCCCACACCCTTTTCCCTCTGGAAATCATCACATACTTGTCTGTATCTGTGAGTTGGTTTTTTTTTTTTTTTTGCTTAACCCCTTCACCTTTTGCACCAACCCCTCCAACTTCCTCCTCTCTGAGAGCTGTCAGTCTATTCTCTGTACCTATGAGTCTGTTCCTATTTTGTTAGTTTATTTTGCTCATTTGATTCCACACATAAGTGAAATAATATGTTATTTGTCTTTCACTGCCTGGCTTATTTCACTTAGCATAATGCTCTCTAGGTCCATCCATGCTGTTGCAAAAGGTAAGATTTCCTTCTTTTTTATGGCCAAGTAACATTC